>JAQIUQ010003820.1:650661-750661 GCA_030378365.1 Hybognathus amarus
GAGGGAGCAGGTGAGCATGCGGGTCACGGAGAGGTCTTCTAAAAGCCTGAACGTCGTAAACGCTAAGGAAAGCACTCAACCTAACCCTGAACTCTAGAGCCATTTTACAACCCTCAGGAAGGTTGTGTGTTGTAAGGGCACAGTATTGTTGAGGATTGGGTCAAACACAGGTCAAACTTTATAGCAAACGGGAACTATGGAACACACATTTTAAAATCGACACATCCACTCACTCTAATGCGCCCAATGTCAAAGTAAAAGATAAAAAAATACCCTCAGGCATAATCATCATGTAACAAATCCCATCACATTCTTACAGGGACAGAATAAGAAAGAAATCTGAGGTCTGATAGACCCAATGGCCACAAAAGCACTTTACATATTGCCTCACATTCACCAACATTCATTCACTGATGGCGGTGTCTGCCATACAAGGCGCCATCCAGCTCATCGGGAGCAGCTGGGGTTAGGTGTCTTGCTCATGGACACCGCAACACTTGGTCAGGTGGAACCAGGGATTGAACCACCACCCTTCTGGTTTGTAGACAACCTACATGAACCACTGAGCCACTGCCGCCCCGTATTAACGTAGACATTGTTTGCAGGTCAATGAAAACAGGCATAATGCGATTAGGCAGTTCAGGATCTGTTCCTTATTTTTGGAGACAATAAATGAGGGATAATGTACAAGCATCCAGTCGATGTTATCGCACAATGACAACAACTGGCTGGATGTACATTATACCGCTTATTACACAGCTACTTGCCACACAAGTAAATAATTAGACATGAAATATTTTATTAGCTCTTTAAATGCAAAGCTTCCGTCAAGAAGCAGGTTAAAAAAAGACATATTTAAGAGAGATGCGGTATACTTTTTTCATGGTATTTCACCACATAAATAAGAGATATGAAAGCTTTAGCATAAGTTCTGCCATGAAGACTTAATGGTAACGCTTCCTTTTACAGTCCAGTTACCCAAATACTATGTACTTATTTTAGTAACTACAATTACTGGGTAATAACTAGTTCTAACCCTGAACCTACCCCTTCCATGTACTTACCTTATATAAGCCAGTACTTTCTAGGTAAGTACACTGTAAGTACTGTACTGTAAAAGGAAGCGTTACCGACTTAATTACCGCGTCTCATTCTTGTCGTATAAAAGATTGGTACTCAGTAACACGCTTGAGTTCGCGATACCGACACAGACAACACCCTCCACCCTCCCCACCATCACCAGGATGGTCCAGTCTATACTTCCCTGGGGGGAAATGTGTATTTTTGGCTTATGTGATGAAAGACAACAACTCCCAGAATGCACTTGCTTTGCTGTCAGGCAAGTCATGCCATTCGGCCTCCATCTTGACAACACCTCCGGGCGGCTATTCGGCCTGAGCAAGACCAGGCTCCTAACTAAATGAATGGGCAGAGACTGAGTCAGAACTGCACTTTCACTGGTCACCAGGACATAATGTAAAAACTGCATGTACAGAAACAGCAGATAAAAATCGCTGAAAAAGTTTGATGACTTTGCCCCAAAACAAGGTTTAAAACACTGTTTTTCCCACAGGTTATACTTACGCATGCGCAAGCGATCTCTCACTCTCTATCGCGCGCGTTGCACAGTTTGAAAAAGTATGTGCGCGCTCTCGCTCGCTCTAGTTTGCGGGAAGATTGAACTAATTAGCGGGCATCAGCGAATTCGCTATTGATCTGTGGGAGACACCCAGAACTTCTGGGAGACTTGGGAATGGGATGTCTGATATTTACACAACTCTCACATACACTGCATATCAAATCTGCCGCCTTTTCAAACAGTAACGTATTTTCCGCTGTCGCAAACCTCAACTGTGCGCATGCGTCGGTGGAACCAGACGATTAGGCTTAAATGTTTCCCGGCTTGACTTTTTAAAAGCAGATGATTGGCTGTCCAGCGGGAGGGCGGGACATGTGCATACAACCGCCATCTTTGGTGCATAGACAGTATAAGAAGTGGACAGAGCCACTTCTTGGACAGAGCCACAGTCATTGGAACTCCATTGAGACAAGTGAAGCCCGTTTTTGGTTCCGTCCCTGACACGCAGACTCAAACAGAGCTTGATGACGTTGATGTGACGAGAGCAAACCGTCTGTCTTCTAGTGGCTGTGGCATGAGAAATCTAAATCATTCCCTTACGAAATTTGCAGAGGCGGAGAGTGAGTAGGAGCTGTCCATGAACTAGGAACAGGAGACACTTTTGCTAGGTATTCTGATTAATTATTTTTCATTTTGCCTCCACGTTTCCCGATTGCCCGCAAGCTTCTCCTCATGTCCATACGGTAATCTCATACTGTGCGAACAGAGAGTCGCGTGGGTATGGACGCAATCGTTAGCCTACTTTCACTAAAACTGCTTCTACGTGGCCATAACCTAAGCTACAAGTTAATGGAGCAATTTATACATTGTCGATGTTTCTTTAGAAATATGATAAAGGACAAATGGGGTCTTCAAACGCCTCAGATGTAAAGTTATTCGCTGTCGAAAGTGACGCCAAAATGAATAGGAGTCGATGCTCAGCAAGTGAAGTTCTGCTACAAGATGGCGGCTCTCGCGAGGCTTCAACTCCGGTCGATGGATTACCCCCTTGCTTTGGTGTTACGGGTTTTCCTATACATTTGTATTAAGGACTGAGGAAGTGGCATGTCTCTATATAAATAGTCTCTGCCTACGAGGCTACGCCTACCGGTAATGGAAGCGCAGTAGTTAAACAACAAGTCTAGGCTACTAGTAACTCTCAGTGATGAGTGTGCCTAGGATTTCGAGATTAATTCTGTTAGATTGAAACAAAAGGTGTGCATGTAAACAATGAATGGCAACTGCAGAAAGCAAAAGCTGAATCCAGACATTGACGTCCGGACAAGTTCGGAAAAGAGGATGGTAACCCTACTACTCAGCTTTCTCCACAGAACAAGAGCCTGCTAGCTTAGCTTCCAAGAAAAGATGCCTGACACTATGTGTTCAGTCTGTGAGTGAGATCCCACCCTCTATGGGTGGGTTGAGAACATGCGGGAAAGCCCCTACTACTGACTGTAGTCTTTAGCCTCAAAAAAATACATAAATCTCTCATCTCAGAGGGATATGTGGGTGGAAAGTATGGTAATTTGAAAATACTACAGGTCTACAAATACAAAAGCTTAATGCTAAATCCTGAAGTATCCCCAAAACTTCCACAAGGAAAAAAAAAACAACTTCAGTAACCCGGATTAGCCCAGGTTATCAGTTTTTCCGGGGAATAACATACCGCTGGATAGCGCGATTGACCAATCAGAACCAAGCATTCCACAGGGCCATGTAATTATTATTTATCGTAAACTTTGATCTTTGAAACATTGCAGATCTTTAAAGCTGCAATACCTAAGATTGTATGCCGCTAGAGGCGCTACATTCAAAACAACAACAACGGCTTTGCTTGATGACGACGTGGAGGAACGCGAAATGATGGGAACTGTTGTTTTCAACTCCACCGTGGATAAAATCGATAAAGTTTGATTTCTATAAATGTTGCGATTTAAGGACATGCTTGTTTTTCATTAAACTGAAATAGCCACAAGAAAAGTCAGGTTTAAAAGTAAATTAGTTATCACAGATGTTACTGTTCGAGTCACTGGACGAAGCTATGGTGGAGAGAGTTTGAAGTCAAATCGTTGCTAATGGATCCTGACTTCGCCCTATGCTGCAATATGAATTTAGTTTTGCATTCATTTACAGAAATTAGCTGCTTGAATGACAATTACTGATGTTATTAGATTTTTCAGGTGATATTCTTAATTCATTCAGTTAACGGATGTTCTGAGGTAAAGTTTTCAGACTGAAGACTCAGCAATGATTGTATTTAATTGTACAGTACAATCATAACATAGAACAGACATTATCTTCCTTTCATGTCATTAAACATAATAATATTGCTGGCCATACACTGATGAGAAATTGCGCGTCCGGTGTGCGATACTGGAGTTGTCCTAGACGTGGCGCGGCTCTTCTCGTCCGATGTGCGACCCCCTTTACAGCCAACAGTTCACATTCCGAGAATAATTGAAAGAATAATTGTGCTCCATTCCATAATAAATGCACAAAACAAGCTGAAGTTTGTTGCATGATAGACGCAAACGCACAACTACAACTTCCGCATTTGTCCAGGTCTCACGCATAGTAACGAGCGGAAACCGAGGTAATGCGGATATGACGCAGATTGACTGGCGACTCCCAGCTCACACGCCTGCTTCCTTGGTTAAAATCTCAATTTTCTCGCGATTTAAACATTGTTTGAAACATTTGGAATATTGTAAGTTATCATCTTAACTAAATATATAACACTGGCCTTGTGATTTTGGGATATTTTAATGCAAAAATCTTATGTATTCCACCTTTAATATTCACAAACAGCTATATTACACACTACATTAAAAGATAATATCGGAAAAAAACATAAGGGTTCTGCATACTGTTTAGTTTCACATTCCATTAAAAAACATAGTAAGTAGTACACAGTGCATCCTACATACAGTCTTCAATAACTAGTACTCGAATCTGAACAAGCCTTTGATTGTAATGATCAGAAGGAACATGCATTTCACAGTCAGCATGTGATGATGATGTTGGCTCATATAGTTCACTTCACAGCACCAGAGGAAACAGCAGGAGCAACAAATCCCTTGATTTCCCTACATCCCCGTGTCATTCTCATTCCATCTCTCTCTATCCCCCGTTCATGCCGTTCTAGATCTGTCAGTGTGTATTACTGCCACCTACATTCAGAAGCAATGCAATCAGAAGCTTCTGTGTCTTGCTATCTCGTCCTAGCACTTTGGCTCATTAATATCACTCACACATAACAAAACACTGAAAATACGGAAGTAATGGCTTTAGAGTAACTTGTTAAAATGGGCTTTGTCAAAAAGATAATGTCTAAATAAATTAAATAAACACACAAATGAGGGTTAATCTTTAAACTGGTAAAAGAAGAATGTAAAAGCTGAAATGCCTTGTTATTTTACGTTATTATGATTTTAACCTTCAGTCTTAAGTTTGTAGATTGAAGGTTCTGAAGATGATGATGTGGAGGATTTAAATGAGACAAATCAATGGCTAAAGCACAAGCTAACCATTGCAACATGCACTAAACTTCTATCTCAGCTAAAACAACAACTCTAAACATTACCTTTTGAAAAGAAAAGTGCACTTAATTGTATTGAACGTGCACTTGTAGTGTACTTCCAATAATAAAAGTGTATATATATATATATATATATATATATATATATATATATATATATATATATATAACATTTTTTTTTTGAAGTGTACTTTGTTGGTGATAATACAAATTTAAAGAAATAAAAGGATACTTATTTAATTACACACACATATACAGTATATACATAGATGTAACTTCAGTTTTTACTTTAATTGTTTTAATAATCATGTCAAGCTTCTGAAAAAACATGTTGACGAACAAAAATGAATATGCTTTATTTAATCAAAAAAAGTGTGGCAACAGATTACATGAAATATTATTAATTAAATCAATTAGAATTGAGTAATAATTAATCAAATTAATTCCTTAAAAGTTAACCATTTAAAATAGAGCCCGAACCGATAAAGGATTTTGAAGGCCAATACCGATACAAATATTTGTTGGTTTTAAAATCCGATATATTGGCCGATATGTTTAATTAATTTTTTTCAGAAACGGGCAACAAAATATTAACAGATTTCCCTAACATTAGTTATTTGTAGTTATGTATGAGTTTTAACTAAAATAATATGACAATGCATTTTAAAAAGAAACTTGTTTCTTTTATTGTGGCAACAGAACAGAGGAACCAAAGCTCATTAATGTTAACGTTGGCCGTCTTCCACTGATGACAGTGGCTTTGTGGTTAGCTATGATGAGCCATAATTTAGCAATGGATAATGTATACTGCAAATTGTAAAATACATTTTCAATAGATCATTCCAAGGAAAGATGATACGTCTCATTGCTATAACTGTCATGTGCTATTAAAGAAATACTTCAGTCACATTGTCAAAAGTTAAAAGGACAGTCAGTCAACTACACTGTAACAACGTATTTTTAATTTTTTATTATTGAAATATTCATTTATCAACCATTATAACTGCCGATACAGATAGTTTGGAAAATGCCTAATATAGGCCAATATCAGTCTGGCTCTAATTTAAAATGAGTAAAACTTACAACAACAACCAAAAAAAATAAAAACATAAATTGAAGTCACCATTATGGTGATCGGTGTTTGTTTTAGGTTTGTTTTAAAATTACGGGTTTCTCCTTCAGTGACGTTGCTTGTTAACATCAGGTGTCTTCAATGTTGACAAAATAAAATAAAGAGTTCTCAATTAATCTTTGACGTTTGTCTGTTAGTGAGATATTTTTGTTAATTTTTTTGGTGTAAACTTTTATTCATTTTAAATGGTTAACTTTTAAGGAATAATTTGATTAATTAATACTCAATTCTAATTTGTTAAATTTAATTAATAATATTGCTTGTAATCTGTTGCAACAATTATATTGATTAAATAAAGCATATTCATATTACAGTGTACTAAAGCACATGTAAAGTACTTGATATATTCATTTTAACTATGTAATTTGATATTACATTGAAGCTCATTTATTTAAATTGTACTAAATAACTAAGTACTGTAGTGTGCTTTTTTTAAGAGTAACGCTAAAGATTTACACTACAGATTCCTATTGCTGTAAATTTCATTTGACTTTACTTATCAGTCCTCTCTGCAGATTGAGAGGTAGGAAGGGTTTAAACCAGCAGAAGATAATCATGACCTGATCCAGTATCTATATCATTGGTCTGTGAACCCCAGTCCTATTTGATGGGGTTTTAGATATGCCTGGTTAGTACACATGTTCCTACATTAATGCGATTGACCTAGTTGCGCAAGAGAATCACCATAGGCAAATAGAATTGTGAGAAATGCACCCCAAGTGTTCAGAAAGATTCAGGGCAAAAATGCCAAAGCAACATAGAAAACAAAGCCAAACACACACCCACACACACAAGATGCCAGAAAATGTTTTGTAGGTATTGGACAGGTATGTGTTTTTGCTCCCAGCGGAAAGCAAAGCGTAACAAACCGCATGATTTAGCTGTACGAAAACGGCCCAGTGGCGAAATGTATCCTTCTACCACATCTCCTCTTTCCTCTTTGATCATTATCTTTCATCAATTATCTCCAAAGACTCTCCCGCCCCCAAAACATCTCTCTTTTTCTGTTTGTCTTTCTCTGTCTACGCAAATGAACTCCGCCTCAGCCAATCAGATTGCTTCAATTCAGAGCATCAGGAATCTCAGCCAACCAGAATCCATCACTCAACGCACATGGCCAAATCCGTCAGCAGCACATAATTTGGGTCATATATAGTTCATCTCAAATACGACAAACTCACCAGTAAGGATGTTAGCACTGTAGTGACTCATCCAGCAGTGAACGTGCATGTTTGCTTACCACAGATGCTTCTTGATGCGAGCATGAGAGATAGAGAAAAGAAAAAGCAGGCATTCCTCCAGATAGCATTCAACTCTTCAGACACCGACAGGAGCGTCAAGGTAACTATGTTAAGGTAAGATGGGCTTATTCTTTCTCTTTTGATGTATTTGTAGCTTTCTCTGTAGCTCTGTAAGTTCAGTTGCTCTTGTGTCTGATTCAGCTGGCTCAGCTTTATGAGAGTGTGACACTGACCCAGTTCTACTTAGATCCATTTTGCATATGCAAATGACTGCAATGCTAATTAGAATCAAATTATTATATAAAAAGAACAGTATGACACTTTTCTAGCATCTGAATGATTATGAAATGCACCATATTCAAACATAAAAAACAAGATTTCTAAATATATATATATATATATATATATATATATATACATATATGTATATACAATTATTTTGTATATATAAATACCTATGCATGCATGTATATATTTAAGAAGTATTTGCGCTTAAATTCTCTTCTATATATAAATACATAATCTATATATTATATAAATATAAATATTTTATACATGAATAACATTTTCTTAAATATATACATGCATGTGTGTGTATTTATATATACAAAATAATTATATACAGCACACACAAATATATTATGTAAACACAGACTTTTATTTTGGATGCGATTAATCACAATAAATTTTTGCACAGCCCTAATATATATATATTTTTTTTACAAATTAAATAAAACAATATTTTCAATCTCAGCCAAGGTAACAACAATCAGGCTGCATATGAATTTGAATGAATACCACTAAAGACCATCATACAATAGCAGATGATTGCAACCACATCTTTCTCTCTAAATAATAACATGCATTCTCCCGGGATATAATATAATACTAATTATATGCTAAAGCATCAGCATAAATTACACAATCGCTCAGTGTGATCTGCCTGTTTGATGCTCTTCTTCATAATAATTTATTAAACATTTTAACCAATTGTTAACAACTTTTGCATTATTTCACTGTAGAAGACCCCATGTGGTGTAAATCATTAAAAATAAGAAAAGTTTTTAATGTTGTTTATGTGTCTGTGTGGTGTTTTTAATATACTTTAAGATAAACCATGTGGAAATTCACAAGTCAACACCATTGCAGAGTATTTTCTCTTTAAAACTGCAGTGTATTAAAGGGATAGTTCACTTTGAAATTAATTTTTGATATGTTTTAGCTTACCTGAAAGGGCATCCAAGATGTGGGTGTCTTTGTTTCCGCAGTATTTTCAATTTTGAAATTTTTAGGTCAAACTGTTGTTGTCGATCAGTCATATAATGGAGGTCTATGGGGTCCACCTCAAAGAGCATGCACAGAGAAGTCAAAATTAAATATGATTCAATGACTCATAAATGTAAATATACATTGATGGCCTAAGACACGAAACGAGCGCTTTGTGTGAGAAAACGAACAGTTTTTATATAGATTTTACCTCTTGTATTTACAGTAATCTGAGGGCACAGGTGCTTTGTGGCTGTGGTTACAAGAGGTAAAAACGATATAAATACTGTTCGTTTTCTCACACAAACCGCTCATTTCATGTCTTAGGCCATCAAATGTGTATTTACATTTACGAGTCATTGAATCATGTTTAATTTGGACTTCTCTGTGCATGCTCTTTCAGGTGGACCCCATAGACCTCCATTATATGACTGACAGACAAGAACGGTTTGACCTAAAAATATCAAAAATTAAAATACTGTGGAAACAAAGACACCTACATCTTGGATGCACTTGAGGTAAGATAAAACATATCAAAAATTAATTTCAAAGTGAACTATCCCTTTAAAGACAATCTCAAAAACATGGTATGAAATGTCAGTGCCGTCACAAACATGCAACCAATCCTGTCAAAGTGGGGGCGGGCTTTTCCACAGTGAGCAAAAGTACAATTTTAAGAATGGACAGGAAAAATCTGGTGCATACAACAATATAGTGGGTGAATTATGTATATATTACCATGTTATGACAAATTATGTGACTTTCTCCATTGACTTTATGTGATGTTCAAAGCATTTCCAAGGAAGGCATTTTTAGAAGGCAGCTGTCTGTCTCTGAGATGGTGAACGGTAACATGGTTTGTGTAACAATACCAACACATTATTAGCTGTTTGATAAAGGCTAATTATATGAATTAACGTTTACTACAGTAGAGCGAGTGGATCCGAACTGGTATGGAGATGGCGCAAATTTGCATATTCATGAAATTTCACATTTACTAAATAAAGCAAGGGTGTAGAACTACATTTAAGCTATTTTAAGGCATGAAGAAATTATTTTCACAGGTTAAATTCTATTAAAAACTATTTTCACATTTAAATATGTCATTTTGATTATCAAGTCAATGGATAAAATGAACTGCAGGGGGGCATGAAGAACTTTTACTTACAATTTTTCAGCAAAGACAAATATTGTTCAATCGAAATGGCAAATCTAAATAACGTTACAGCATATCTCATTGGGTTTTGGGTACACACCTGGTGCATTCTGGGAACATTCAACGCTGTCGGTGAGTTTGGATGCATAAGAAACCATCGACCGTTGGCTGTGCCCTGAGATTACCACATACTACACACGTCAACACTCTCTCCTAGCAAACAAACCAGCACTTTCCTCATTATTACGGCTGCGATATACATTCATTGATGTCGTTGGGTTTAACATGCGAGCGACTCACTGACCAATGAGTGCAAACTGCAGGAGGAACACTGCAACAATGTCTGGTAAGACATTTCAGGCATTGATGACCTTCAGGCCTAAATACCAACCCTTGCAGACAAAACAGTGACCTACAGATGTCAAATTAGCTGAGAAAACAGCAAAAACCTCTCAAACATTCACTTGAACAAGCACAGGATGATTTCAAATGTAAGGTAAGCAATGATGCACTTTTGGATTTTACGACTCTAAATGGAAACAACACTGAACAAAATTAAGCTGAATAATGTCGATCTTCTATATAGCTTCTTTACAGCTGAAATTTAATTTGTTTCATAATTGTTTAAAAAAGGATTCGACAACATTAGCATTAATTTTTTTCAACAAGTATTTTAATTTGGATTATTGTGAAGCTGCTTTAAAACAACTTTTTCTGTATTGTATAAAGAGCTATATAAATAAATGTGTCTTGACTTAGAACACTTAACCATAGCATTTAGTGGTCAAAAAGTTACATAGCATGCCACTAAATTGTATGACTATTGCGTAAAATCATAACATTTGAAATTATTACATTTAATATAATATTAAATTTAACCCGTTTAATCCCAAATTTGTTCTTGCAACTTGAGTACATGCATTTTACTCCTTAGACCTCCCTTACACTCAAACATTATGCCTTTTTTGATTTTGTTAGTGAAATATTAGGTTTTATACTCTGTCACAATAGTGACCGGTCAACACCTCAAGAAGGTCACACATTGATATTCTTTGATACTGATAACTACACTGAAAAAAATTATAAACGCAATACTTTTGTTTTTGCCCCCATTTTCATGAGCTGAACTCAAAGACCGTGTTTCGCAAATCTGTCTAAATATGTGTTAGTGAGCACTTCTCCTTTGCCAAGACCATCCATCCTCCTAACAGATGTGACATATTCAGTGCAGGATTGCCAATACCTGCCAATGCCAGCCAATACCCGTGTTTTCAATTGAAGCAATCTTTTATACTACCGTTCACAATTGAGTCTTATGAGCAAAATATATATGCAGGAGTATAATTCTCAAAATAGATCAGTAGTAGACCCTTTAAAGAATATATGTACAAAATATGATAGTTATGATATGATACTATCTGTAAATTAAGACGTTTTATATACCACTTTTTGTAGTAGCCTGAGGAAGAAATCTTCTTCTAAGCAAGAAGTGAACTGATCAGGGCCGGGTTTCCCGAATAACGATGTAAGAGCGCTCTCTCACGTGCAAGGTTACGACGCTCGCAGCAATTCCACGTGTGTTTCCCAAAAATGCACTTAACATGAACGCGCGAGAACGCGTTCTACGTGCTACTTAAGCATCGCTATCCATTCGCGAAGTGCTGAAAATATAACCTTATATGGAGTCGTATTCTGAACGTTTAACCTAATAATCGTCATTTGTTGTGGATTAGAAATCAAGACAAGTCTATATGGATATAAAACACCTATAGACGCTGATAAAAAGGTTAAAAAAAAAAAACGAAGATAGATAAAATTACTGTCCTTCTAGAGAAAATAGAGGGAAACAAAGATTTTATTTTTAACAGATTTAAAGGACACCATACAAATAAGGAAAAACAAAACATCTGGAAGGCCATGTCACATTGCAAACTAACTGCAAACGTGTTCAAAGATTCGGGATGGAGGTCTGCGAGAAATAGCCAATAGTGGCTGGTTTTGTGCACTGTCAGCAAGTCATTGACAGATTTTTTTTTAATTCATCCCTATTTTGCCCGGTCTTTAAAAGCATATTTCCCAGATTACTTATTTTATGTATTTTTTTTCATTCATTTAATTTAGATGTGTATTTCTATTTTTCTTCCGTTTTAATTATTTAATTTATTCATTTAAACAAAACACGAGTACAACAAAGTGTACAATCAAAACCTAGCCTATATATATTTAGGCTACTTACGTTGCAGTGTAATCTATTGAATCTAGATAAAAGTGTAATCTGCCGGTTATCCTGCAGGTGACCTCATAACTCTGTCTTCTTATGATGCACTTGGGGATGTACAATTACTCCAGAGCACTCAGTAGTTCTACAAAGATTTTCAAGTGCTACTTAAGTTACGATGCTTTTGGGAAACAGACCATAATATTAATATCATTCGATACAAATTGTTTTCCAATCAATTTAGGCTTACGATGCTTTGGGAAACGGCAGCCCTGGTCATGTGACCTCACCTTTCACAGTAGTCACATGACATTAATTGATTTTAATCAAGACAATCTATTTTGTCATTTAAAAGTTGAATTTCTTGCCCAAAGTCAATAACAACATTTTTAGAGCTTCCAGAAATAAGAAAAGCTGTGGTCACAACTGTGACCGGTGGGATTAAACAGATTTGAATACTGTAAAATTAGAAATAATCCAATTAATCACCAAAATACTTTCAGCCAATCGGAGGCCTAATTCCTGCTTGTTTACATATTGTGCCTCATTGCTGACCCAACTTTGACTTCACAGACACAGGAGTGAAGGTGATGTCACCAGTGTGTGTGTGTGTGTGCTTTGAAGAGCTCTTTCTGATGCTTTACAGCTTAATTGGTTTCTCACATAAATCAGCTGCTTTCTCTAACAATGTTCCAACACTGACTTGTGCAGCTTTACAACAGCATGTATGCACGCATCACAGAAAGACTTGCTAGCAATATGAGAAGCCCCTGAACTAATCCTGACCTCAAAAAGTCCACTTTTACCAGAGAGATTGGAGAACTTGGGAGAAAAAGAGCTCTGTGATATTCTCTACTGGTGAAGCAGAGTACTGCAGTCGCATTTTACTCTGGATGTTTGTTTGTTTTTATTCCAGAATGCAGAACTACAACTCTCGTAAATGGCTCTATAAAAGCCCCACCCTATAATGTTCATGATTAATGGTCTGAAAATGTTTGAGACACAAAGCACAGGAATGAGTGTGCGATATAGCCAGTGGATGGCAGCATGGAGATCATTCCTCACCTGTGTCGTCTTGGAGGGAGTTCTCTTCATAAAAACCTGCAGATGAGGGGAAAGAGTGAGAGAATATGAGGGGAAGAGAAAACACTGCTTTTAGAATAATGTTAATGAGGTATTTTCTTCCTTTTCAACAAATAGGGTCTCTGTAGAAGTGTGTTCTTTTATTTCCACATCTATAGAGCCACTTTGTCAGTAGCGTTGGTTCCGGAAGCTCCTTTCCCCATTCATTTCTTCCATTGGGATTTCAAAAAAAGTCTAAGCGTTTTAAGCCATGAACCAAATCAACCAGCTATGAGGTGAATCACAATCACATTCAAACTGAAAAATCAGCCATAAAGGTATATGAAATAAAGACGGTGTACTAAACTTTTAGTGACGGAAAGAACTACAATCCCATGAAGCATTGTGAACAGCATAATCAAATTAAAACAATGAAGAAATATAAAAGTGCTCATTTAAAATGTAGATTATATATATAAACAATATATTTTGAGTTTATTGCGATATATGGATAAATAATCAAATATGTAAGTATTTTGAGAGTGTATAGGGAGAGTCGCAGTGCTTAAACCTACACTGTGTAACTCTTTTAGTTTATTCTTGGCTAAAAACACTTAGTTCTTTCAAAAATATATGTGCTCATTAATGTATATTTACTTTGTTCAAGTAATAAAGTATTCTCGTGAGTGTATAATATGCCATTGAAAATACATACGGTTAAGGGGTTTTAATGTCGGTCGCCATGTTGCCCCTCCATCTTGAAAGTACATTAGCCAAAGAGGAGACATACCCGTTAATTCAAGCTTCACCTTTGCGTTTACGTTTGAGTTAACACTCATGGATCAGAGTTGAAACCGAAGCCATGTTAATCTTGGACTACATTGGCCACCGATAAGGAAGTTAAAACGAAATTGTAATATTCACTGGATGGTCATATACCTTTTCACCACTAGATGGGGGTAAAAATCACACAGTGTAGCTTTAATGGGAGTGGGCGGGTTTTAAAAAGACCCTTAGGTGCGATTTTGGTGGAATTTTTTTTTTACAGCATCATGGGTAATGATGTATTTAGTATTCTAGAATTCTAAATAAGGGAAGTATTCAATTTCAGATGCAGCGAGTGATTATCGTAAGAGACAAAAACATAACAAGGGTAAATTGACTTTAAATGGCGTATCTTCAATAAAATTGAGTAAATGTCAGAATTTTCATTAAAAATATTCCTTAAATTCCTTCAATTTGCTCGCAGGAATTTCTGCCATTATAATCATCTTTTTCATGCTGTAACGATTGTTCAAATGTTCTGTGATGGACACACTTAAAGTTCATCTTACCACACAGAACATCAAGACAACTTTAAAACAATGCCTCTTCTCATTCCTAAAACAACACTTTCTCATCTATCTTTCTCTCATACACACACCCATCTGCCCAGTCCTCTCACTTCTGTCCCTCAGGACACCGACCTCGCAACCTCTTCAGAAACCGCCACGTGTGTGTGTGTATGAGTGTGATCTCTTCGGCTCGCTGGCAGCTGCGGATTTTTGATCTGCCACACGCAGGGCATCTCACACACACTCCAGCAATCCACGGCATATGGTGGACCAGAACACACAGGCTCCTTCAAGAATAATCGTAATATCTATGATGGCTGTAGGCCGTTGGTATTGAGCTACAGGAGCAAATACACACCGTCTGCCTTCTATGCCACACACACACACACACACACACACACACACACACACACTTTTTTTCTCCACTCATCAAAATATCAAACCATGTGGCATTCGCATGATCCACTAAAGTTTGAACAACCAGAAATTACACATTACAATCTATTTGGTTTATCACTTATAAATACGTTAGTGATTTATATATATATATTAAATAAGAAAATCAATTCTAAAATATAAGAATTAAACATATTTAGTACTTGATTTGATTAATTAAATTAGATGCAATTAAATTCATACATTATTGTGTCATTTTAAAATTGACAAATACTTTTTGTGGCTTTGTATATATTTTGAAAATGACATTTTATTGACTTGACTAATGATGGGAAATAAAGATTTTGTTTAAATAAATAAATATTGATATGAATATCAATAATTGTACATTTTTATGTAATGATAGCACCTGAAATTATTTTAAATAAATAAAACAAAATATATATGCTGATTTTAACACCAATAAATGTGTATTTATCTAAAACAAGAATTTAATGATAGCAAACGAAAATGTTTTTATAAATAATAAATATCAATAGAAATAAATGTTTATTTTTATTCACATTTTGAATGACAGTTGAATATTAATATTTTTATAATAAATACATCTAATGATATTAATAGTAATGTAAGGTAAATTTGTACTCTACATGCATTTAACAATTTTATGATAGCAAATGGAAATATCTTAATACATGATAATAGATAATATGAAAATTTATATCAACAAATGTCTTTATTTACAATTTAATAATTAAAGTAATTAATAATTAATAGCAAAAGGCAAATTACATAGACCAATTATGTCGTAAACTGGAGTTCAGGAGAATGAATTGAAAAGGCTGCTATTAAGCACTGCATTTTTACATTTTCAAAAAACATTTCTTAGTTGATTTATAAGCAGTTTTCTTTTATGGGGACCAAAAAATATCCCAATAAAGAATATCAGATATAGCCAAATTAGCCATCTTTGTGGGGACATTTTGTCCTCATAACGTATGGGTTTACCATGACACACACATAGACAGGCAGCAATACACACAGGTATAGAGACACAGACACACACACACTCACACACACACCCCACCCCCAGCCTTCAGAAGAAAAGGATGAGGCTGCCCAGATGTCTTCTGTTCCACTTGGCTGATGGAAGCAAAGAGGGATCAGGGAGGGGAGGTATACAGATGTAGTAGTGATATGTAACCTGAATATCCATTTATTTTCCATTTTCCAGGGCTTCATCATTCAGATCCAAGGACATGAAATCCCAGTCAACCCCCGCGCCTCTGCTCATCACAATGTGTGTGTGCGCATGGCCATGTGTGGTAATCCACACTCAAAAAATACCTAGGCCGAAATTTAAGGTTCATATTTGAATTGCATTCAAAATTTCCACCCATTTGGATAACGCATTTCTAACATAAAGTTTAAACAAACTTTTGAAAATAATGTGATGCATTTGCCAAACAGGTAAGATTTTAAGGTGCGTTTACACGACAACGATGTACTAAAAACGAAAAAGGTTTCCCTTCCCTTTGCGGCTTATGTAAAGAAACACTACACCTCTAGTCTACAGCGATATGCACTGACTGGCTGTAGTTGCCACTTTTGTTTCTTTGATTGGCTGTAAAAATGTCGTACCCGTTCTCATCCTTAACATCACATAGAAAGCTAGATTACAAAACGGTGCTATACTACGCACACGGTACCCTTTATCGTTTATATAACACACGAACCCCAGGCGTTATAAATCCTTTTAGCGTAATATGAGACGCTACCCTTCCCTGACCCTACCCCACACCTAAACCTACCCATCACAGCGCATGTTTTATTAACGAAAACGGGAGATATGTGCGTAGTATAGTGCGCCGTTTTGTCATATAACGTCACCTATATGACGCTACGCTAAAGGATGAGAATACGTTGAAATTATTATCAGAGCTTATTATCGTTCTCGACGTAAATTATATCGTTTATCAAACTGGCCCCCCTCCATTATACATTAAGTTTATTAGTTTGGTCATGTTAAAACTGTAGGCTTAAGTATTTTATAATGAGAAAAATAGATTAATACTTGTTTTCTTTCTTACTTTTACCATTTCATTGTTAAGACCTTGTAATTAAAGGTTTTCAGCTGTTCATAAATATGTCTTGAATATACTTGCAATAATCATATATTAATAATTAGTGTTTAGGCTAATGCATCCATCACTACTATGGGATGGTCTAGTGATTTATATAAAAAAAATAAAAAATTTAAAACATTTAAAAAAACTTGGGTTTGGGTTTGCTCACCCAAAAATGAAAATTCTTTCATTGATTGATGTTACGCTTTGAAAAGCGTAACAGTTGCGTATGGCTGTCTTTGGAGGGACAGAAAGCTCTCAGATTTCATCAAAACTACACAAACATCAATGGGTCCATGAAGAACCTTAACCCTAAAACCGTATTCTAGACAAATTTGGGCAAAATAGTTTTGATTTATTTTTAAAAAATACTTCCCTTGATCTGAGCGGTACAATACTAGGCTACTAAGTTCCTAAGTTTGCCTCCTGAACACACTACATTTTTTTTACTCAATTCTACAATGTTAAGTGGGTAAAAAAAAACCCACCTGAATCTTGTGTTTGGGTCAAAAATGACCACCCATAGAAATGAATGGGAAAAAAAAAAACTAATTTAGAGCATTCTAAAAGAAGCCAAAATAAGACACCAGGTGACAGCAAAGTCACTTCATCTTTAGGTTTTAGCTCTAAGAACTTATTGGAATGATATTTTAATGTAGTTAAAACAAATAAAAAATAAAACATAAAAATAAGCGAAAATATGGTACTTTTTGAAGTAAATAAATTCAAAAATACCCCAAAATAAAAAAAACCCATCATAAACAAATAGACAAAACTTTATCGAAGACAGTGATATAATATTTATACTAAATAAAAATTAGGAGTCCTCTGTGCCCACATTTGTCCAAAATTACAGGATTAAGGGCTATAAAGTGAATACGGTTTAAGGGCTACAAAGTCATAGAACCTTTACATTCAACAAAAGAAGATGGAAAATGGTTCATTAGATTTAAAGAAAAAAAAAAAAGTATGGTTCTTCTATGGCATCACTGTGCATAACTATTTTTTAAGAGTGCAGAACATCCTGATATTGTATTTTACAGGCGTTTTAAAAGAGATTAAAAATAAGAAACGATTCAAACTACGAAAAAGAAGAGAAATATTACGCTGAACATCATTTTAGGATGTTTATGTTACGTTATCCATAAAAATTCAACCTAAAATGCAGAAAACTGATACAACATTAAAACGCAATAAAGTTTTTGTTGGTTTGAAAATCGCACATAATATTAAAAAAATTCTGAAAACAAAAACTCTCATGGGACAGAATTTAAACTACCTGTTCGGTCAAAGTTTCTATGGCAACAAGGGGGTCAAAACAAGAGGTCATGGAATGGCCAGCGCAAAGGGGGGTTTTATGATCCCTGTGTGGGTGGGTGGACAGGAAGTTTATCTTCTATGTGTTTATGATGCGTGTTTGTGTGTTTGTTTATTTGTGGGGGAAGGGCTACCAACCCTAAAAGACTAAATCGCAAATCAGACACACACACACAGGAATGCATGCATGCATGCACATTGGGTTTCCCTGTTTTGTAAGCGCTCTCCATAGACATAATGACTTTTATACTGTACAAACTGTATGTGTTCCCCTTACACTAACTCTAATGCTAAATCTACCCATCACAGAAAACTGCATTTTTACATTTTCGAAAAAAATCACTTAGTATGATTTATAAGCAGTTTTACTCATGGGACCAAAAAAATCCACAATTCTGGTATTATTATCATTGAGGGGATTTTGACCCCATAACATAATGAATAAATACCCCACACACTCCATTTTTACCTAATTGTGCAATGGAGGAAATCTGAGTTTGTTGTTAACAGCTTGATTTATATAAATCACTAAAGATGAATTACTCTTTTACTCTATAGTGAAAAATGCTGCATATAAGACACATGCAAGTTGGCATCGCGTTCCTCTCTCTTTTCCGCTCTATAAGGTCAGTGAGAGGAGAAAGGTCACTCAGAAGTGAAAGGTCAAGGCTGTTGACTATACAGTTGTATTCTGGTATGTGCAGTGACCAATCCAGTGTTGCTATAGCAACGCTGCTCATCTAGACTAAATGTAACTGTTCAAATTAGGAGTTTTAGTTTGCTAAAAATGTTATCTAGTTGCGGTGTGTGCACATATCTGTGCTAAACAGATGCTGGAAACGCAGCTGTAAAAGCTGGGAAGTCCTGGAAACCTTTGTGTTTGCTAAAAACAAGCTGGTCATCTTAGTGTATGAGCGTTTCTTTCTTAGAAAACTGACAGAATTTTAAACTGAAGGCTATTCTCTATTTTTCTCTGTGCTATTAATAGTGTGAGAGAAGTGTGTCCACACTGAAAATTCCTAATAGAAAAAGTACGCTTTAAATATCCGGATGATCCGAAAAAACGATGTATGGAATGTTGTACAGCTTTGACCTTCAAATGGTCTTTGTTTCCTGTTTACACTTCTGGGCTTCGGGGTCTATATGACCCCAACAATTGATTGAGTAATTGTACAAAAAATATACATTTTTAATCATACAAATAATATATCTTTTTTTGTTTTGTTTACTTCTTATCTATTCATTAATGCTGTGTTTTTGGAGATATAAAGTACTTTTGTAACCATATACCACACAATTCCTCAACTATACCATTAGCTTTAGCATTAGCATATGAAATGTTATTTTTTATGATACATTGCATTTATGCTCTAGCACTAGGCCTTCATTTCTGTTTTTTTTTAGATAGAATATATTTCGTTTTTTCACATTTCCCATTCATTTCAATGATGGGTTCCTCAAAGACCAGAAGTGTAAAAAATGTTTTACATACCTTCAGAACAACTCGAATCAAGCCCAGATTTTTTCTGTGTGTAATAGATAGATAATGTATGAAAAGATGAAGGGAACCTCTTTTTTGTTAAGTAAAAGTCGATTGGGGTCGTATAGACACAATGGCTCAGACTGAGGGTTAATTATATAGTTGGACTCCCAATGTTGAATGACAAAATAACCTTATACAATTCATTTACTATATGGATGAGTACATTGCGAATAAGTATATACTGCAAATTCATTATTGTGATTCATTTGGGATGCAAATACAGAAAATTACCTAATTATCCCATTCATTAGTTTGAATGGCTTCTGATTTCTAAATAATATAGCATAAATATTATACTCCATTTCAATATTAGTGTAGGGGTGACTTAAAAGTCATATTTTGATTCCATTTCCTCTTGCTGAAGGCAACAAATGCTCATATTAAGGACTAAAAGTATCAAATGATGACTGAAAAAATTCTAAAAACAAAATGTGTTTTGTGTGGCAATATCAGGCTACATCAACTGATTTTAGATAAGTAAAGAATATATTATTTAGTAAAACTGAAACAACCTGACGGAATCAAACAGACGCTAACACATATCTCATGGAGCAAAAAAAAAACTAAAAATAATTTAGAAAACTTCTTTTCACTCTTACCCCAAGACACATTATTCACAAATATTTTGAACATAATGAATTGACTTTATAAAATTTTATTTTTATTCTATTTATTTATTGCCTACAATGGAAACGCCACTGATTAAAAACGTTATACTACAGCTGGTTGTTTGTTGTCATTGACGTGTTTTTGTGGCGCTCGAGGGTGATTCGCTCAAGTTCAAAAGTTCATCTTTTACGATTCCTCGTGGACGTGCATATAAAAAACATTCCTCAGCAGTGCTTTAAAAGACCCCACTGTCCCCAATCCCCAAACTCCAGCTCTATACGTCCATTCATCACATTTACTCCATATGTTACAAACGGTAAAACTAAAGATTTCATTAACATTGCTAAAAGTTGCATTAAGAATGCTCTAAAATTCACTAGCTATTTATATTACACCAGGGAGAGATAATAGCCTATATACTTTGCCTGAATTTTGACCTCATGAAGCAGCATTACACATAAGATTCAGAACTGTATTCGAAACACCTTCATTTTCTTCCGAGACTCAATAACTGTGCACGGGCACCAGAAACTCACCGCTGCTCAGTAATTTGTCCTGTTTGGAGAAGTGAAATCCGTTGGGTCGGTTCTCCACCTCCATCCTCCTTTAGATGAACTCAGCTAGCGTGTCTCTCCGCGGTCCGCCTGCACTCTGAGCTCTGACCTCCGCGAGCCCTCGAAGAACCGCGCGCTCATGTCAAGCGCTCGTGACAGCGTGAAAACACCTTGCTCGGGTCACGTGACGACACGCCCCCGTGTCGCCATCTGGGGTTTGCAGTTCATAGATAGACAGAGATATCTATCTAGATAGATAGATTTAGTTTGTACACATTTAACTCTATCAAATGTTTTAAATGCATAATAAACTAAAAACGTTTAGTCACGGTTGGTTCATTTTATAGATATGCAATTTTGTTTTCCTGTTTATAATCACGAACTCATTCACTTATTGTAATTGTAAAACAGTTTATAAGGGAAGTGCAGAAGCCAATGGAAGTCAATCCCATGGTCAATCCAATCAAAGAACGTTCTTCTATACTCTTTGATCCAATGGCGTTTCTAGCTGTCATTCATCAGTTTGACTGTCCTCTGCTGCCGCACAGCTGGCCATTTACATCAACACACTTGTCATTGAAGTTTTGAAGTCTGTCTGAATTTGAAGAATTTATCTGACTTTAAATAGCCTATATCAGTTTCTTATACTAAAAGTACAATTGCAGGGTATTTGCATTAAGTAGGCTACATACATAAGCTATGTAGATGCATTTATACTGCATTATAGGCTACTTAGTATGCTAAGTATAATGCATTTATAGTCTATGAATATAGCCTACTCAAATGTGAATACCCTGCAATTGTAAGTTTTAGTAGATAATAAACTGATATAGACTATTTAAAGTCAGCTAAATTGGAACAACTAATTTTAGTAAATTTTTACGTGAAAACTACATCAAAACGAACACAAATAATAACATTTTCTAAAGTTGTATCGTCATTTCCACCACTGTTTTGTCACGTTTAAAAAAAAAAACTTGGTTACCAAGAAGGCAGCAGTGAAGAAACACAAAGTCTGTCAAGATAATTAATTGTGGATATTAACAGTCAAATTATGCAACAAACAAGCAAAAGCAGTTGTTTGTTTTGCGTGGGGCTAGCTATGAAATTAGCCTTAGCAAAACAAAGTCGGGAGATTTTTTCACCGTCGTTTCCACCACAGATTGTTGTCAAAAACATGAGACATGATTTGAGAAGCGGTGGAAAATTGTATTGCCTTTTATTTATTTTTTCTATTTTTTTATTTAGGGATTTGGGCGTCCAGCAGGTGGAGGCGTTGAGAGAGAGAGAGAGAGAGAGAGAGAGAGAGAGGTGGTGCTGCTGGTGATGATGATGATGATGATGATGATGGGTCTGCAGTCCATAGTCGCATCAGCGCACATCTCACACATTCACACAGTGGAGCTTCATAGTCCGGCGAGATGTGGGGGATTGTGGAGCTCGTGGCTTGTTTACTTATGATGTCCAGTCATGTGTCATCTCTGAACAAGGTAAGAAAGAATTCAACTTTGAGAATGAGTTTTGCATTTAAGTGCATTCACTGAAAAGCTTGTTAACATAATATTGCAGAACTGTTATTCCAGAACATGCAAAAAAAGTAGCCTAAATGTTTTATTTACTAGTTGTATTACTAATTATTACTATAATTAATTATTCTAAAATATGCATAGAATATTACGTATTTTGCTCAATTGCTATTAAAAACAGCAATGTTTTATAATGTAATTTTATAATATCCATTTTGATAAAATGGGACTCATGCATATCAGTTGTAAGTGGAATGGCTTGTTTTTAATTGCAGTGGAGGTAAAAGCTGATTGTATCATGTTTAATTCAGTCCAGTGGGATTTGGTGTTTTTGTACATAGTTCAAATGATTATTCGCACAGGGTGGGCACTTTGAAAGTGCTGGGATTAACCTTTTCAACGGGGCACACACACACTGAGCATAACGCAAGCGCCACTGGCACGAGTTTCAAAGGTCTTGGGTTCATGATTGTAAAAATATCATAACACATTCTAAATCAGGTGCTCAATCCTGCTCCTGAATGATTCTGCTGTTCTAATCGAATACACCTGCACAGAACATTTGATCGATCAGAGGTTTTTCCATTCATAACGCATTAGCCTTATTGTTCAAATGAAGAGTTACACCTCCAGACACCTTTTATAGATCCAAGAAAAAAGTGTCAGTCAGCGGTTCCTCCAGTAGAATCAAACTGTTTAATCTGTTGTTCTAAAACCACAAAAGCAAGGGGATCAAACCGTTCTAATAATACTTCCGTGACTTGTCTGGTACAGAAAATGTTTGAAGGGCAAAAAATAAGACCTGATTTAATTTGCTTTCAACATTGACCTAAAAAAACCCCTAATCTTTTATGCATTTAAGATCAAATTTGTCTCTGAGGTTTCTACTGAAATTCCTATGATTTTATGGAGCAGCTAAAAGTGTGCATGGACTGATTATTTGCTCTTGGAAGAATTTGCACGAGTCCTTATTGAAAATCTCTGATATTGGTGTCTATCTTGGCAAAACTGAGTGTACTTTGAGACATCGAGATCATTTCTCTAATTCTAGAGGAGACTTTTTTTGTCCTAAGGGGAAACATCTTTGAAAGCAAAAATACCAGTTGCTCTTTATTTCATTGCTGATAAACACCCTTTTGGAACCTTTTTTTCTTCACATTCATGCCATGGGAGATATATTTAGAACCTTTTTGTCAACAGTTCTTAAAAGAACCTGCATTTTAATCATCTAAAGAATCATTTTCCACTATATAAGAAAAACCCCTTAGTCTAATATAAGGTTCCATGGCTGTTAAAGATTCTTTATGGAATCATTAATGCTAACAAAGAACGTTGAATTTTAAGAGTGAGAGAAATGTTCAATATACAGTTTTTCCTAAAGATGCATTTCAGATAAACCTCAAAACCTTGAGGCGCAGGTGTGTTTGATTATAGTTGATCTGAACTCAGGAAGGTCTCCATGAGCAAACCTGAACATCCTAAATCATGGATTTGAGTAACATATAGGGAAAGAGTGCAGAGACATCTTTAAAAAATAATAAAATAAAATAAAAATTCCAGCATGCTGCAAGACAGCTGATTGTCTAATCCATCATATAGAATTCCACTATCCTTCCATTATAATCTCCGCTTCATACCCCAAATGTATTTTATGGTGTCTTCAACGTTTTTCACCCCAAACGTTCCCATTGCACCCAAATGAGAAGTGTTTACCACTTCATTTGATGCTTTTGTTTGAGCCCTCCGGCTGTGGCGGACAAATGAAAGGCTGATGTGTGCAGCGAAAGTCACTTCAGCTAAAACGGTTGATTTACCATGAATAAAACAACACATGAGAAAACGACACTGAGACGTCACGACGCATCAAGAGCCGCACTTATCACAGGTCATGGCTCACTGGAGAGGAGGACAGGGCCCCTATACTCACTCTTGTAGGATTGTTTTCTTGCTTTATTCCTTGAACTAAATTGTTACCTATGCTGAGCATAAAAAATGTGATATATAATATATAATGTGATATATATAAAAATGTGATATATAATATATATATATATATTAGGGCTGTGCAAAAGTTAATTGCGATTAATTGACAGTCGAAAATAAAAAGTCTGTGTTTACATAATATGTTTGTGTGTGCTGTATATAATTATTTTGTATATATAAATACACACACATGCATGTATATATTTAAGAAAATGTGTTATTCATATATAAAATATTTATATTTATATAATATAGATTATGTATTTATGTATTACATATATATATATATGTGTATATATATATATATATATATATATATATATATATATATATATATATATACAGAATTTAAGCGCAAAATAATTCTTAAATATATACATGCATGCATAGGTATTTATATATACAAAAAAATAATATACAGCACACACAAATATATTATGTAAGCACTGACTTTTATTTTGGATGTGATTAATCTATATTAGGGCTGTGCAAAAGTTAATTGCGATTAATCGCATCCAAAATAAAAGTCTGTGCTATATATATATATATATATATATATATATAAGGGCTGTGCAAAAGTTAATTGCGATTAATCGCATCCAAAATAAAAGTCTGTGTTTACATAATATATTTGTGTGTGCTGTATATAATTATTTTATATATATAAATACACACACATGCATGTATATATTTAAGAAAATGTGTTATTCATATATAAAATATTTATATAATATAGATTATGTATTTATGTACTATATATATATATATATATATATATATATATATATATATATATATACATACAGAAGTTAAGCGCAAAATAATTCTTAAATATATACATGCATGCATTAGGTATTTATATATACAAAATAATTATATAGCAGCACACACAAATATATTACGTAAGCACAGACTTTTATTTTGGATGTGATTAATCTATATCAGGGCTGTGCCAAAAGTTAATTGCGATTAATCACATCCAAAATAAAAGTCTGTGCTATATATATATATATATATATATATATATATATATATATATATATATATATATATATATATATATATATTCACATGCAAAGTGTGGCGCCATGATGCTAATTTGATGAGAAATGATTTATCCTTCCTTGCACATCATATTTAAAAAACATAAACAAATAGTGCCCTCGTAATCTTTAATCAAAATAACTTCCTTTTCCTCTTGCAACGGCTTATCTTTTCTAAAGCACACGCCGCTGGTGCACTTAGGGTGTGTCTGAATCCACTTTTGCTAGTTTAACGACAGGAAAAATGGTTGGCGCACCCGGCGCGTGGTCTAAAAGTTGTCCCTATTATCATAAAGGGCACCTATTATGCAAAATTCACTTTTACATGGTGTTTGAACATAAATGTGTGTTTGCAGTGTGTGAGCAAAACCACCCTAGAATGATTACATGCAAAGGGGACGCGATTACAACTACCCGATTATAAACATAAATATATCCAGCCCATTCTCACCCCAAGGCGTCACCTAAATGACTCAATTTCAATATCTTGACGCTTTCAGGCGCCCTTTTAGCGTCAGTTCAGATGACGCCCTGAGGATTCGCGTGTAACCCTACCCTACCCCAGACCTAAACCTACCCACGTCATCGTAACTGACACTTCCTTTAGCGTCAGTTAGATGGCAGCTGTTGGATTTGACACCTAAAGCGTCAAATATTGAAGCATGGTCAAAGGTGACGCCTTAGGGTGAGAATGTGTTGATATGTCAAATAACCAAGTACCGAGACGTCCTGGTCCATTCTCATTTGTGTTTATTGTGTTTATTTAGTCTCTTCATCATCTGGGTCTGATCAGAGACTATTTATATATTCCGATTCAAACATGTCTGGCTGAATGACAGCGGGTCTCTCACTCTCATCCATTCTGCTTAGACACGACTGCCATAGGTATGCAAGTGACGCCCTCATCCAAAGGCAGGGCAGGAACATGTTTACATTTGTTACACTTGTTTACATTTAAGGTCGTACACACCAAAACAGCTCATTTTTAAAACAGGCCCCAAAAATGACATTTTAAAATGGTTATAATAAATTAACTGTGGGGTATTTTGTGCTGAAACTTCACAAATACATTCTGGGGACACCCAAGACCAATATTACGTCTTGTAAAAAGGGGCATAATAGGTGCCCTTTAATGATTAATGGGCGTGTTTTGAGCGTAACGTGCAATAACCAATCCGAGTCTTATCTTCCCATTCCTTTGCTATTTATGGGGGCAAATGCATGCGCAAATGCATGCGCAGGACATGAAAATGATAACTAGCAAAAAACACTTGCGCTGCGTTGCACGGCGTGTATATTGATGTGTTTATTGCGCGAGGGCGGAGGCAACCTGTCACTTGCATGAGATCCATCAATAGCAAACCACAACCATCCAATCAATTCCCCATGGACAAAATAAAGTCCTGCGTTACATTTATTTTGTTACATCACAATAAGGAAATAGGAATAAGGAAATTTTATGATAGAGAAACAGTTGGAACGAGAAGTGAAAGACTGTGAAATAGTGATGGATGGTGGTGGCCCTGAGAGAAAAATCACATGCTTCTGTTTTATTCTTTGTTCCTGGCAGTGCATCAAAGATTGATATGTAGCTAAATTGCTAATTATCTCAGTTTAAAGTGGAAGGGCAAAAAGCCAATCCGGTTCCTCACATGGGATTACAGAGGATTTGACCTTTAAGAAGGATTCCTTCGACTTTTATCTATCCTCTCCTCGTGAAGTTTACATTTCAGAGTTCTCACAGTTGTTATGTCAGCTGCTGTGTGAATCAGAGTTTGTGCGTTTGTAAGGACTGTGTTTGTTCCACACCTGTGCTTAGTGGGTACAGTCAGAGTTGAGACGGGGCAACAAAGAGAGACAGAATATGATTCAACATGGACCGAATAGACAACGGTTTGAAGTCTATGAGAACAAAATTCATATTTTTGTTCAGGATGGATACATCAAATCAATCATGCATTGTAAAACATAAACAGATAAGGCCATTGGTAAGCACAGAGATGCCTTTCATACAGTTGTTTTGCTGTCTGCATGATTATATGAGTGTAGATAACATTATTACATAGTTGTTATATCTGTTTAACTCAATATAGCTATTAATTCCTTGGGATTTGTCATCATGCCAACATCTCAGTGGAAGAAAATTCATCCCTGCTGTGGAAATCAAATTGGATTGGCTTATTTTAGCACAACACAGCTGACACTTGCCCTCTGTTTGTTTGGAGACTTCGGTTGCTGTCCTAAACATGCCAAATATTAGCTGGGAAAGAGCTGACCGTACATCCTCAGTGACATGATATTGGCAAACTAATTATATTGTTAATAGATCATCATGGATGTCAATGACCTGAGCTGACAAAGACATATAGAAGTGTGGGGCAATCGGCATAAAAACATGCTTGAACAGCGAGTTTGCTCATAAATCACATATCAGTCACCCACATACCCGTCACACAAACATTATCAGACATGCAAATCAAGAAATACGATCTTCTCACGCTTTAAATTACCAAAGTTGGCAGGGTTTAATGATTTGTGTTTCCATTTGTTTTTTAAGAAGGTGGCAAAATTCCTGAAGAGGATATAAGTAATCCAAGATGTTCTCTTTCACACACACACTGCCTAAATGCATTTATACTTTCTTTGCATAGTGTCTAAACTGATCTGAATAAGGACACACTCCTTCGGTTTTCTGTTCTCAGAGGTCAAAGGTTACTCATTTGACACCATCTGTTTGCTTTCCACTCAGTCCATTGACAATAACAGCCCAGAAGACAGATAACAGGTAACCCTGTAGCCCTAAAGATGGTGTATTTTACAGCTTATGTGATTGATTTCATTATGTTAACAGTCACTAGTTGATTTTGGAATGGTCTGTTGAAGGTAAGATGTAAAGAACAAATTGTCTATATGATTTTCAGAAACATTCGCCATATACTTGACACTAATGACATTTAGTAATTGAGTAATGATGGACAAGGGGAACTAGGAAGGAGAAAAGGTCATAGGTCATTGTGGCACATGTGGCTGAATTCGGTCGTGTGGCACTGGGTGACCTTTTGACCTCAAACGTTCATATCTAATGTCAGGAAGACAGCTCGGGTTTAAAGCACTGATCAATAACCTCAGGCTGGCTCAAATGTCTCTGAAGAGAACTAAAGTGAATATAGTTTTGCAAAGTGGCACAAATGACACCGAAGTAGGTCACACAGTGTAATCTCCATAACTTTCTATCCTTTTCAGATCTTCGGGGAGGAACAAGTCCGCATGACATCAGAGGGATCCGACTGCCGTCTGTAAGTGCATCATGCGGCCTTTGACTCCGGGACGCGTGCGCTCGCTTGAAGACCGGAAGTGTGCGCGTGGAGGATTTTTACACGGTGGAGACGGTGAGTTCCGGAGCCGACTGCAAATGCTCCTGCACGGCTTCCGCCATCCTCTCTCAACCCCTGCGGAGAACGGAATGGAAGATGGAAAAACTCAAGAAACAGGCGCCAGAGCTGCTCAAGGTAGACCTGATACTTTTAAAACACATCCCCACAAACATATCCATATCCCTCAGGAAGAGTTCTTGCATGATAACTGTAGTTTAAGTTCTTTCAGTGACACATTTGCAAGCTTGCTCCAAGTTTTTTTTTCTTGTTTTAAAAATAAATTTCAGTGATTTGTACAGTAAATGGTATAAACATGGAAATATATATTATATATATTCAAAAACAAGATTAGAAGGTAGTTGTTCACTTTAAAAAAAACTTTTGCTGATAATTTACTCACCCATGTCATCCAAGATATCCATCTCATTCTTTCTTCAATCGGTTTTTGATGAAAACATTCCAGATATTTCTCCATATTATGGACTTCAATGGGAACCAAACAGTCTCAAGGTCCAAAAGACAGTTTCAGTGCAAACTAACAAAGTTTAAGTTTTCTAAGCTCAAATGGTCGCCTTGCTCTCTGTTCCGTTCATGACTCTCCTATTCAGAACTCGTTCATCAAAACGAACGTTTTTCATGTCATGGTTCGTTCACGAAATGAATGAGTTGACTCTGGAAAAGATTTGTTCATTTGGATGAACGGTTCGAATGAGGAGTCATGAAACGCGCATAAAGCAGCAAGGCGACAATTCTTGAGAGTATAAAACTTAAACTTTTTTTTTCTTTAAATGAGCAATCGCTTCGCTTGATAAGACCTTATTAATGCATCTGAAATCGTTTAAAGCCCTTTGAACAGTTTGCAGTTCTGCACTGAAACTGCATCTTGAACCGTTTGGTTTCCATTGAAGTCCATTATATGAGAGAAAAAATCCTGGAATATTTTTATCGGAAACCTTAATTTATTTTCAAATGAAGAAAGAATGACATGGACATCTTGGATGACATGGGTGAGTAAATCATATATTTTAAAAGTGAACTACTCCTTTAATAAGCAATTTATTTAGTACATTTGTTTTATTTTGTATTTAGATATTTTACTGAATTAGACAAAATAACTGATTAAAGTCACCATGAAATTAACACATTATTATTATTACTATTATTATTACATTATTACTACACATTATTATTAATTTATTTATAAATTCAGTCGTAATCTGTAATCAAAATAGCTTCACCTCCCTATTGCAGAATCTCTTCTCTGATAATGTGTTTACTGGCGCGAGAGCGGGGCAACCTGTCAATCACATGAGCCTAATGATAGCCTAAAATGGTACTTTTAAATGTAATTTTACATGCAGATACAGGCTATAAATGACCACTTGACTCACTAAAACATTATGTTATGGTCTATTAATCAAATTCAGCATTGATGATGCTCAGTCTATAACACTGAAAATATAAGCCCCAACTTTTAACAGTCGCTGCAATGTATAATGCTGTTTGGATGTTACTGATATATGCTGCTGAAAACATGAGTGATACACAACTGTGACATAACTTTAAAGAAGTAGGAAAGGAAGTGCTGTTTTTGAGGTTAATAGAAACACTGACTCACTTTGAATGTTGAACGGCAGAATTCTGGGCATGTATGCGGCGCACATGTTCGCAAGTGTGTTTTATAGCACCTGTCCTCTTTTCCTCCTGAGTTCGCACCATTCCTGTCTGGTTCACTCTTTCCATCTTTTCTTCTCCTTTGTTCATCTGTCTGAGCATTTCCCATTCTCCACATTACACACACACACATAGCCACGAGAGAATCCTGACTGATCAGTCCAGGGTTTTATATTATTACAGTCAGGCCCGGCGCCAAGGACACACGACTCTGGGGGGTATTTTCTCAGTCTGAAATGAATCGCATTTGGGGGTGTGTGGTGGGACCCCCGAAGTTTAAAATTGCATTGGGGTGGGGGATGGGTGTTGGGGGGGTTTTTCCTTGGTATCGTTGCAAGAACCCCTCTTGACGCCAGTCCCGAATACAGCTCTGCTAAAGGCAGAAAAAATCATTCAGCAGCCTTTAGTCAGAAGTTAAACACAATGGTTTTAATATTCCACCTAAAACATTTGCTGATCGTGTGCTGTTTAGCTCCAAACATGTGGCTCTATTTTAACCTCTCTGCAGTTTCTTCATATCTGTTGATGCCGCATGAAGCCGTTCAATCATCACAACAGTGCAAGCTGTTACACGACTGAACTTTCAGCAGCACGAGTCAACAATAAGCATATGAGAATTCACTTTCATGAAAAAAAAATCAGTTTTTTTTTTTTTTTTTTTTAAATGATAGCTTAAATCTAAACTGGTTTTTATTAACTTATGGAAGCTTGTTTACTCTAATAGAAAATGAAAAAAAAATAAATAAAAAAAATAAAATAAATATAAAAGCTTTTTATCTTTTAATCTTATCTTATTTTCACAATCTCAACTAGTTTTTAATCTAAACACAATTATGAGTTATAAAGTCAGAATTGCAGAGTAAGTAAAGTCACAAATGGAAGTTATAAAGTCAGAATTGTAAGATATGAACTTACAAAAAAAGTCATAATTGCAACATGGATTCCATACATGGATTCCACACGGCCCAGATGTTGGCCAAATCTATGCCGACACTATGTTACTGTCTGGAAGCTTGTTTCTGCCAGGAAATAAAAAAATTAAAATGTTAATTGCGACTTTTTTCCCAAAATTGAGAGATATAAAAATAAAGATTCAATTGCCAGAAAAAAACAGAATTGCAATAAAAAAAGTTTATATATGGCAATTCTGAACTTATATCTCACAATTCAGAATTGAGAGATAAACTTTGTAGTTCTGAGGAAAGAAGTAAATTCTGCAAGTTAAAAAGTCAGATATACTCACAATTCAGATTTTTTCTTGCCAGTTGTGAGTAGAGGTCGACCGCTATAGTTTTTTTCAGCGCCGATGCCGATACCAATCTTTTGAAAATCCGGGGTCGGCCGATAGTCGATAAATGCTGCCGATTGTATTTTGGCCGATATTTGCTTGGTTTTTAACCTCTCTTTGAAAGATAAAATGTAAAAGAAATGATAATTACTTAACACAGACAAACTTTCTCAACAAAAACATTTTATCCTCTCAAAAAATGTCCTGAAATATGTATTTTTGGTTTGTTTTGTTTGTTGACGGACAAAGACAAATGGACATAACCTAATTATCACAAAAAAGGAGAAAAAAAACTTTAAATGATTCAATTTGTTATACTTTGTTATATTTTATTTAATTAAACTTCTAACAATAACTTATTTCACTAGTAAATTGCTGTTGAACGACAAAAACAACCACCAGATGGGAAAATGATATTGTACAAAAACTTTAAATGCACTACCACGCACTGTCCGTCTATTGTTCTTCAGACAAACGGCATCCCGCTGTTGGATCTTTTAGTCTACAGTGAAATACAGTCACACTTTACACTGTTTGGCCAGCATTTTAACCATGTTTAATCCAGCTACTAACTAACGGTCAGTGTTGTGCCTGAACGCGTTCAATGAACTCAGCTGGAAAATTACTCTAGAAACAGTGTGCGTCAAACACGTGTTCCACGACAACACTAGGCTGCCCACAGATGCGCCTGACAAATAATCGGCTTGATATACTTAGATATTGGCCGATGCCGATTATGTTAAAAAATGCAAAAAATCGGCCGATTAATTGATCCGAACCGATTAATCGTCCACCGATTAATCGTCCGACCGATTAATCGGCTTACCTCTAGTTGTGAGTTTACATCTCACAATTCTGACTTTATAACTAGCAATTGCGAGTTTATACATCACAATTCTGAAAAAAATTGTCTCAATTACCTTTTTTATTTTGTATCCCCTGTTGGAAACAAGCCTCCAGACAGCAACAGAGTGTCGGCACAGATCCGGCCCACGTCTGGGCCATGTGGAATCAATGTGTACCAGATGTGGGGTGTATCTGGGCCGACACTATGTTGTGACGATAACATGTTAATCATTATTGTGAATGATTGACGTGACGAACTGTCAAACATTACTGCAGATTGAAAATAAACCCCAAGCAGCTGCTTTGTGAACCTCTAAAAGTAACTTTCCACTTTTTTTGAAAGTCACCTGATTTTTGTGTGCAGTTGCAGTCCAGTGGTGGACCTTCTGGAAGGAACTCTCTTCAGTATGGACCTTCTTAAAGTTCACTCGTACATCAACAAGGTGGTGTCTCAAATGAACAACCTGGAGGAGGTGAGTGTGATTACACTGGCCGTGTGCGTGTGAACATACACACGTGAACATTAATGAGCCGTGGGGGGGTTTATCTGGACATTCTGTGGCTACCCACAATGCTCTGGCTAAAGTTATTAACTGTTATACCACTTCGCTTTGGCTTGAGGGATGGGAAAATAATGTGTGTGAGAAAGAGTGGGACCAGAGAGGAAATGACCAAAGGATGAAAACCACAGCCATGTAATAGTCACACTTATGTACTCTGTTTTTATTTCCAATAAAATTTTGCTCATTATCGGGTAAAGCTGGGCTAGAAATCTGCACTGATACTTGAAATGTTTTAAAATACATTCAAACAGAAAAGAGTTATATTACATTTAATAATATTTACACATAACCATTTTTATTGTATTTTTGATTCAATAAATGCAGCCTTGGTGAGCATAAGATAATTTAGACTATATTAGCAGCATAACAGTTTGAGTAAATAGTTTATGCAGATGTATTTATGTACAGTTAAATGCAGAAGTGTTGTTGTCAGTATAGTAGTTTGATGTAAAGTCGTGTACCTCATCCAGATGATAAAGATGAACCTCACTCGGGAGAATGACTTTGTGAGAGACAGTGTGGCGACTCTGACCAATCAGCTACGGCAGTACGAGAACCATTCTGACATCATGATGAGCATAAAGAAGGAGCTGTCCAATCTGGGCCTTCAGCTGCTGCAGAAAGACTCCTCCTCCTCAGGCCCCAAAAGCAAAGCTCAGGTAAGTAAGGGTCATGACCTTTCACCTCTGACGTTTAGGTTATGCTAGAATGGAATACTGCATACGATTCAGTTTACTGCATACTCTTTTTTTAATTATTATGTGAAAATTATTCAATTCAACCTTCAAATAGTCTTGGTTTTCTGTTTACACTTCTGGGCTTTAGGGGTCTATACGACCCCAACAATTGATTGAGTAATTTTACAAAAATATACATTTTCAATCATACAAATAATATATCATTTTTTTGTTTACTTTTCATCTAGTCATTAATGCTGTTTATATACCACACAATTCCTCAACTACACCATTAGCTTTAGCATTAGCATATGACATATATTTTTATGATACATTGCATTTATGCTTTAGTACTAGGCATTCATTTCTGTTTAAAAAAAATCCGATTTATGGCGGATTTTTTTTTTGACACATGAAGAAAATATATTTAGTTTTTTTCACATTTCCCATTCATTTCAATGTGAGAAGACAAATGTGTAAACATTTTTTTACATACCTTCAGAACAACCTACCCTATTACTCACGACCAATTCGTATCAAATTGTATCGAGTGATTAAAAAGTGGCTAATTCTTGTACTCATTGTATCGACCTTACTAACGTACAAATTCGTACGATATTTGTCTAAACCCACGTGACGGTTAAGTTTAGGGCGGGGTTAGGGGTAGGTCATTCGTACGAATTCATACGAATTGGCCAATTTGGTAAATATGTACGATTTATCAAAATCATACTAATTTGTACGGAGTGAGGTCGTATGAATCGTTACGAATTAGCCACCTCGTAAAATTCGATACGAATTCCCGTGAGATCGGGTTGGAACAACCAAATCAAGCCAGTTTTTGGTGTGTGTATAGATAGAATAATGTATAAAAAGTCACAAAATCTTATTCCACTGAGATGAAGGGAACCTTTTTTTATTAAGTAAAAGTCTGATTGGGTCGTATAGACCCCATGAATCCCGATTAAGGGTTTCTTTACTTAAAAGCTTCCAATTATGCTTTGTACATTTTCAGCTTTATTTAGTGAGATTGAGTATGAAAAATGTCTGCAAAGTTACAAAGTACAAAGTCAATTAAAAAGGAGTCAGTTATTTTTATCAGTGCACACTGTTTCTGAACTCCTCGATTGTAGTCTTTCAGTTTCTTTCCAGGAACATACACTTCCCAATATTCCTCATTTAAAAAGGCACACGCAGAGACGGGGACATATGGGTTCCCTTTAATAGTGTCCTGCAATTTATCTACATGATCATGTTGCCCATTTAATTCAGCAAGTGCCATCCAGATCCTCTCTGACATAAAATTAAGTTTTATTAACTAAGTTCAGGGATGAGCATATTTAGATAATTAACATATAGTGGACAGCACGCCAAATATGCATTAAATCTTACTCCCTCAAAATTATATGTAAGTGTGAAACTCGTGACGATATGGTCTATTTTGCAGTTTGGCTGTGCAAATAGTGATTATTAGAATGAAGATGTTAAAAAAGTTAATTTGTCAATGTAAATGGAACTCAAAGTTTAGTGCATTGAATAATTGGATACAAAAAGTCTGTTTTGTTAGAATACAAAAAGAAAATGCATACTGTGTGCATTTGTAATATGAGACATATCTAAATAACAGCATAGAGTATATGTAAGTGTTAAAATAGTTTTTCAGGATGAGATCTGTTGAGTTAGACATGTGTTATGTTTGTAGGACACACTGGGGACAAATATCAAAGATGCTTCAAGTTTCCAGCAAAGAAAACCAGAAAAAGGGAAACCTCCACCAAAGCCAGTGAAGGAAAAGCCTGCCAAGCCAAAGAAAAAGAGACCACAAAACCAAACAAACCCAGTAAACCAGAGCAAACAGACCTGCCCAGATAAAACCAAACCATCACAGAACCAGCCAGGACTCATGCGGGGAATCACATATTACAAAGCCACCAAAACCGATGAGACGAGCAACCAAAACAGAGGTATTTACACATTATCTTACAGCCTTTAAAGCATTGGCATCGAATAAAGACATTACTCTCTTTACAAACATTTCTCTCTTCAGATTGTGTTGTAGTGAGGTATTAGTTAGATAAATTCTGGGGAGTAACTTCAACAATTTTGTTTGCAAAGGCAAACTTATATAGATCAGAAACACTTAGAGAAACATATTCTTAAAGGGATACTCCACTTTTTTGGAAGTAGGCTCATTTTACAACTCCCCCAAAGTTAAACAGTTGAGTTTTACCGTTTTTGAATCCATTTCAGCCGATCTCTGGTTCTGGCGGTACCAGCTTTCAGCATAGCTTAGCATACATACATCATTGAAGTGCTCAAGACTATTAGCATTTCTCAGGGAAAAAATGACCAAAGTGTTTTGATATTTGCCGTACCATGAGTGCAGCAGGCACGATGACTACACAAACTTAGTCCCGGTCACGTTGGAAGCTGGGCACTATTTTCAGGCGCTGCGTCATAACATTGCGCCTGCTGCACTCATGGTACGTCCAGTAAAATTTCTTGATTATTACGCATAAATGAGAGTATAGTTCCTAGCCATCAGCCTAGAAAATCACAACTTTACATTTTTTCGTCTGTCTTGAGTGCACGATGTAACTACAGAAGAGTCAAGTTTTAAATTGGAAAAATATCGAAACACTTTGGTAATTTTTTTGGGAGAAATGCTAATGGTCTTGAGCACTTCAATGATGTATGTATGCTGAAGCTATGCTAAAAGTGGTACCGCCAGAAACTGGAGATCGCCTGAATGGATTCAAAAGCAGTAAAACTCAACATTTTAACTCTGGGGGAGTTGTAAAATGAGCCTATTTCCAAAAAAGTGGAGTATCCCTTTAAGGCCAATTCACACTGCACTGACAGACAAAAGTTGGCGTCAACTTTAGCATCTGTTGGCATTGACCGGCTCTTGTTTTCACCAAATGAACATTGAAACGGTAGGACCTTTGTCAGGTCTAGAATGTTCGAGAAGTGACAAACTGTAATTTGGTGATTGTCTGAGTCGTTCGCCGTCTGTCAGTGCAGTGTGGATTGGCCTTTATAGAGACAATGTTGTTTCCTTTGTATTCCCCATTGAAGCACAGCTGCTTGTATCAACGCCAGTCCAGACACACATACACACACTTAGATATTAGCACAGACCCTTTCATAACTTAAGACACATGTGCACACGTTCATACACACAGTCAATCATTTTAAGACTACTTCATCTGCTGAAAGGGTAGGGAAACTGTTTTTTGATAGCATGATAAATAACTATAATAATCCACTCACATAACCATGTTAAGAGAAGAGATAAATGCAGAATTTATAGTTGGCATCACAAATATCCACACTGAAACAGAGACAAGAATTCCAGTTCCCTTTTCGCAGGAAAATCTGCCAGATGCACTGATGATAAATGAAATATTACACACACGGATATGCACTTGACTATTTGATGGGTACATACCCTTAACTTCTGTTGTTTTTAAATGCATTTAATTATAAATGCTACTAATGCTAAATCTAACCCTGAAATAAAACTTAGCATTTTTACACTTAAAAGAAAGTATTTTCTTTATTTATGAACCTGACATCAATTTCTGCTGCATCTACTACGGTAAAATAGTTCTTTTGATTTGATTTTCCAGTTGAAGATGTCCCAGATTTCCTTAAAGGGAGGTTTTGTCAGATTGCAGTCTCTTTTGGTGATATTTTTGGGCCCCAAACTACAGCCAAGTCCATGCACACACTGTACTCTCACATAATGAACATCTTACAGTGAGATTCGATCTCAGTATCTTGGAACTAGATGATCCAGCACTCAAGTTAACAGGATACTAGTGTAGGATGCCAGCCAGAGAGTGTCTTTAGTGTCTGAAATGACAGCCAACACACACTAATGAATCAGTTTCAGTTTCTGACATGACATTCATATCGGCATTAGGGTTTCTACAAAACAGCCAAATGTCTCCAATTTAACAGTGTTTCCATTCATGTGGGCTTTCAGCCTCACTTCCTGTTTAAGCTTTAGATGTGTGCCTCTCGCCCAAAAGTCTCCATAGTTACCGCTGTTTGCTTGACAGTCTGTGTGATTACTGATTTTTTTTCCTGAGCTGTACAAGAATGATTCTGAAAGCACCACAATCAGTTGTGACTTGTAATGTGGTCTGATCTAATCTTGTGTTATACATAGGCGTAACCTAATCGCTACTTCCCAAATTGGGTCCCAACTATTTCAGTGCACGTTAGATACAATCACAAGGAATTTGATTAAGGCATAAACTACTGTAAATGAACGGCCTAAGATGGACACACTTTTGAAAAGTTTAGTCTGAAACTAGCACTTTGGAAACATCACATATTGCAGTTTTGGTTTACAGATAAAACCCCAAAATTAAGTTGAGTTTTAAAACTGATGTTTTGAGATAAAAAAGAAATTGTAAGAAAACTGTGCCAATATCAAACAGATATTCAAGATTAGAGGTAGCCTGGTAACGCCAGACCCAATTCTCATTGAGACTTGGGTCTGGGAACCACATGTACATTTTCTCATATTTGAGGCGTGGTTTATGAATGCCCGGCGCGTTTATTGGGTGCTAAGAATGTCTATCAAATGCGTCTGTACGTAGCTCATAGCAAATCGTTTCAATTAGAAAAACAAATTAGAAGTACAGTTTAACATAGATGTTGAAGTTGTTATTTCCATTGGAAATTGTTTGCGGCTTTACTTCACAAGTTTAGAAAATGTTAAAAATGAAATTTAATGACTAAAGTGTCAACAACTTTAATCGGGTACGTGTGCACAGCTGACAGTTATGCTACTAAAGCGGTAACTTTTAGCTGTGTATTGATATTGAAAAGCAACAGAACTTAGTGGCACTGTGACAACCACAGTACAGTAGTCTACAGGCATAATGACATTATGATATTAATAAATACCACTTACCATTTATAAGTTAAATGGACTTCGTCGACAACAATGCCTGAGCAGGTTGGTACTATACACTTCCGTGGCTAACATGTCTTGCCACTTGGCGCTCATCCAGGCCTCGGGACTGGCGAACACAAAGTTGGTATCGACAATTCTTTCGTATTTTCTTTTCGGGACACAGCTGAGCGGCAGATATCTCCAAGGTTGACCGCCTCCTGTACCTGGTCCTCCATTAGGGCGATTAATGGCGAGACTACAATAACGACTGGGGTCTCGCGAAAGTTTAATGCCAAAAGCGGCTCTTTTTTCTAAATAAACTTGCATCCTAAACTCTTTAGAACAATATCTAAGGCTGCATCAAAAGGTAGCTTCTGCATCTGCTGCCATGTTGAATCCATAGATATAAATAGACTGTCTTGGTTTCTCTATGTTGGATATTCTCAGTTTTTTTAATTAAATAACTTTTGATTATAACTTTTGACTCATCTTTGTCTTTGGACTCTTTGACGGTTACACATGCATTAGTCAGAATAGAATTACATAGTTTACATTACAAACTATCTCTGTCCATCAGATGTCTTGTTTTTGTTTGGATTGAACATGGCATCTCCTCTGAGTAAGGACTATTTAACTTTGTTCAGCGTGTCTTGGCTATTGGACTGCATGGATTTGTTTGACTGGTTTAAGATAATGCATAACAGAGCTGTGATGCAGATTCAGTATGATCAGTCCTGACAGGAATGCAAAGCCAAGACAAAAGCCGGCGGACCTGTGTAAGTCAAGTAAAAAAATCTAATAAACATAAATTACTTTCACTAATAAATACTATGTTTATTTTCGTTGTCACACCCTGTGATCTAATATATAGTAATCAAATCCATTCTTCGTTAAATATAGCTGTCCCACAATCCTGTGCCACTTTAGTGCACGTAAATGTATGGTGAGATCGAGCGTGTTATATGCTCAACAGTGACTTTGGTTACAAACCAGGTGTATTCATATTCTTGGAGAGCAGATTGGCAAAATACTCACTCAAACGTCAACTTGCTTTGTTTTCGCTGCCAGTCATTTTGTCCTGGAAGTGTTGAGTAATTGGTGTAGAAACAAGTTTAAAACTCAAACTTCAACATGTCAACAAAGTTTTATTGGCATGACGGGTAAAGAAGTACAATGTTTCCAGAGACTTCATGTACTCACACAGAGCAGGTGTAGGAAATAACATGAGTCTGTACTTGGAATCTGCTCTTGTTTAGGATTTCTGAAACTGTCAATTTATATATTGTTTTTAGCATTTCAGTATTATAATGTGGCTTGTGCTGTATTAATTTTACCAAAGATAAAATTCATTTAAATTAATCTAATTGATGATTTGCATGATGTTTATTCTTCAATTAACAGTTTAGTTTACAACAATTCAGTTAACAAGTTTATATTTCTGACAAAATTTGTCAAGTTGATTTTTTTTCAGTCAAAGCTTCATTATATGCAAAGATGTAAAGAGTGTTACTGGCAGTGTATAAGGTTACTGTCTGGTTTAGAGTTTGCAGTGTTTTTTATTGAAGTGAGATCGATTTAAAAGGGATAGTTCACTTTGAAATATTTTTTTTATGTTTTATCTTACCTCAAGGGCATCCAAGATGTAGCTGTCTTTGTTTCCACAGTATTTTCAATTTTGACATTTTTCAGTCAAACCGTTGTTGTCTATCAGTCATACACTGGAAGCTAAGGGGTTCCACCAAAAAGCATGCACAGAGAAGTCAAAATTATACATGATTTAATGACTCATGAGTAAACGTAAGTACACATTGATGGCCTAAGACACGAAATGAGCGGTTTGTGTGAGAAAACAAACAGTATTTATATTGTTTTTACCTTTTGTAATCATAGCCATGACAAAATGATCTGACGGCACGGGCGCTTTGGTCTGCGCATGCGCCGGAAGTGATCGCTTGCGCGCCTACGCTGCCCTACGTCACTCTTTGTTTATACAGAGATTTCGGAAGTTTTACCTTCACTAAACATATTTAGATACAGGAAACCGCAATGGAAGACGATTTCGGTATATCTAAATATGTTTAGTAAAACGTAAAACTTCCGCGTAAATATTGAGTGACGTCACACGCAAGCGATCACTTCCGGCGTCAACATTGAACTGATTCAGTTCGGTTCAGTTGGACACTGCACAACTGATTCAGATCACTTGGACGTCATTGTGATTACACGAGGTAAAAACGAAATAAATACTGTTTGTTTTCTCACAAAAACGCTCGTTTCGTGTCTTAGGCCATCTATGTGTACTTACATTTACGAGTCATTAAATCATGTTTAATTTTGACTTCTCTGTGCATGCTTTTTGGTGGACCCCCTTAGCCTCCAGTGTATGGCTGATAGACAACAACGGTTTGACTGAAAAATTGTCAAAATTGAAAATACTGTTGAAACAAAGACACCTACATCTTGGATGCCCTTGAGGTAAGCTAAAACATATCAAAAATTAATTTCAAAATGAACTATCCCTTTAATCTCTTGATCTGTTTCTGTTCTATTTCTATCAGGTGAAGAGAAGCCTGATGAAACAGACACGTTACTTGAGGTAGAAGTAGAGGAAGAGGAAAGTGCAATAGCTCCCGTCACCTTAGCAACAGAGACCACCCCAGAAACTGTACCCACGACGACAACAACAACAACAACAACCGCTCGTCCCACAACAACAACCCAGAGGACAACAACACCTAGCAGAACAATATACAGAGAGGAACGACCGGCCCCAACGATATCACTAGTGCTGGACAACACCAGCAATAACTCATACATCGCAGGTACAGTGTTTACAATAAAACTCAGTTTGTACAAAAGCAGCACCACAAAAATGATCTTAAACCAAAACCTGTGGGTTAAAAAAATGATGTCAACTGGGAATAAAGATAATGCAAAGTACATATAAAACTAAACTAAACTTAAAACAGTGCTTAATTTTTTTTTCAACCAAGCGAAATGGCTGAATCCTGGTGCATGTGTGTTTTGGGCTGAAACTGTTGTTTTTTTGGCAGTTAAAGAGCAAAGCTGTGAAGGGACACTGGCGTCGGTGGATTTGCCGGTCAAACAGCACAGCTACGGCAGGAGCGAGGGCGCATGGATGAAGGATTCCACCGCCAGAGACTCCAAAATCTACGTCACCAACTATTACTACGGCAACAACCTCGTAGAGTTCCGGAACTTAGACAACTTTAAACAGGGTGTGTAAACTGAATTCATCCTAATTAATGATGTACTTATTTATTCAATGCAGCTGTCTAGACAGGGAGACTGATATTTTTTGGATAGTGTGTGTTTTAAGTTAAAAGCTCTTCATACTGTTTTTTTTTTGTGAAACTAAGACAGGGATTTTTAATTCTAAAAGGTTTGGATTTCTAAAAATGTTTAAATGTGAATGATTTGGATGTTTGGGAACAAAGCCAGTTTGTTTGTGTCTGGTTGTATGCCTGTGTTTTGCTGAGTGAATGTTTATGTCCCTGGAAAAAAAGAAAGAGCTTGGAAGATGTTACTGTTGATTTTAGTGTGCGTTTCTGTAAGTGTGTGTTTGTGTGCCTGTTTAGACTGGTATTAATAGATTTTTAAAAACATTTCCTGTTAAGACAGAGTCAGGGGAGTCATACACTGATTCTTTTCCAGGCAGCATCAGTGGCAGTCTTGGCTGGCATCACAAGATATGTGAGATAACTACAGGGAATAAAACTTTAACCACTTTAAGTTTCGTTGCAATTTTGCTCATTTTAGCTCATTTCATTGAGCTCTTTTAACTGAACATGCAGCCAATAACCCGTCTGAAAACCAGAATATTAACCGGGATATAACCTAATCGCAAACGGCCATGTAAACACCCGCAAAAACCCGAATATGCTCATATCCCGGATTTTAAAAACCGGGATATTATACCTGGGTACCCTTTTCTAACTCAAACTTTTGGTCATGTAAACGCATATCGCCATATCCCCATAGTGATTTGTGTTCTGTGCATGTTTTATTCGCAAGGAATCTTGTTCTTTCGAGTAGAGAAACTTCTCGGCGCATACAAAAATCCACGTGCAGTATACCGGAAGTAAACATGGCAGGACCAGGCAAGAAAAAGCACAGCATACTTTTGGAGCGAGCTCAGTAATGTTACCATCCTCAAAGCGCAAACAAAAGCGATCGCTATCTGCCCCAAACTATTCATTATCCGCATGCTACTGTTGTTGTTGTCATTGGATACAGGAAGAAGAATCGGTAATGACGCATATTGGGTCTTAAGGTTGTCGTACATCTAGACGTGAACCGCGCGTCGCCGTTTACGTCGGGATATTGCAATTCCATGTATACAGGATATACTCTCTCTGCACAAGCATGTAAACGGTTTATTCCTAATGTTTCAGAAACCCGAATAGTGACCTTAACCCGACCATAACCCGAAAATTGGCTGCATGTAAACGTAGTCATTGAATCATTCATTCAAGCTAATTTTTCTTTTTAATAATTCATTTTTTAAATATTAATTAAAGTTAATTAAATATTTTTAGTTGACTGCAGCAACTAACATTTTGTCAGAACGTCTTGTAAATTACAATAATTTGATTTCGTTGTCTGTTCATAATCGTGGCAGTTTGGGAAAACCTAGACAACTTCCGGCAAATTTAGATTTGCTCTGAAAGTTAGTCTGGCAAAGAGCTCATTCAAGCCCATTTCCATTTCGCCGAAATCACGCACCAAACAGAAACGTTGGGCGGGCTTTACACGATGAGGACAGCGCTGGGATTTTGAAGCAGATTTTGTAGCCTACATTACAAAGATGGATGCCGCCGTCGAACATCACTCGTTCGAATCAGCTATCGCGTCTGTTTTTAGCGGTTTGAACGTTTCCTTTTTGTTAAAAACCGAGCAAAGAACAACACTCGAAGATGTTTCTCAGCTGCTCTGCATACCTCATCTCCTTCATCGCTCTGATTGGTTTTAGGTCAATCCGCAACGACCGTTGGTGACGCCACTCTGGAAATGATTTGTCTATGATGCTTTGCCAGACCATAACTCAGTTACAACTGAGAATGGTCTGGTTTTAACCAGGCTAGAATTGTGGCAGAATCATGATCTCAATTAAAAAAAAACAAAAAACTTGAATTTATCCAGAATCATGCAGCATAGCGTTAACGTTTGGTGATTATTATCGTTGTTATGCATATTTTCACGGGTGAAATCTAGTTATTTCACTTGGAATCCATCCGTTTGGGAATTTCGCTTAAGGGCCAATCATTTTCGCAGATTTCGCAATGAGTTTTACTGGTTGCATGAATTTGCCACTTTAGTCAACAAAAAGTTGCATGGCTTGAAAGTGACCTGTCTGAGCTTTGCTTTATACATCTCTACACTTATGACACTAGACAATGGAACTTTATGGCCGTGAAATTTCACTATTGTGTCATTTACTTCAAATATGTAGCAACATTTTACCCGCTTTCCTCTCTTTTTTCCTACAGGCCGTTGGAGTAACCTGTTCAAGCTCCCTTACAACTGGATTGGAACTGGTCATGTTGTATACAGAGGAGGGTTTTACTATAATCGTGCCTTCACGAAGAACATCATCAAATACAATCTCAAGCAACGGTTTGTAGCCGCCTGGGCTCAGCTTCACGACGTCGTCTATGAAGACACCACACCTTGGAAGTGGAAAGGCCACTCTGATATTGACTTCGCCGTGGATGAGAATGGACTTTGGGTAATTTACCCGTCTGTTGACGATGACTACGGACAGGCCGACGTCATTGTAATCAGTAAACTAGATCCTAATGACTTGTCGGTCAAAAAGGAGACCACATGGAGGACGAGACTGAGGCTAAATTCGTTCGGGAACTGCTTCATAATATGTGGCGTCCTGTACGCAGTGGACACTTACAATCAGAGGGAAGGGGAAGTTTCGTACGCGTTCGACACGCTTACAGGGGCCGAGGCGTCTCTGCGTTTACCTTTCATTAACGAATACGGGTTCAACACACAAGTCGATTACAACCCTAAGAGAAGATTCTGTACGCCTGGGACAATGGACACCAGCTCACCTACAACATCAACTTTGTAGAGCAGGAAAAGAAATGAAAGCAGACTTTATCCATCTACTCTACATTGCAGCGAAGCACGTGTATCTGATCACGACTGCCTCATTGGTTCCACTGACAAACACCCCTCATGAAACGGTTCATCACGTCCTAATGAACTTTAATGGACATTTGTTCAAGATTACATAAGGACAAAGGGATTACATAACTTGGAAGTTTAGTAGTTGCGTGCTGCTCTACAGTTCTTGAATTCACTGCCAGTTTCTCCTTCACATGATTCACGTTAACATTCCCAATGCACTGAACACCATGGAGCGAAGCGTCAAACTATGACTCGTAGTGTTGAGCATTGTATCTGTGACCCGTTTTTAAGTGCAACAAATGGTTACCACACAATTACACACAGCTTAAATTCAACCAATTTCAACTTTGATCCCACATGCCACTGACCTTTCGAAGCATGATAAGTGGACAGTTCGCATGACGTTCCTGCATTACTAAAGATTTACCTGTAAAAATTGGCCTTCCGTGACAGGACAGACCTTCGCAGGTAAAAATGTTCAAAGTCACACAGTTAACTTGTCCTTAAGTGCACTGAAGTCATGTGATTCATGTGAAAGGTTCTGAAGAGCTTTCCATTAGAGCTTGTAGAACTTTGAATTGATTTTATAAAATATCTATTAAAAAAATGTTTACATAATTTACACTGTTCTAACCAGGCATGCCGCAATAAAGCGACAAACAATAACATGTATGTACTGGATATGGTAAAATTGTATACATTTCATTTTTAATGTTTACAAGTATAATAATGGATAATAAAATATTAAATCATTTTTAAGTAATAAAATGTACGTTTTTAATTACTTTTTTTACTTTTTGTCTAAAACCTTTAAACATAACTACTTGAGAAACAGCAATGCAATAAATAAAAAAAAAACGTTTTCAAAGATTGCATATTTAATACACTTCTCACGTAAATTGGCCTTGTTTATAGGACTTTTAGATTTTTGAGCAGACACCTATCCTTTGCATTTCATTCGTCCAAAATCCTGCGGACAAAGGTCTCGTATCGCTCCTGGTTAGGACACGTGTAAACCGTTAAGTTAGAGTTCCGTGACATGCCCTTCTTTACTATAAATAAAAGCTTACATGTCATGTCAACTAACCATCAATCTATCATGTACCTATAAAAATATTCTATAAACATAACAAGCATTCAAGACACACCTGCAGAAAACTTGGTGCTTGTTTTCACATCAAGAATGTGCCAGAAAATTGTGTTCCAGTGTTTCGGCCAATATAGCCTCAGTGGACTGGTGAGGCACAGCATCATAATGGTGAAAGAATGCTTTGTGTGCTAATGTGAGCATATGATTATGTTTGTGAGTCTCTCTAAATGACTAGGCAGGGTTACGTATAGAATGTTTAAACAGACAGGTCGTGCGAGAAAAGCCTGTGTGATGCATGGGTACAGATACAGACGTCATGTATAAACAGTTTAACAGTGTTTAGAATTTTTTTTGTGGTTTTAAAGCAGTTTCTTGTCTTCGTGACCACTGTAAATAACAGAAGATTTCGTTTTGACTGAGTTTTAGAAACACAATCTTCCCAAGGGGAATAGACTCCCGAGACTCTGTCAATGCAGCATGTCTGATTTTAATAAAGTCAATTTGGATCTCGTTAAATGTGCAGTTGGAGTTGTAAGATATATTTCTAAACATATTAAAAAGACTGCTGGGATGGAAGTGGGAGCTGTTTGTGGGAGTGTGTGGGTTTTGTTAAGAAAGCCTTGAAGGCCATTAAAATTTAAATTAATCTTATTTGTCTTTTTAATGTGTGTTACTAATTTTATTGTGAATGATTAATCTGTGCAGTTTTTTTTGAAAATCTTTAATCAAAATGTAACTTGCTCTTCTTGTGGTATGACTTGATATCCGATGCAATGATCACGTTACACAATCCAGTTGATGGGAAATGGATCAAATGTTGCAGTCGATGGATAAAATCAAATCCAGCTGTTTGATAGTTTTTTCACTCCGAAATATGTCACAATATGGCAGTAAAGTCGTTGCAACTTTCATTTAATGCTAACTTGACAACATAACATTGACAGGCTTTATAATATAGAACAGTAGCTTGTTGTTGCAAAATATTTTCTTGGTATTTTGCTAAGGAGAGCAATGCAGTCTGTCACATTTTTGATAGGTGTAAATAGTTCTTCATTATAATAATTTGCGTTCCCTTTGACTGAGAACTTAAAGGATTATTAGGAACACCATACTAATACTGTGTTTGACCCCCTTTTTGCCTTAATTCTACGTGGCATTGATTCAACAAGGTGCTGAAAGCATTCTTCAAAAATGTTGGCCCATATTGATAGGATAGCATCTTGCAGTTGATGGAGGTTTGTGGGATGCACATCCAGGGCATGAAGCTCCCGTTCCACCACATCCCAAAGATGCTCCATTGGGTTGAGATCTGGTGACTGTGGGGGACATTTTAGTACAGTGAACTCATTGTCATGTTCAAGAAACCAAGTTGAAATGATTCTAGCTTTGTGACATGGTGCATTATCCTGCTGGAAGTAGCCATCAGAGGTACATGATGGCCATAAAGGGATGGACATGGTCAGAAACAATGCTCAGGAAGGCCGTGGCATTTAAACGATTTCCAATTGGCACTAAGGGGCCTAAAGTGTGCCAAGAAAACATCCCCCACACCATTACACCATCACCACCAGCCTGCACAGTGGTAACAAGGCATGATGGATCCATGTTCTCATTCTGTTTACACCAAATTTTGACTCTACCATCTGAATGTCTCAACAGAAATTGAGACTCATCAGACCAGGCAACATTTTTCCAGTCTTCAACTGTCCAATTTTGGTGCCTCTTTTTCCTATTTGTAGTGGAGATGAGTGGTACCCGGTGGGGTCTTCTGCTGTTGTAGCCCATTCGCCTCAAGGTTGTGCATGTTGTGGCTTCACAAATGCTTTGCTGCATACCTCGGTTGTAACGAGTGGTTATTTCAGTCAAAGTTGCTCTTCTATCAGTTTGAATCAGTTGGCCCATTCTCCTCTGACCTCCAGCATCAACAAGGCATTTTCCCCACAGGACTGCCGCATACTGGATGTTTTTCCCTTTTCACACCATTCTTTGTAAACCCTAGAAATGGTTGTGTTTGAAAACCCCAGTAACTGAGCAGATTGTGAAATACACAGACTAGCCCATCTGGCACCAACAACCATGCCACGCTCAAAATTGCTTAAATCACCTTTCTTTCCCATTCTGACATTCAGTTTGGAGTTCAGGAGATTGTCTTGACCAGGACCACACCCCTAAATCCATTGAAGCAACTACCATGTGATTGGTTGATGAGATAGTTGTATTAATGAGAAATTTAATAGGTGTTCCTAATAATCCTTTAGGTGAGTGTATATCGGTACTAAAGTCCCTTCATAGAGAAATAATTATTAAACAATAAAATACTGTCTAACTTTTATTAATGCCACAATGCACGCTGGGAACCCAAGCACCAACGCACTGTGAAAATCACACTGTTACAGTTACAATCTGCATATTCAAGAGATCACTGTTAAGCAAACACAGATAATCACTGTGATTCTACAGATCAGTGCTGTTACATCAGTCATTTCCTGAGCCTGTTCACTCTGAACACACTATACAGTGTGCATTTACTACAAGTACTACTGCTTTGAAAATTACTTTGAAAGGACTATACACAGTTCTTTGCATGAAGGATCTATATGACTGAATTCGGAGGGTTTTATCAGACTTTGTTGCAGTGTTTAGTGTTATTGTCAGTGGATAATTGGTCAGATAATGTGTTTTTGAGCAGGTTTTGCTCACTGATGGGCGGTTCTGTGGTAGTGCAGTCTTTTTGGCAGTAGTCACCATCTGTAAATCATTCAGATTAATTCAAGAGACGTTTGTTTTAATAACTGTGGAGTGGTGTTAGGAGAATGAAACTGTAAACTCTGTAATCTGCAATTAATCAAACTCACAATGAAGAGAATCAGGCAGCGGATGAGAGACGTGCCTGAAAGTGCTTTATGGTTTTGGCTGCAGATACAGATATAGTTTAAGGAGAAATGGGACACTGGTTTCGCTGAAAATACAGAAGTGACGATGTTTGTGCATTGCTTAATTCACATTAGTTATTCACGTTGCCTAATAATAATAATAATAAAAAATTATAAAAAAAACATTACCTGAAATTAAATAAAAAAAATAGCTTAGTTTGAGTTGAAAATAACTAAAACAAACAAAAAACTAAAATTTTATAAAAATGTTATATGCTTTTTTTACAAAAACAAAAAATTCTCAAACTTTAAAATGAAAACACTAAATATAAAATGAAGTCTAATAAGAAATATCAACAGTATATCACTGATACTAAAACAACTATTTTCAGCTAATACGTTGCCCACACTATTCGCCAATTCGACTTTAAATGCTTTAAATGTTTAAGTATAATAAAATTTAATTTATAAATTATTTCAGAGAGTATAGTTCGTTTCGCTTCAACAAAGCGTTTGAACAAGTATAGTTGTTCAATCTCTAATTTAAACTGAAGTTGAAATTGGTTAAAGGTGCATTATGTAACTTTTGGTCCGGTAACATTTTGTGGAATATAATAACATTGTTTTGGTCTTGCTTTGGCTCTGCATGACTGTGTGGAAATATATACTATATATATATATATACATAAGATGGAAAGGATCTCAAGCTGACTAGCTGAAGACGTTACTATAGCTATAGGCCTATACCCATTAATAGACATTCCTTCCTTAAAAATAAAAAAAAATCCAGCACAACAACCCATTATGAAATGACCCTTCAAAATAGATATAGAGTAATACTTAACAATGAACTCTGCAAGAGAGCTACATATGTCAATTTATCGGTTCAATAAAATACATTTCTCATTAGTAATAAAAACACTATCTCCTCGTCGCTTTTACAACAATCTCCGAAAAGCCAAGCCAATGTTGCCAATGTTGATTCTTGTTTTATTATGAGCGTTTTCTTTTCAAGTGATTCCCCAGAGAGGTTGGAGATTTAGCGTGCTCCATGTCAACCTTCCTCGCTTGTTGTGAAAAATAATATTTACTCCCACAACATACACCCATCAAAGTCACCGGAGCAACTTCTCCCTATTTACTGATATGAAAAGATATACACAGGTGAGTGACATATGTGCTCAATTTCCTATGAAAATCAGGGTAATGATGATGTATTGAATCATTCTTTAAATTTTAAAGTGTCATATGTTGTCATGACTTATTAATCATATACATTTTTACAGTGCAAAGTGCTGGAAAAATTAGGTCCAGCTAGATTAAAGAGTGAAAATTCTGTCATTAATGACTCACCCTCATGTCGTTCCCTGCACCGTAATCATAACTATCCAAGGCCCAAGATAGTATAGTTATCGCCACAGACTGTTTTAACATTGTCTTTATGAATTTTTGGGCCTTGAAAGTGGTTATTACTTCGCAGTCTATGGGGTCAGAAAGCTCTCAGATTTCATCAAAAGTATCTTAATTTGTGTTCCAAAGATGAACAAACATCTTACGGATTCGGAACGACATTGAGTACAGAGTTTACATTTTTTGGGTAAACTGTCCCTTTAAGGAATACGGTAACTGGTTTGTTGTTGGTTCGTAGTGGTCTACCAGGCCTAGCTTGATTCACCAGCTCCAGCCGTGGATGTTCTGCTGACACATACATTCAGGGCATATATGTGTTTGTGCATTTGTTAAAGCTTCAGAGGTTTCAGGGATTAAAAGTGAGCCCCAGATTATAGAACAGAGGAAGCTCACTCTCATTATCTGGCATCTCATCCTGTGGTATTTTAGGCTGGGGCAGCAGGGGTTAGTTAGCTAAAGTCCTCCAAATGTGCTTCTACACACAGACACCAAAGTGTCATATGTTATAATTGAATGTCTAAAAGCAACAATCCCTCTGAGGCTTCCTGGGGTTAAGTGCTACAGTCAAGGGCACCTTTGATAAATGAGTTTTGTGATTGTTTATGGTTCATCCTCATTCAAGACTGAATGTGCAACAGTTTTCATTTAAAAGTGTGATAAGGAAAGAGTGTCAGTAGTGTCAGGATTAATCGTTAAAAGATTGCGATCTTATTCCTAAATGACAACGATAACTTTGATAAGTACGATCACAGTATTGATTCAAATCTGCATTGGCGCTGCTGCTTAGCAAGAGAATGCAATTGTCATGCATAGGTATGAATAGCTTCACAAACAGTATTTTCAACCACACAGTATCACCATTACTGTATTACAAGAATTCAAATTATCACAGCTACTGGGATAAAAGTTTACAGCAGATGGTTGTGATCAAAAGTATTTTGACACATCAGAAAAATATTGTATGAATTGCATCGTTACACAAGTAGGACAAGTAACTGTTATTAAGGCCCCGTCCACACTACTGAGTTTTCGTTTAAAAATGGAGAATTAAAACGAATACGATCTCCGTCCACACCAGCCTTTTATCTGCGTATTAGGCCCCATTTACACGATGGGAAAACGCAGATATTTCTCAGCATTTTGCCCTCTCATTTACACGAAAACGCCGTTTTTATCACTGAAAACGATTATTTCTAAAAACTGGGCAAAGTGGAGATTTTTGAAAACGCCGGATATTTGTTGTCGTGTGAACCGGAGAGAAACGGCGTTTTAGGTTACTCTCTTGTCGATTCCAGGATTCTGATTGGCTTGCATGGCTTTATCCTTAACCCCTACACTGCCGCCTTAGGTTTGGCATAGTTATGATGGCACTCGACGGCGTGTTTATGCGGGTGTGTAAACGATGTTATTTTTGAAAACGGAGAGGGGAAAATATTCGTTTTGCTAAATACCCGGCTTTGTGTAAACGTGGCCTTAGAAATGATCTCCGTCCACATTAAAACGACTGAAAACGCGGATCACGTGACCATTCACCAACACTGGGCATGCGCGTGCCGGTGTAAACAGTAGTTGACAAATCAGGAAAGGAGACGTCATGACTGATAACACCCAATCATAGAGCCGAGTGTGAGCCTCTGCGTCAGCGTTTCTGAAGTCCTTCATTTTGTCTCGTCCACACTAAGGCCCTGTTTACACGGAGAATGCTCGCGGGTGAAAACATAAAAATATTTTATCGGATGTGCCTTTCGTTTACACGACGACGGCGTTTTGAGGCTTAAAACGGAAAAAAGTGAAACCACCCTCCAGAGTGGAAATCTTAAAACGCTCCACCGTCGCGTTCCCGTGTAAAGGGTAAAAGCGCAACAGTCTGCTTGACAGTGAAGGTTGTACGCAGGCGCGTGGACTTGGTGTTGCTGTAGTATGTACTCCTAGCCACCTGGAGTGCATACTACAATGAATTTCTCAGACATTTGCGTCACCATTTGCACACGAATTTCCCATACAAAACGCTCGTCTAAACGCAGAATAAAAATTATGACGCAACGCCACTTTGCGGTTTCTCTTCAGAATCGTTTCCGTGTAAACATAGCCTAAAACGCCCTCCTGCATTTCAAAATGCAAAACGGAGCTGCAGCGTTTCTAAACTTTTCCGTTTTAGGTCTTCGTTTTGCCCGTTTAGTCTGGACGGGAGGTGCAAACGTAGCAAAAGGTCTCCGTTTTTAAACGAAAACGCAGTAGTGTGGACGGGGCCTAAATGTAGGCTAATTGTATTTATTTAATTCAAGAGATTTGTTCAAAAACGCTGATTCATCCAGAAATGAAAGTCCTTATGAGTGATTCATAGGATCATTCGTTAAACCAATAAAAAATAATCTTTCTCGCAATTGTGAGTTTGGGTATGTTTACATGACATACATGGGTGTGTTTACATGACAATGATACTAAAGACAGAAAAGTTAATGCACATGACGTCACCTTTTTTTTTTTTACAAATTCGATGTTTTTGTTTACACTACAATAACAGTATAATTTTTTCAAAAAGATGTTTTCATGTAAATGAACGGCCAAACCCGTAACAACACATTACGTTTTAGTTGAAAACGGTGTGATGTAAACTATTTCATGAAATTGTGACTTTTTTCTCAGAATTGTGAGATATAAACTTGCAATTGCAAGATATATACTTATGAGATCTGCCATATTTGTTTAGACCATTGCTGTTGGAAAAAGTTAGTAGCAGCACTCACAGACTCCCATAGGGCTTTGGGCACCGCGCTGCATACTGGGACGTGGCGGCCATGTTGACAGCTTCGCAAACGTAAACATACCAGCAAGTCGAACGAGGAGAAACAGCTGAGTTGGGAGAAAGAAAATAAAAAAGATGTTAAAATCCCTGAAATGATGCGGAATTTACCAGGATACGTTTAATAGGGAAACCAGGGACTGGGTATGTGGATAAAACGGCACTTTTAATGGGTAAGATCCATTTGAAATTTCCAACAAACAGTGGGAGCACAGTACGTTAAGCTAACTTAATCCGGACAAAGGTAAACTGCGCTCCACCTAGCTGCTAGTTTAGTAACAGTTACAGTGCTAACAACCATTCACACATGTAACATACTTTTAACTATGTGTTTCAAAGGTGTAGTTCAGTAACGTTAGCTGTTTTAAGCACAACTTAAGCTAGTAAGCAAAACGATGCTTAAAGGAGAACTCCGGCAAACAATGAACCTTTGGTCTAATAAAACATCGGTACCTAGTCAATCGTTCTCTGCAGTTTTGTTTTCATGATAATCGAATGTAAAGAGTTTATCTATAAAAAACTGTTTAGCGTATAATGCTAGCACTGGGGGCATTGACTAAGTAAAAGAAATCGCTGCAGCTTATACCACTAACAAGGCTCAAAATAGCCCCACACTAACACAGTAACATAATGAGTGTCCATACATGCAAAACGAAGCATTGAGAACTTTGTAAGAGTACAGACCGTTTAATGAGAAGATACGTTATTAAAAGACAGTTTACTTCATGTATACAGACGGGAGCCATCTTAGAATATAGTCTCGATAGGTCGAACCCCGAACGCCGTTCATACAGTTCAGAAGTTCGCTGAACTTCATACAGTTCAGATCACTCAGCACGACGATTCGTGGTTCTGACTTATCGAGACTATATTCTAAGATGGCTCCTGTCTGTATACATGAAAGTGAACTGTCTTTAATAGCGTATCTTCTCATTAAACGGTCTGTACTCCTACAAAGTTCTCAATGCTTCGTTTTGCATGTATAGACACTCATTATGTTATTGCGTTAGTGTGGGGCTATTTTGAGCATTGTTAGTGGTATGAAACTAGCGATTTCTTTTTACTTAGTCAATGCCCCCAGTGCTAGCATTATACGCTAAACAGTTTTTAGAGATAAAACTCTTTTACATTCGATTATCATGAAAACAAATCTCAGAGAACGAATTGACTAGGTATCAATGTTTTATTAGACCAAAGGTTCATTGTTTGCAGAGTTCTACTTTAAAGCAAGAGGGTAGCAACAGGAAAACAGAGACTGACAGCTCAGATTAAAGGGCTAATGTTAATGTTATGAGAATATTAAAATACAGGATATTTTACAGGAAAATACTAAAACGTCAAGACAGCGGAAAAAGAGCTCAAGTACGTGAGAAACCCGGAAAAAATGTGAGGGTTGACAGCTAACGTTACTAACTATCTGTCCGAATTACTGTGTCCCACTGTTTGCCGACTCTTTGTTGGAAATTTCATATGTATCCAAACCGTTAAAAGTGCCGGGTTTAGTCCACATACCGGTCACTGGCTTCCCTATTTAACATATCCCAGTAAATTCCACAACCTTTTAGGGATTTTAACATCTTTTTTCTTTTCTTTATCCCAACTCTGCTGCTTCTCCTGATTTCGAACTGCTGTATGTTTACATGCGCGAAGCTGCCAACATGGCCGCCATGCCAGTAATGACGTCACGACGCCCAAGCGCTACTGAATGCGGAAGCAATGCGTGTCGTGGAGAAAAATCAGAGGTCAAATATAGGCATTGTCATTTCTTTTAGCAAAAACATGGCTTATAAACGAATGTTGGCAGGCGGTAAACGGAATGCTATTAAAAAAAGAGATGCTTGTTATTGATTGTGACAGCAGTAATTAATCAAATGATTGTGAAGAGCATTACAGCAGGCATAAACAGAAAACCCACAATGGAGTTGTGCGCACTTTTGGCATTTGATAGAACTGATTCAGGTGTCGGGCTTGCGAAAGATCGGGAATTGTGACAAATGTTTGCACCATCTGCATTCTTTAGTGAAAAAATAATGATATATTGAGTGTAAATGACACTGTCAGAGTTATCCTTTGAGAATTAATTGTGAAAATGTGCACAAACCAAGCAAAACACAAGGAAATGAGCAGCTTTAGTTTGAAGCTATTCCTGATGTCTGGATAACAGGGATTCTTCATGGATTCCCTTGAATGGGAGAATCTTCAAAATAAGTGAACGATTTGAATTTCCAGGACTTTTCTTTGCTTTTCGTGGGAATATGAAAGTGACTCTCTCCTTTCTCATGTTCTCTTTGTCTCTAGAACTCATTTTGAATACCAGCTCTAAATGAAGAAACCTAAGGAGGCCGTTCTCTTTGAATTGTGTGTTTAAGCATGTCAGGGAACGATTTTGTTTGGACCAAGGTCGCTTCACAAGCTAAAAACTACACAAAGAACCGTTTTCCACTATTAAGAACCTTGTGTGCAAAGGTTCCATGAATGTAAACGGTTCTTCACGGAACCATAAAGCCCCTTTATTTTTAAGAGTGACTTCAGGTCTCCATTGGAGAGAATGTGTATCTTTTTAAGAGGAATCTGAGGGTTTTTTTGCTCTCAGCTGTCCTTGGCAATTCAGTCAACAGAAAATACTTTTCTGCAAATATCATGTGTCTGTCTGTATCGCAGCTCAAACACTCACACACAGTCCTTCAGAAACAGATAAGAGAGACTCAGAAGGCAACACAACAGAGTCTTTCTTTATTGGTCATGGAACTGGAGGCGAGGAAATATCTGTAGACAACACACACACACGTTGGGTTTTTATGTTTTATGGGGCCTTTCCATAGAAAAAAAAATATTGAATACTGTCCAAACTGTCTGTCCCCCTAAACCTAACCATCAGAAAACTTTTTGCATTTTTAACTTTTTCACTTAGTATGATTTAAAAGCGGTTTCCTTGATGTTGAACAAAAATGTCCCACAAGGACAAGGATTTGAGATTTTGCCATCTTTGTTGGGACAATCTGCCCATAACATAGGGTTTTCCCTGAACCACACACACACACAATGATATGTCATTGTTGTGAGTTTCAAGGTGCGTTATTATTAAGGGTTGACTGCGATTTCACTTTGATTTTAAATAGTGTGTAATGTTGCTGTTGGTGCATGAACAGTATCTGCAAAGTTGCAGCGCTGAAAGTTCAGTGTAAGCAGAGATATCGTCTTTTAAAAATCAGGAAGTATAATTGCCTACAAAAACGACTCGATTGGGACTACAGCTGGGTTATGGTACGTCACTAACCTACACATTTGCATCAACCCCTCCCTCCGGAATATGCAGAAAATGGCATGCGCATATTTCTGAGGCACGTCGAACTCGTCAGAGTGTGTTGTTCACGCAGCTGTCAGGTCTTCTGTGTTCGGGCTTCCCATGGATGCTTTTCTTCCTCAACAATGGATACAATTTATGTTTGATTATGTTCCTGAAAATGACGATTGTAATCTAGCGAAATCAACACCATATTCAACAAGAAACTGTTACTAAAACTTTAAGCAGTTCCGACTTTAAAACAAGAGGCAGCAGTGTTGGGCCACAATCTGTAAGTAGGATAAGACTTAATCATTTTTAAATGTATTTGCATGTATAATTCAAGACGTAGCCTTGTGTTTTATTTTTTTCAAATGCCAGCGCCTTTATAGCCACTACTAGTTAGACTATGCTATTTTGTGTCTACGACAAACGCGTACAAACATTATGGACCTGAATTTTCTATAAGTACTAATGTATTAAACGTATTTTTCATGTATATATGCTTTCTGACATTATTTTCGATTTGATCAAGAACGTAAACATGCCAACGCTGTTTGAGTATAACATTAGTAACCTGTCAGTTGCTATTGTTGCCAGTCAGATGCTATTGTGTAAAACAAACGTGTATAAAGTTAAAAAATGTAGCAAATTATCATTCAGAAACGTTTAGTAAGAGCCGTGTGTGGTGAGGTTCTGTTTGACTCTCTTCATCGCGGCTTTCTCGGTCTGATTCTGCCTGAAACTGATACAGCAGTTCGACACATATTTACATCTGGACCGGAGCTCATGACATGCCCGTAAAGGTAATGGGCGTTAATCTTCTGGACAACGTGAGCGACAGTTTAGCCAATCACAACACACCGGGCCAAACTAACCAATCTGAGCTGAGGGAGTGTTTTCATAGAATCAGGAAGTGAACCGCTCGTTCAGGGGACAGAGGAGAGCGAGTCTGACAATAAAGGTGAAGTTTATGAAAAATAAGACTTTTAAAAAAAGAAAAACCATGAATACATGTTATATTGCACCCAATAAATACAATCATGCAAAGAAAAAAAGCAGTCAACCCCCCCTTTAAAGCACTAGAAAAAATAAACATTACTTAATTTCTGTATTTTTTTTATACACAATTATCTTAACTCTCCGGGTAATTTATTCCCTGTATTTATATTTTGGTTGTCAATACATTACTCATCTGTACTTAAAATGCATGACAGGTTAATAGATGAAAGCTGGTAATAATAAATGTTTGTGATTTGTCATGTTTGGATCTGTGTGCATTGGACTTGACAGATGTGTTTGTTGAATGACATTACAAGACAATGGGACAGAAAGGCACAGAATGTTTTGTTTTTCCAAGAGTGTGATTGTATGTGGTATGTGGTTGGGAATGAATGCTTCACTTTACTGCCAGCGGTCAGAGAATGCAAGGCTTTGACCATGAGACGTGTGTGGACCGTTCAACATCTTTATAAATGGTTTGTGCTCTCTGGGTTGTGTTGTCCCTGTGGTATGAAAGACATTCTTGTTCTTGTCTTTTGTAAACTCATTCATTGTGTGACTGAGGTTATTTTTTTATGGGGCTTTGCTCACAATGCTTTTAATCTAAAGGCAAGCTCTGAAAAAAAAAAGATGAGTGAACTGTTAATTATTTGTCTTGCATCTTCCAGTCTCTCACATCTCTCCTTTACTGGTTTTGCCCTCTCAGGAACTATGTATTGAATATCTCTGACGGCATTGGGAACTTTGGGGAGGTGCGTCTGCCTATCCTGGGATGTCTGGCTGTGTCATGGGTGGTTGTGTTCCTCTGTCTTATTCGAGGAGTCAAGTCATCAGGGAAAGTGAGTAGAACATCCATTTGCCAAGGTCATGGGATCAGTTCTCATGGATGTTAAAATTTAAAATGCTTGAATCCACTGCAGGTCACTGTAGTTTACAAATAAATCTAGTGCACAAGTTTTACTCAAGGATTTTATATATATTAATACTTACCATCAGTTTAGTCTAAAACTAAACTAAAACTCCATTAAAATTGTTTTTGTTCATTGAAATAAATAAATAAAAATAGTAATATTAGACTAAACTTAAAAATCGTGCACAAAAAAAAATAGAAAAGCAACTAACTGAAATAAAATAAGTTGACTGTAAAAATAAAATATAGAATATAGAGAATAATGATACTAAAATAATACTGCTTACCATGTAGTTTTTCTCACTGAATTTTAATGCTGTCTTTCCTCAGGTGGTGTATTTCACAGCGACCTTCCCTTATGTGGTGCTGACCATTCTCTTCATTAGAGGAATCACTCTTGAAGGAGCCGTCAGTGGTATTAAATACTATTTGACCCCTCAGTGGCAAAAAATTCTAGATGCCAAGGTCCGTACATTGTATTACAGCAAAATTGTGTATAACTGCAAGTGATCACTGAGGCTATTAACAATAATTTTTATTTTGTGTCCTGTAGGTATGGGGGACGCTGCCTCTCAGATTTTCTATTCTCTTGGCTGTGCCTGGGGTGGGCTTATTACCATGGCATCATATAACAAGTTCCACAATAACTGTTTCAGGTAATAATTTTAATAATAATAATAATACAAATCAGTACAATTACAATAGGGTTTCAGCACTTGTGCTAACCCTAATAATCTTTTTCTGCTAATGTGTCATTTTAAACCATTTTAACCTGTAAGTATTTTAGTTTTGAGTATTGACCAAGAGCTCTGTGTTGTGATTGGTGTCTGCATTACTCTGTAGCTCCCCCTGTATGGCTTGTACAGATAAATGCGTAGAAAAACTTATAACTGGAAATAAAAGAATGCAAGAATTTCAGTTCTGAATATATGATTGCAAACATAATCTTATGATTTGTGTATTCACTCAGAGACAGTATCATCATCAGTGTAACAAACTGTGGCACCAGTGTGTACGCTGGCTTTGTTATCTTCTCCATCCTGGGATTCATGGCTCATCATCTTGGGGTGGATGTGTCAGAGGTGGCCGCTCATGGTCCAGGCCTGGCATTCGTGGCCTACCCAGAGGCCCTAACACTTCTGCCCATATCACCTCTCTGGTCCCTGCTCTTCTTCTTTATGCTCATCTTATTGGGCCTGGGCACACAGGTATTCATTTTGTTTTGTAACATTTTCATGTCTATACAGTTCTTCCAAGACAGCACAGAATGTTTCACTTTCTAATCTTTTTTTTTTCTTCTGCAATTACACCATTGATCAAATGTTTAGGATCTGTAAGATTTTATGTTTTTGAAAGAAGTCTACTTACCAAGGCTGCATTTAGTGTCACACTGGGGGATTCTTTGATGAATAGAAAGTTTAAAAGAACAATATTTATTTGAAATGTCTTAATTTTTGATAGTTTAATGCGACCTTGCTGAATAAATATATTCACCTAGTATTAATAATATTTAAAAAAATACTAATTCCAAACATTTTACACTAGTGTAATTTAACCTGAACCACTTAGAACATTATTTTAAAGATCTGGTCTGTGTGGCTTTTTTTTTTTTTTTTTTTTTTTTTTACCATGGCGTTCAACCAACAACAGTTGCTGTATTTTTGTGCCATTGTTGCTGTATTGCTGTATTTTGTACAGTTGTGCTATGTTAAATAATATTTAAATTAAAACAAATTTCATTATAACAAATTTCATTATAACAAAACCAAATATTGACTTCTTTTCAGATTTTTGTTTATTACGTTTTGCATATATATATATATATATATATATATATATATATATATATATATAGGGCTGTCAAATGATTAATCACGATTAATCACATCCAAAATAAAAGTTTTTGTTTACATAATATACAGTATGTGGGTGCACTGTGTATAATTATTGTATATATAAATACACACACATGCTTGTATATTTAAGAAAAAAAAATAATTATATATAAAATATTTATATTTTTATATAATATAAATTGTATATAAATCTATATACAGTATATACATGAAAATATTTCTTAAATATATACAAGCATGTGTGTGTATTTATATATATAAACTAACTATACACAGTGCACCCACATATATTATGTAAACAAAAACTTTTATTTTGGATGTGATTAATCATGAGAAATCATTTGACAGCCCTATATATTACAGCCCATATATATATATATTAGGGCTGTCAAATGATTAATATATTTGACTGCCCTAAAATAAATAAATAAATAAATTTATATATATATATATATAAATATATATTTTGCTAAATTTGAAATAACATTTTCTCCCACACTTTTGAGAGCCATGTCTCTGGTAGTGTTAAGAAACCACATCTGCCATATTTCTTTTTTTTCATTTCTCCTTTTATGTACGGTGTGTTTATTTATTTATTTATTATATATATATATATATATATATATATATATATATATATATATATATATATATATAAATTTTACCTACATTCTTTTTTGCTTTGCTGGTATTTCTTTCAGGAAATGTCTTGTTTAACTTGCAGTTTATTTATAAAGTGATATACAATAATTTTTTTCTGTTTTAATGTTGTAGTTCTGTCTACTGGAGACTCTGGTGACAGCTATAGTAGATGAGATTGGAACTGACTGGATTATCAGAAATAAGACCTACGTCACGCTCGGAATTGCTATAGCGGGATTCCTCCTGGGAGTGCCACTGACCACACGGGTGAGTGACAAACACATTTGAGCAAACACACACCCACATGTTCTTTATCCATGGTTTGATTGTTTTGCTGTGTGCGATGTAGGCAGGGATATACTGGTTGCTGCTTATGGACAATTATGCTGCGAGTTTCTCTCTGGTTGTCATCTCTTGCATCATGTGCATCTGTATAATGTATGTCTATGGTGAGTCCTCTAAGTCACTTTTACATGCTGTATATAAAGGCCACCGTTGCTGGATGTAAACCAAAGTGTTAATTTCCATGTTGTGTTTCCAACCAGGTCACAAGAACTATTTTAAAGATGTGGAGATGATGCTTGGCTTCCCTCCTCCAATCTTCTTCAGGGTCTGCTGGAGATTTGTGTCTCCTTTAATTATTTCTGTGAGTAAGAGGTTCTGATTCAAATTTGTCTGTATCAGGTATTGTTCAAACTATATCGTTTAAACCAATCCTTTTTGTCTCTGTCTCTTCACAGTTCATTCTGATTTTTACTGTGATACAGTACAAGCCTATTACGTACAATGACTATGTGTACCCTGGTTGGTCATTGGTCATTGGGTTTGCCATGGCTTTGTCTTCAGTTATCTGTATACCTGTCTATGCTCTGTTCAAGATTGCTGTGTCTGAGGGATCGACATTTACAGAGGTAAGTGCTATAAACAAAGTAATAATTCTTTAGAATTTTTTTTTTACAATCATGTACGTTTACATGCAACGAAGACTCCAGTGAAGTCCGTAGACTAATAATCGCAAACCATTAGTAGTAAATCATAGTATTTATTTTATTTATTTTTACATGGAATGAGCAAATTCATGGGTCGACATGTTGTAATCGCACAACTTGTCTGAGAAGCCATTGAATGGCCCCATCTATAGAACTGGAGTAAATTTCCTCCTTGTTCATCCTATTCAGTATTTCTCCTGCTCTCCATCTGAATACTTAAAGGGTTAGTTCATCCAAAAAATAAAATTCTGTCATCAATTACTTACCCTTCGTGTTGTTCCAAACCCTTAAGACTTTCATTTATCTTTGAACCACCAATGAAGATGTTAATGAAATCAGAGATTTTGGTCCCTCCATTGACAGTCGACACAATGTTGACACTTCGAAATGTTCAAAAAAAGATTTTAAAACTAATCCATATGAATTTTGCGGTTTAGTCCAATTTTTCTGAAGAGACCCGATTGGTTTATATGATGAACAGGTTTGATTTAGGCTTGTGTGTTACGCAGTATGTTTGAGCTTCCGTAAGAACTAATGAGGTTTTTTTCTTGTGCGTCAGGCATGTATGGTTTAGCTTCTTTTTAATTGCAATATCTTTATTGTTGACCAAGGAGGAAAAATGTCTTTTGCTCACCAGCCATTAAAATAAATTTTAAAGCTATGTCGTTTTTTTTTCAACCTTTATAATATTTTTCCAAAACCCTTGGGCCAGTTGTTCAAAACATTTAATCTGGATCAAAATGATCTGGATTTTGAAATCCCATTTTTTCCTATCCAGGATCAGGTAATCTGTCTTACTTTTATTCCGGTTTTTCAAAGCAACATTGGACTGGATCACCCTGATCCAGATGCACAGTTTTCAAGATTACCTAATCCGGATTACCAGTGCTCTAAATGGGACAACATATCACAATGTGGGCTACCAGCTATGTAAAGAACAGGTAGAAGAGCCAACATGGGGTCACTGTAAGTGTTTCTTATTTTGAGACAAAACACAAATCAGGACAAGATAATTTTTATTTTATTTTTACATTACTATACTGAATAGCTTAATTGTTAGCCTATGTCTACTTTATCACTGTTACAACGGTTACACAAGTCAAGTGCAAAATATAAATAAAAGTATATACACTAAATGATACAAATGTATTATTTGACCAATTTTAAAGTTTTACTACATTTTCTTCCTGAAATCCACCTTGAAATCCTACCCCCTGTTGGGATCAGGATAATCCTGTTTTTTTGGATCAAAGTTATCCAAATCCCACTGACAAGTTTTGAACAACGCAAACTGAAGGTTTGATCCAGATTAGAACTAGGATTGGATTCTGATTTCAGATTCCTTCTTTCCCTTTTAAACAACCCATTTTCGAAGATTTGATCCAATCCGATAACCAAAATCCGATCAGCTTACTTTTGAACAACTGGCCCCTTGAGATGGTACATTGACTTAAAATAGGTTGAATGACAGGTCTGCCATATCCTGACGGTGTCTGTATTGTTTTTGGCGATGGTGTCTGTATCGCTTTATCGCTGGCTCTCTGGAGTTTCGGGAGAGCGGGTAGGAACCCGAGCACAAAAAGAACTACAAAATTCGACTGCTTTACGGCATACATCACTTCCCCCACTTCATCAAATTCCAACGAGAAAGCCCAACAAGTGTTTTCATTTTATTTATTTTTTTACCTCTTGTTTGTTGTCATGGCTGAACCAGCAAGTAAAACCAAACGTGAAGTGCGTCAGAAACCGAGCGCGCCCACGATCAGTTTACTGTTGGTAATGTGTTGTGTAGCTTCGCCCCTCGCTGCATCTAATGTAGTACTTGCACTGCTTTCTTTTGAGGACGCTTTAGACACTCAAGCATCTCCGATAGAGCCGAAGCGGGCAGCTCGCGCCAGCTCGTGACATGAAAGTATACTGATTACGGAGTTTGGTAGGGCTACATTCTTGCAAGTAAATGATACCTGATTAGACTAACAAAATAATCGGTCAGGATAACTATCCTATGTCTGCAGGCTGATAGTCATGTTTGTTACTTATTTCTCTGGTGAAAGTTTCTTGACTCAGGCTGTAATGCAAATCGATTTTTTCAAATTTGCAGATTCATCTATTGTAGCTTGACATTATAATATTGACTATATGGCTATGATCTACCAACAAATATTGAATTGAATTAGCATATCTCATTATGTAAAACAGTAGCCAGTAGATCTAACGTTGCTATAAAGACGCTGGCTTATATATAAACGTGAGCTACGCAATCTTTTGACGTTTGAAAAAAATAAATAAAGCCCATGACACTATATTCATAAGACATGCTGAAATATATGCCAATGTACCTGGGATGAAGACATTTCACACGCAACACTGGAGGATGCCCAAGAGAACTTCTTCCTTCTGCAGAGTTCTGGGTATCAGCTTGTCAACAAATGTACGTGTGTAGTGTAACCATGACAGATTTTACTACAGTTGTAGAAGACAATACTGTTTCCCAACTGTGTGGGGACCCCGAGAGCAAAATTAAAAAAATTACTGAATGCTGCTTTAATAAATAAATATGTTCGCTTATCAATGCTTAAATGTGAATAAGAGCCTAAAGTTACTCTATTCATCATATAAAGGATAGAGTCTCCTTAGAAATTTTGACCTGAACTGCTCAATTCATATGGATTAGTTTTATGGGTAACGCTTCCTTTTACATTAGAGTACTTATAGTGTACTTACAGTGTACTTACCTAGAAAGTACTGGCTAATATAAGGTAAGTACATGGAACAGGGGTAGGTTTAGGGGTAGGTTCAGGGTTAGTACTAGTTATTACCCAGTAATTTTAGTTACTAAAATAAGTACATAGTATTTACATGGGTAACTGGACTGTAAAAGGAAACGGTTACTCGTTTTACTGATCTCTATATGAACTTTTTAAAGTGACACAGATTTATTTAAAAATATTCTTAAAGTATATTTGTGTTTCAAAATGAACAAACAACTTACAGGTTTGGAATGACATGATGGTAAGTAATTTGATGATTTTGGTTTTATTTTTTATTTTTTTGGGGGAACAAACCCTTTAAGAAATCTTTTTTATGATAACTTAATTTTCCTGAAAAATTCTCTAGTTTTAGCTTTAAAGTATGCCATTCCTTTTGAACAAAATTCAACTGTTTCTAAACCAACTCTTTCCTCTGGCAGCGTTTGAAGAACTCCTTGAAGCCTGACCTGGACTGGGGCCCTGCTCTCCAGGGAGCACCGCAAGGGGCGAATGCGCCACCACGGGCCCTGAATCTGTGGAGGTGTGCCCTCTCAAAGAAGACCTGAAGGATGAGGGGAAAGAGAAACTCAAAGAGAAAGAGGATGAGATCGGTCTGACCATCCCAGGAAGCAACGGCTCCACATTGAACCCCACACCGAGCGCATAGAGGAGCCCCTCCACACCTTCCCCCCAGGACGGTTCCCATTCCCACACTGCGGGACAGGCCACTCTCGCTGGAGACCTTTACATATTGTAAGGGCTTTATGAAATCTAACCTCTAGAGAAATTGGTTGTCATCCAAAACCTTTTTCTTTTTGTTCACATAATTTAATACTGCAGTTTTTTTTAAAGAAAGACATGTTCATATACAGGAGGTATTTGCATACACGCAGTGTGTATATAGCAGCATTGTACAATATTTTCACTCTGTGTTGTATAGTCTGGAGATGTGACTGTAGCGGCAACAGGAGCTGCAGTGGGATTTGGCTTGTGTGTGTGTGTGTGTGTGTGTGTGTGTGTGTGTGTGTGTGTGTGTGTGTAGTGGCGGCAGTGCTGGTCAGGTTTAAAAGCTGAAGACCAAATATTCTTTGTGGCAATGTTGTAATGCCATTGTTAAGGGGAGTGCTATTTTCAGTTTCTGTTTTGTACCTATTGTCTTGTTTGGGAACCTTCTCATTCACAAGCCAATATGGGTTTTTCAGTGGCCAATGAGAGTAGGGTGGCCGACGGTCAATATAATGCCTGTATATGATATAATACATGTTAAATAAAATGACCTTTTAACACTGTATTAACTCAGAATTTGCTTAAATATACAAACCAGGACACATCTATTGTCCATTGACTAGACTACCGGTAGGTTTTGTGGCTAAAACTTCTCATTAATCGTCCAAGTAGACTGGCGGATACTGATAAATAAGAATAGGCTAAGAGAATACCCACTCTATTTTCCCTTTTTAAGTGAGAGCAAAAATACAAAACAAAGGATATTTGGTCTTAAGCTCTTACTGACTGAGGTATCTGGACCGAGGCAAATAACTTCTCAAGCCAATTCTCAGGGTTACACACAATTTGCTTTTTTTGTGAAGCATTTTCCAATACCTTGAGATGATTTATTGCTGATGTTGAGTGTTTGACATGAAGGAGAAGGATTTTCATGTAGGAAATTCCACATGAAATGCCAAATCTGTCTAGTCTTCCGGGCATCTCCTGAGCGAGGGATCACGTGTGCAATAACCAGAAGAAGCAGCTAGTTCCTCATTAGATTCAGTACTGTAGTATGCACACTAACCCTGAAAAGGAGGCATGTTACCAAAAACATGTGCACAGACCTTTGTATTCTGATGATTTAGCTGGTATGTTTGTGTGTAATTTGATGTTGTCTACGCGTGTTAAGAGACTTGAACTGGTGTGTGTGTGTCATTTAAAGGCATCTGGCTGTGCTGAGCCAAGCAGTTGTGTTTTTTGAATAATGCTCAACGATCAGAAGTAAACGTAGCATCAGTCACAATCACTGTAGTTAGTGTAATTGTTGGGTAGTCAGACGTTTTTCCTTTGTATTATTGTGAATAACATGAATAGTCTTGTGAGACATAATGTCACACTATCTGACTTTTAAAATAGAAACCACAGCATATTAGGTGTGTTTGTTTTGTTTCTTTGTAGGCAATAGGGAGGGAGATACTCAGATTGAGAGTTTGGTAGTTGGTACAGGCTAGATGCTACTTATCATATGATTCCAGTGACGTATCAAAAGGATTACTTAGGATGCATACGGTTGAAGTGGCACATGTACTTGGATAGAGAGTCCTGGTTACACTGTGAATTTGTCTGGGATGTTGCCTGATGCCTTTTCAACAGGGATTCTGGCAAGGTGTATTGAGATATCTGATGAAACGGCGAATCGCTGTGTATGGTGCGAAGTCAAAGTAGTATTGGTGTTTCTCTTCTGCGTTGTGCATGGAGAAACGCAATACGTATGTCACGTCCTGCTTCTGTCATTTTGAGTCGAAATAGGAACAATACTTAAAGTTTCAGCTTTGAATTTCAGCTTAATTTAAACAAATGTCGCTTTTATGCTCTTTAATGTGGCCTTTCTTTCTTTCTTTCTTTCTTTCTTTCTTTCTTTCTTTCTTTCTTTCTTTCTTTCTTTCTTTCTTTCTTTCTTTCTTTCTTTCTTTCTTTCTTTCTTTCTTTCTTTCTTTCTTTCTTCTTTCTTTCTTTCTTTCTTTCTTTCTTTCTTTCTTTCTTTCTTTCTTTCTTCTTCTTTCTTTCTTTCTTTCTTTCTTTCTTTCTTTTTTCTCTACATGGAATCACTTCATGATCCGACATGTTGTAATCGCATAACTAGCCAAAAACTTCTCAAAATTTCCTCCTTGTTCATCCTGTTCAGTATTTTTTCTGCTCTCCATCTGAATACTTACAGGGTTGGTTCATCCAAAAAGAAAATTCTGTCATCAATTACTTACCCTCGTGTTGTTCCAAACCCTTAAGACTTTCATTTATCTTTCAACCACAAATGAAGATATGTTAATTAAATCTGTGAGGTTTTGAGAGGGACCTATTAACACATTTTCAGCTTTAAAATTAGCTTAATTTTATGAAATTAAAACAAATGTCATTTTGACGCTTTTTAAAGGGTAACTAAACCCCTGGTCAGAGCCTGACTCCACCCACTGGCAATATTTGAAAAATGCTGAAAAAGTGGACAGACTTCAGCGGAGATAGAGGGGACGAAGTAGATGCTAAAACACTCTATCCTGATCGTTTTCAATATTCCAACTCCCGTGACTCGCTACAGTGGTTTTGACAGAAAACAAGCTGGTTTTTATACTTCTTAGGGCTGTAGCCTCTGCACCAAGAGCATGGTGAGCTGAAACGTGCGTATGTCACGAAGTGCGGAACAACCAATAGGAAAATTCAACTGCAGTAGCCACCGTTCAACCTGAAGAGGGCAGCACTAAGACGTTTTTACACCATATATTGTAGAAATAAAACACTTTATACACAAATGTCAAAAAAGTTACTCAAATTAATGACTGGTATTAATAAAGATCCATTCTTACAGATCATTGAACTAAAAAAAGTTTGTTTAGGGTTTAATCATTTCTTCCTCTTTTACTACTAGTTATTGCAGGAATAAACATCAGAAACTATGTTGAAAGAAACAGTACAGTTTCCTGAACTCAACAGTACAACTTGTATCTCACGTAGTCACGTTTTAGTCATGGAAAGAGGTCAATAAAACAGCTTGTGAACAGCATCACCTGACATTACATTTACCTCAGGAAAGTCATTCAGTGTCCATTGTTTCTCAATTAGAGGGGAAAAACTCATTTAGAGACGAGCATATCCGTAAAATTCACCCTAAATACATCAAATTTTAGTTAATAAAACTCAATGTTTTTTTTTTCTGAAACCAACTCAAAATGATGGAGCAGGTCACAGATAAAATCAGTATTCAAAACCTGATGGCATAATAGTTTAGAGTTGTACATTTTATTAATCTTCTGCATGAAGGTAAGGTGTGTGTATATATATAGCCTATATTCAAGATTTTATCCAAAAATATATAAAATACAATCTAACTTTAAAAAGTTAGAAAAAGATAGAAAAAAAGAGATGCAACAAGAATAAAAGTAACCCTGCTGCCTAACAGGAGATATCGGACACTCAGGGGAGTAGTTAGAGGTTCATTGGTCTTTGTGAGCTAATAGCACAACCATACATGCAAGTCACAGACTCTAGCTTTTCCTCTGTTAGACAGATTAGAGCAGCAGTTTAGGTGTTTGTGAGACTAACCGCACTTTTATTTCCTGGTACACTTTTAGCTGGCTACGTACACAGTAGCTACTGTATAATTAATCGCTGTTGCAAATGTGAATGGACAAGACTGAAGCCCTCTCATTTGTCTGATGTGTGGTCCTCAGACCTTGAACTTGGCATGAAGACCATGTGTCTGTCTCTAGGTACTGCAATGTGAACAGACCTTGACATGCAAACTCTTTATATAACAGTAGACATGTTATGCATCAGTGTCGTTCATGCACTGTTCCACACCTCTAGTCCTCTCTCTCTCTCTCTCTCTCCGTTGTACAGTAATGTAAAAAAAGACAAAAATTCAACTTATGTTTGTGTTATCTGTTTTTATCAGGGTGGGTTGCTGTAGTGGGGTTTATTTTTAGTTGTTTTTACTTTATTTCTTATGGTAATCGTAGCTAATGTTATGTGTACAGAGTGCTCTGTGTAGTGGACGTTCTGTCACTATTGATGTCGTACAGTAATTTTAATCATATGTAATGATCTGTTTTTGCCATTTAACAGAAATCTACCTTTCCAAGAGATTTTTCCTTTTTATTTTTATAGTACTAAAACTGTATTTTATCATCAGTTGTAATGTTTTTAGCTATATTCAGTGACACTACATTTGTTCCTTCCTAAACCTCCTCAAGCCAGCTGATCTCAACTCAAACACATTGCCAAACAAAGGCTTTGGACTGAAACTTGAAAAAAAGTGCTTTTTGAACAAGCATCTGGTCAAACAGAAATCATTGATGTGAAAGGACACAGTCTAAAGCCAACAATGTTATATCTTCATCTCAGTATTGTAAGTGTATTTGTAGTGCTGCAAAACCCTTTAAGAACATTTCTGTCAGTTTCATTCACAGTTTCATGTATTCTGCACAATGTAAAAAGAAACGGAGAGAGCACATTTGATTTCCGGGAAAGAAAAATGCATTTGAAAAATTAGATATACTGAATTAATGTTTTGGAAATTTTATTTTGGTATATTAACACGTCATGTCAATCTTCTATAATTGGGAAGCAAAAAAATGTGTTTCTAAGAAGAACTCGAACACTTTTACATTAGTTTGTAAATGAATTGTGATGGAATACACCTTCAAATGACATGACAGGGCTGTGTTGTAATGAGCAAAACAAAAATATATGCACATAAAACCTCTTGGTTCTAGATTGAAATATCTATTGAGCACAATTTTGCGGCATTCAAATGAAACTGAATTATTTCCTTTACTTACCGAAGTGTTTATTCAAAACAGCATCATGTATTTTAAATGTTGTTACAGCACTTTAAAATGTATACGTGTTTGAACAGAAAATAATACATAACTGCAAAAAATAAAACCCATATCGCTCCCATGTACTGTATCCTAAAAGAAGAGATCTCATCACAATAGTGTGTGTGTGTGTGTGTGTGTGTGTGTGTGTGTGTGTGTGTGTGTGTGTGTGTGTGTGTGTGTGTGTGTGTGTGTGTGTGTGTGTGTGTGTGTGTGTGTGTGTGTGTGTGTGTGTGTGTGTGTACCTGTGTGCTCATGGCAGTATAAAAACAGTGAAGTAAAAAGACAAGCACAATAATGACATGAGCTCAGTACTTTATCAAACATATCTAACCATGTCTTTTCCATTTTAGGGCCAAACTGAATTGAAATTGTCTTAGTCATGTCAGCTGTATATCTTAAACTGTTCAATTTGAAATGGTAAATAAAGTTTATTTTAAAGATCACCTTGTGGTTTGTGTTTTATTCCTATGGGTAAGGGCCATGGCTTGTTCCTGAAAAACAAAACAATGAAGAGCAGTATCCAGTTCTTGTTAACCCATTCGGACTCTGTGTCCATTATAATGGACATCACATGTCAGCCCCCCTTTTTTTACTTCTGGAGCATTTCACCTAGTTTAAAGCCTGAAGTCCAGGAGATTGGACGTTTGTCATCCAATCAAATGCCAGTAAAGCTCTGCATGTAGTAATTATATATAAAAAACACTACATTGAAGAGAAGCATGGCAGCACTTCACTCCAAACACAGAAGCAAGCAACATTTTCTAAGGTGTATTTACATTTTGTATATACTTTGCCAGTATTTCATAGTTTGTATGTAAAATAGAAAGATTGAACTTATTAATTAAAGTTAAAAATTGACTGTAGAATTGCACGTTTTACTGAACTGAAGTCACATTTTCAGTGATGCTGATTGAAATTTCTTTTATAAAAAAATATATCACAGTACCGATACATTTTAAACTTTTTTCATGTGCAGAATATACAGTTCTGAAGTGCTTGAACATATAGCTGATGAAAATATCTAAGATGTTGACTTTATGTGGAGTAATGAGGAAACTTCAGAGAACATTTTTTTGCACCGAAAAGTCGACAGGGCTGTCGGTTTTTTCGAGGTCAGAAATTTTGACTCTGGGGTTCTGGAACTCAGGTCTAAGTCTCCATGGCCCTCTATCAGAATCAGAGATCAGAGAAACGTTTTTTATTTATTTATTTATTTTTATTTTTTTATTTTTTTTGCACTGAAAAAGTCGAACAGGGGTACCCCTTTTGTTTGTTTTCGGGTCGAAATTTTGAGTTTCTCTGATCTTCTTGAAACTCTGGGATTCTGATAGAGGGCTCATGAGACTTAGACCTAAGTGCAAAAATGGAGGCTCTAGACCCTTCCAGAGCTGATATATGGATATCCACGTAGCATTAATGCCATTATAAAAATAGTGGGATAAATGCTACGTGGGATCTCAATGTCTCAGCTCTGGAAGGGTCTAAGTCCCCATTTTTGCACTCAGGTCTAAGTCTCATGGCCCTCTATCAGAATCCAGAGTTTCAAAGATGTAGAGAAACGTTGTTTTTTTTTTTTGCACCAAAAATGTGACAGGGTACCCCTTTCGCTTGTTTTGGAGGTCGAAATTTTGAGTTTCTCTGATCTTCTTGAAACTCTGGATTCTGATAGAGGGCCATGAGACTTAGACCTGAGTGCAAAAATGGAGGCTCTAGACCCTTCCCAGAGCTGAGAATATGGATATCCCTTGTAGCATTAATGCCATTATAAAAATAGTGGGATAAATGCTACATGGGATTGCCAATGTCTCAGCTCTGGAAGGGTCTAGAGTCTCATTTTGCACTCAGGTCTAAGTCTCATGGCCCTCTATCAGAATCCAGATTTTCAAGAAGATCAGAGAAACTTTTTTTTTTTTTTTTTTTTTTTTACCGTAAAAAGTTGACAGGGGTACCCCTTCGTTTTTCGGGTCTAAAGTTTGAGTTTTCTCTGATCTTCTTGAAAGTCTTGATTCTGATAGGAGGGCCATGAGACTTAGACCTGAGTGCAAAAATGGAGGCTCTAGACCCTTCCAGAGCTTAGATATGGACATCCAACATAGCATTTATGCCATTATAAAAATATTAGGATAAATGCTACGTGGGATCTCGATATCTCAGCTCAGGAAGGGTCTGAGTCTCCATTTTGCACTCAGGTCTAAGTTTCATGGCCTTCTATCAGAATCCAGAGTTTCAGAGAAGATCAGAGAAACGTTTTTTTTTTTGCACCAAAAAAGTCGACAGGGGTACCCCTTTCGTTTTTTTATTTTATTTTTTTTTTCGGGGTCGAAATTTTGAGTTTCTCTGATCTTCTTGAAACTCTAGATTCTGATAGAGGGCCATGAGAGCTTAGACCTGAGTGCAAAAAATGGAGGCTCTAGACCCTTCCAGAGCTGAGATATGGATATCCCACATAGCATTAATGCCATTATAAAAATCAGTGGGATAAATGCTACGTGGGATCTCAAATGTCTCAGCTCTGGAATGGTCTGAGAGTCTCCATTTTTGCACTCAGGTCTAAGTCTCAAGGCCCTCTATCAAAATCCAGAGTTTCGAGAAGATCAGAGAAAGGTTTGTTTTTTTGTTTTTTTGCACCGAAAAGTCGACAGGGGTTACCCCTTTCGTTTTTTTTTTTGGGTTGAAATTTTGAGTTTCTCTGATCTTCTTGAAACTCTGGATTCTGATAGAGAGGCCATGAGACTTAGACCTGAGTGCAAAAATGGAGGCTCTAGACCCTTCCAGAGCTGAGATATGGATATCCCACGTAGCATTAATGCCATTATAAAAATATTGGGATAAATACTACGTGGGATCTCGATGTCTCAGCTCTGGAAGGTCTAAGTCCCATTTTGCACTCAGGTCTAAGTCTCATGGCCTCTATCAGAATCCAGAGTTTGAGAGAAGATCAGAGGAAACGTGTTTTTATTTTTATTTTTTGCACCGAAAAAGTCGACAGGGGTACCCCTTTCGATTGTTTCGAGGTCAGAAGTTTGAGTTTCTCTGATCTTCTTGAAACTCTGGATTCTGATAGAGGGCCATGAGACTTAGACCTGAGTGCAAAAATGGAGGCTCTCAGACCCTTCCAGAGCTGAGATATGGATATCTCACATAGCATTAATGCCATTATAAAAATAGTGGGATAAATGCTACTTGGGGATCCCAATGTCTCAGCTCTGGAAGTGTCTACAGTCTCCATTTTTGCACTCAGATCTAAGTTTCATGGCCTCTATCAGAATCCCAGAGTTTTGAGAAGATTAAAGAAACTTAATTTCTCAGCCCCAAAAAAACAAAACAAAAGGGGTACCACTGTGTATTTTTGGGGGTCAGAAATTTTTAGTTTCTCTGATCTTCTTGAAACTCTGGATTCTGATAGAGGGCCATGAGACTTAGACTTGAGTACAAAATGGAGTCTCTAGGCCCTTTCAGAGCTGAGACTATTGATAGATGTGTAATGGCATAAATGCTACGCAGATCTCAATATCTTAGCTGTGGAAGGGTCTAGAGACTCCATTTGGCACTCAGGTCTAAGTCTCATGGCCCTCTATCAGAATCCAGAGTTTTGAGAAGATTGGAAGAAACTTAATTTCTCACCCTGAAAAAAACAAAACAAAAGGGGTACCAGTGTTGTTGTTTTTTTTGGGGGGGTCGAAATTTTTAGTTTCTGTGATCTTCTTGAAACTCTGGATTCTGATAGAGGGCCATGATACTTAGACCTGAGTGCAAAAATGGAGTCTCTAGGCCCTTCCAGAGCTGAGATATTGAGAGTATTTGTAATGGCATAAATGCTACATAGATCTCAATATCTCAGCTATGGAAGGGTCTGAGACTCCATTTTGGCACTCAGGTCTAAGTCTCATGGCCCTCTATCAGAATCCAGAGTTTTGAGAAGATTTGAGAAACTTAATTTCTCACCCTGAAAAAACAAACATAAGGGGTACCATTGTCGTTTTTTTTGTGCGAAAATTTTTTTTCTCCAATCTTCTTGAACCTCTGGATTCTGATAGATGGCCATGGGACTTAGACCTGAGTGCAAAAATGGAGGCTCTAGACCCTTCCAGAGCTGAGATGTTGAGATATTTATAATGGCTCAATATCTCAGTATGTCATTAAATATCTCATAAATATCTCAGCTCTGGAAGGGTCTCAGAGAATCTATTTTTGCACTCAGGTCTTAGTCCCATGGCCCTCAATCAGAATCCAGAGTTTCAAGAAGATTGGAGATAGTTTTTTTTTCACACTAAAAAAAAAAACAAAAGGGGTACCACTGTCGTTTTTTTTTTTGTGCGAATTTTTTCTCTCTCCAATCTTCTTGAAACTCTGGATTCTGATAGATGGCCATGGGACTTAGACCTGAGTGCAAAAATGGAGGCTCAAGACCCTTCCTGAGCTGAGATATTGAGATATTTATAATGGCTCAATATCTCAGTATGTCATAAATATCTCATAAATATCTCAGCTCTGGAAGGGTCTAGAGCCTCTATTTTTGCACTCAGGTCTTAGTCCCATGGCCCTCAATCAGAATCCAGATTTCAAGGAGATTGAAGAAAGTTTTCACACTAAAAAAAAAAAACATAAGGGGTACCACTGTTGTTTCTTTTTTTGTGCGAATTTTTTCTCTCTCCAATCGTCTTGAAACTCTGGATTCTGATAGATGGCCATGGGACTTAGACCTGAGTGCAAAAATGGAGGCTCTAGACCCTTCCCAGAGCTGAGATATTGAGATATTTATAATGGCACAATATCTCAGTATGTTATGAATATCTTGCATAAATATCTCAGCTCTGGAAGGGTCTAGAGCCTCCATTTCTGCACTCAGGTCTTAGTCCCAATGGCCTCAATCAAATCCAGAGTTTCAAGAAGATTGGAGAAACTTTTTCGCACTAAAAAAAACATAAGGGGTACCACTGTCGTTTTTTTTTTTTGTTCAATTTTGTTTTTCTCCAATCTTCTTGAAACTCTGGATTCTGATAGCATGGCCATGGGACTTAGACCTGAGTGCAAAAATGGAGGCTCTAGACCCTTTCCAGAGCTGAGATATTGAGATATTTATAATGGCTCAATATCTACGAGTATGTCAGTAAATAATCTCAGCTCTGGAAGGGTCTAGAGCCTCCATTTTTGCACTCAGGTCTTAGTCCCATGGCCCTCAAATCAGGATCCAGAGTTTCAGAAGATTGGAGAAACTCGTTTTTCGCACTGAAAAAAAACATAAGGGGTACCACTGTCGGGTTTTTTTTTGTGCTAATTTTTTTTCTCCAATCTTCTTTGAAACTCTGGATTCTGATAGATGGCCATGGGACTATAGACCTGAGTGCAAAAATGGAGGCTCTAGACCGTTCCAGAGCTGAGATATTGAGATATTTATAATGGCTCAATATCTCAGTATGTCATAAATGTCTCATAAATATCTTAACTCAGCTCTGGAAGGGTTTAGAGCCTCCATTTTTGCACTCAGGTCTTAGTCCCATGGCCCTCAATCCAGAAATCCAGAGTTTCAAGAAGATTGGAGAAACTTTTTTTTCGGCACTAAAAAAAAACAAAAGGGGTACCACTATTCGTTTTTTTTTTTTTTTTGTGCGAAATTTTTTTTTCTCCAATCTTCTTGAAACTCTGGATTCTGATAGAAGGCCATGGGACTTAGACCTGAGTGCAAAAATGGAGGCTCTAGACCCTTCTAGAGCTGAGATATTGAGATATTTATAATGGCTCAATATCTCAGTATGTCATAAATATCTCATAAATATCTCAATATCTCAGCTCTGGAAGGGTCTAGAGCCTCCATTTTTGCACTCAGGTCTTAGTCCCATGGCCCTCTATCAGAATCCAGAGTTTCAAGAAGATTGGAGAAACTTTTTTTTCGCCCCAAAAAAAAAAACATAAGGGGTACCACTGTCATGTTTTTTTTTTTTTTTGTGCGAAATTTTTTTTTTCTCCAATCTTCTTGAAACTCTGGATTCTGATAGAAGGCCATGGGACTTAGACCTGAGTGCAAAAATGGAGGCTCTAGACCCTTCTAGAGCTGAGATATTGAGATATTTATAATGGCTCAATATCTCAGTATGTCATAAATATCTCATAAATATCTTAATATCTCAGCTCTGGAAGGGTCTAGAGCCTCCATTTTTACACTCAGGTCTTAGTCCCATGGCCCTCTATCAGAATCCAGAGTTTCAAGAAGATTGGAGAAACTTTTTTTTCGCCCCCAAAAAAAAACATAAGGGGTACCACTGTCTGTTTTTTTTTTTGTGCGAAAATTTTTTTTCTCCAATCTTCTTGAAACTCTGGATTCTGATAGAAGGCCATGGGACTTAGACCTGAGTGCAAAAATGGAGGCTCTAGACCCTTCTAGAGCTGAGATATTGAGATATTTATAATGGCTCAATATCTCAGTATGTCATAAATATCTCATAAATATCTTAATATCTCAGCTCTGGAAGGGTCTAGAGCCTCCATTTTTACACTCAGGTCTTAGTCCCATGGCCCTCTATCAGAATCCAGAGTTTCAAGAAGATTGGAGAAACTTTTTTTTTTCGCCCCAAAAAAAAACATAAGGGGTACCACTGTCGTTTTTTTTTTTTTTTGTGCGAAATTTTTTTTTCTCCAATCTTCTTGAAACTCTGGATTCTGATAGAAGGCCATGGGACTTAGACCTGAGTGCAAAAATGGAGGCTCTAGACCCTTCTAGAGCTGAGATATTGAGATATTTATAATGGCTCAATATCTCAGTATGTCATAAATATCTCATAAATATCTTAATATCTCAGCTCTGGAAGGGTCTAGAGCCTCCATTTTTACACTCAGGTCTTAGTCCCATGGCCCTCTATCAGAATCCAGAGTTTCAAGAAGATTGGAGAAACTTTTTTTTCGCCCCCAAAAAAAAACATAAGGGGTACCACTGTCGTTTTTTTTTTTTTTGTGCGAAAATTTTTTTTTCTCCAATCTTCTTGAAACTCTGGATTCTGATAGAAGGCCATGGGACTTAGACCTGAGTGCAAAAATGGAGGCTCTAGACCCTTCTAGAGCTGAGATATTGAGATATTTATAATGGCTCAATATCTCAGTATGTCATAAATATCTCATAAATATCTTAATATCTCAGCTCTGGAAGGGTCTAGAGCCTCCATTTTTGCACTCAGGTCTTAGTCCCATGGCCCTCTATCAGAATCCAGAGTTTCAAGAAGATTGGAGAAACTTTTTTTTCGCCCCCAAAAAAAAACATAAGGGGTACCACTGTCGATTTTTTTTTTTTTGTGCGAAATTTTTTTTTCTCCAATCTTCTTGAAACTCTGGATTCTGATAGAAGGCCATGGGACTTAGACCTGAGTGCAAAAATGGAGGCTCTAGACCCTTCTAGAGCTGAGATATTGAGATATTTATAATGGCTCAATATCTCAGTATGTCATAAATATCTCATAAATATCTTAATATCTCAGCTCTGGAAGGGTCTAGAGCCTCCATTTTTACACTCAGGTCTTAGTCCCATGGCCCTCTATCAGAATCCAGAGTTTCAAGAAGATTGGAGAAACTTTTTTTTCGCCCCCAAAAAAAACATAAGGGGTACCACTGTCGTTTTTTTTTTTTGTGCGAAATTTTTTTTTCTCCAATCTTCTTGAAACTCTGGATTCTGATAGAAGGCCATGGGACTTAGACCTGAGTGCAAAAATGGAGGCTCTAGACCCTTCTAGAGCTGAGATATTGAGATATTTATAATGGCTCAATATCTCAGTATGTCATAAATATCTCATAAATATCTTAATATCTCAGCTCTGGAAGGGTCTAGAGCCTCCATTTTTGCACTCAGGTCTTAGTCCCATGGCCCTCTATCAGAATCCAGAGTTTCAAGAAGATTGGAGAAACTTTTTTTTCGCCCCCAAAAAAAAACATAAGGGGTACCACTGTCGTTTTTTTTTTTTTGTGCGAAATTTTTTTTTCTCCAATCTTCTTGAAACTCTGGATTCTGATAGAAGGCCATGGGACTTAGACCTGAGTGCAAAAATGGAGGCTCTAGACCCTTCTAGAGCTGAGATATTGAGATATTTATAATGGCTCAATATCTCAGTATGTCATAAATATCTCATAAATATCTTAATATCTCAGCTCTGGAAGGGTCTAGAGCCTCCATTTTTGCACTCAGGTCTTAGTCCCATGGCCCTCTATCAGAATCCAGAGTTTCAAGAAGATTGGAGAAACTTTTTTTTCGCCCCCAAAAAAAACATAAGGGGTACCACTGTCGTTTTTTTTTTTTTGTGCGAAATTTTTTTTTCTCCAATCTTCTTGAAACTCTGGATTCTGATAGAAGGCCATGGGACTTAGACCTGAGTGCAAAAATGGAGGCTCTAGACCCTTCTAGAGCTGAGATATTGAGATATTTATAATGGCTCAATATCTCAGTATGTCATAAATATCTCATAAATATCTTAATATCTCAGCTCTGGAAGGGTCTAGAGCCTCCATTTTTACACTCAGGTCTTAGTCCCATGGCCCTCTATCAGAATCCAGAGTTTCAAGAAGATTGGAGAAACTTTTTTTTCGCCCCCAAAAAAAACATAAGGGGTACCACTGTCGTTTTTTTTTTTGTGCGAAATTTTTTTTCTCCAATCTTCTTGAAACTCTGGATTCTGATAGAAGGCCATGGGACTTAGACCTGAGTGCAAAAATGGAGGCTCTAGACCCTTCTAGAGCTGAGATATTGAGATATTTATAATGGCTCAATATCTCAGTATGTCATAAATATCTCATAAATATCTTAATATCTCAGCTCTGGAAGGGTCTAGAGCCTCCATTTTTGCACTCAGGTCTTAGTCCCATGGCCCTCTATCAGAATCCAGAGTTTCAAGAAGATTGGAGAAACTTTTTTTTCGCCCCCAAAAAAAAACATAAGGGGTACCACTGTCGTTTTTTTTTTTTTGTGCGAAATTTTTTTTTTCTCCAATCTTCTTGAAACTCTGGATTCTGATAGAAGGCCATGGGACTTAGACCTGAGTGCAAAAATGGAGGCTCTAGACCCTTCTAGAGCTGAGATATTGAGATATTTATAATGGCTCAATATCTCAGTATGTCATAAATATCTCATAAATATCTTAATATCTCAGCTCTGGAAGGGTCTAGAGCCTCCATTTTTGCACTCAGGTCTTAGTCCCATGGCCCTCTATCAGAATCCAGAGTTTCAAGAAGATTGGAGAAACTTTTTTTTCGCCCCCAAAAAAAAACATAAGGGGTACCACTGTCGTTTTTTTTTTTTTGTGCGAAATTTTTTTTTTCTCCAATCTTCTTGAAACTCTGGATTCTGATAGAAGGCCATGGGACTTAGACCTGAGTGCAAAAATGGAGGCTCTAGACCCTTCTAGAGCTGAGATATTGAGATATTTATAATGGCTCAATATCTCAGTATGTCATAAATATCTCATAAATATCTTAATATCTCAGCTCTGGAAGGGTCTAGAGCCTCCATTTTTACACTCAGGTCTTAGTCCCATGGCCCTCTATCAGAATCCAGAGTTTCAAGAAGATTGGAGAAACTTTTTTTTCGCCCCAAAAAAAAACATAAGGGGTACCACTGTCGTTTTTTTTTGTGCGAAATTTTTTTTTCTCCAATCTTCTTGAAACTCTGGATTCTGATAGAAGGCCATGGGACTTAGACCTGAGTGCAAAAATGGAGGCTCTAGACCCTTCTAGAGCTGAGATATTGAGATATTTATAATGGCTCAATATCTCAGTATGTCATAAATATCTCATAAATATCTTAATATCTCAGCTCTGGAAGGGTCTAGAGCCTCCATTTTTGCACTCAGGTCTTAGTCCCATGGCCCTCTATCAGAATCCAGAGTTTCAAGAAGATTGGAGAAACTTTTTTTTCGCCCCCAAAAAAAAACATAAGGGGTACCACTGTCGTTTTTTTTTTTTTGTGCGAAATTTTTTTTTCTCCAATCTTCTTGAAACTCTGGATTCTGATAGAAGGCCATGGGACTTAGACCTGAGTGCAAAATGGAGGCTCTAGACCCTTCTAGAGCTGAGATATTGAGATATTTATAATGGCTCAATATCTCAGTATGTCATAAATATCTCATAAATATCTTAATATCTCAGCTCTGGAAGGGTCTAGAGCCTCCATTTTTGCACTCAGGTCTTAGTCCCATGGCCCTCTATCAGAATCCAGAGTTTCAAGAAGATTGGAGAAACTTTTTTTGCCCCCCAAAAAAAAACATAAGGGGTACCACTGTCGATTTTTTTTTTTTTGTGCGAAATTTTTTTTTCTCCAATCTTCTTGAAACTCTGGATTCTGATAGAAGGCCATGGGACTTAGACCTGAGTGCAAAAATGGAGGCTCTAGACCCTTCTAGAGCTGAGATATTGAGATATTTATAATGGCTCAATATCTCAGTATGTCATAAATATCTCATAAATATCTTAATATCTCAGCTCTGGAAGGGTCTAGAGCCTCCATTTTTACACTCAGGTCTTAGTCCCATGGCCCTCTATCAGAATCCAGAGTTTCAAGAAGATTGGAGAAACTTTTTTTTTCGCCCCCAAAAAAAACATAAGGGGTACCACTGTCGTTTTTTTTTTTTTGTGCGAAATTTTTTTTTCTCCAATCTTCTTGAAACTCTGGATTCTGATAGAAGGCCATGGGACTTAGACCTGAGTGCAAAAATGGAGGCTCTAGACCCTTCTAGAGCTGAGATATTGAGATATTTATAATGGCTCAATATCTCAGTATGTCATAAATATCTCATAAATATCTTAATATCTCAGCTCTGGAAGGGTCTAGAGCCTCCATTTTTACACTCAGGTCTTAGTCCCATGGCCCTCTATCAGAATCCAGAGTTTCAAGAAGATTGGAGAAACTTTTTTTTCGCCCCCAAAAAAAAACATAAGGGGTACCACTGTCGTTTTTTTTTTTTTGTGCGAAATTTTTTTTTCTCCAATCTTCTTGAAACTCTGGATTCTGATAGAAGGCCATGGGACTTAGACCTGAGTGCAAAAATGGAGGCTCTAGACCCTTCTAGAGCTGAGATATTGAGATATTTATAATGGCTCAATATCTCAGTATGTCATAAATATCTCATAAATATCTTAATATCTCAGCTCTGGAAGGGTCTAGAGCCTCCATTTTTGCACTCAGGTCTTAGTCCCATGGCCCTCTATCAGAATCCAGAGTTTCAAGAAGATTGGAGAAACTTTTTTTTCGCCCCCCAAAAAAAACATAAGGGGTACCACTGTCGTTTTTTTTTTTTTTTTTGTGCGAAATTTTTTTTTTCTCCAATCTTCTTGAAACTCTGGATTCTGATAGAAGGCCATGGGACTTAGACCTGAGTGCAAAAATGGAGGCTCTAGACCCTTCTAGAGCTGAGATATTGAGATATTTATAATGGCTCAATATCTCAGTATGTCATAAATATCTCATAAATATCTTAATATCTCAGCTCTGGAAGGGTCTAGAGCCTCCATTTTTACACTCAGGTCTTAGTCCCATGGCCCTCTATCAGAATCCAGAGTTTCAAGAAGATTGGAGAAACTTTTTTTTCGCCCCCAAAAAAAAACATAAGGGGTACCACTGTCGTTTTTTTTTTTTTTGTGCGAAATTTTTTTTTTCTCCAATCTTCTTGAAACTCTGGATTCTGATAGAAGGCCATGGGACTTAGACCTGAGTGCAAAAATGGAGGCTCTAGACCCTTCTAGAGCTGAGATATTGAGATATTTATAATGGCTCAATATCTCAGTATGTCATAAATATCTCATAAATATCTTAATATCTTCAGCTCTGGAAGGGTCTAGAGCCTCCATTTTTGCACTCAGGTCTTAGTCCCATGGCCCTCTATCAGAATCCAGAGTTTCAAGAAGATTGGAGAAACTTTTTTTTCGCCCCAAAAAAAAAACATAAGGGGTACCACTGTCGTTTTTTTTTTTTTTTTGTGCGAAAATTTTTTTTTCTCCAATCTTCTTGAAAGCTCTGGATTCTGATAGAAGGCCATGGGACTTAGACCTGAGTGCAAAAATGGAGGCTCTAGACCCTTCTAGAGCTGAGATATTGAGATATTTATAATGGCTCAATATCTCAGTATGTCATAAATATCTCATAAATATCTTAATATCTCAGCTCTGGAAGGGTCTAGAGCCTCCATTTTTACACTCAGGTCTTAGTCCCATGGCCCTCTATCAGAATCCAGAGTTTCAAGAAGATTGGAGAAACTTTTTTTTTCGCCCCCAAAAAAAACATAAGGGGTACCACTGTCGTTTTTTTTTTTTTGTGCGAAATTTTTTTTCTCCAATCTTCTTGAAACTCTGGATTCTGATAGAAGGCCATGGGACTTAGACCTGAGTGCAAAAATGGAGGCTCTAGACCCTTCTAGAGCTAGAGATATTGAGATATTTATAATGGCTCAATATCTCAGTATGTCATAAATATCTCATAAATATCTTAATATCTCAGCTCTGGAAGGGTCTAGAGCCTCCGTTTTTGCACTCAGGTCTTAGTCCCATGGCCCTCTATCGGAATCCAGAGTTTCAAGAAGATTGGAGAACTCTTTTTTTTTTCGCCCCCAAAAAAAACATAAGGGGTACCACTGTCTTTGTTTTTTTTTTTGTGCGAATTTTTTTTTCTCCAATCTTCTTTAAACTCTGGATTCTGATAGAGGGCCATGGGACTTAGACCTGAGTGCCAAAATGGAGGCTCTAGACCCTTCTAGAGCTGAGATATTGAGATATTTATAATGGCTCAATATCTCAGTATGTCATAAATATCTCATAAATATCTCAATATCTCAGCTCTGGAAGGGTCTAGAGCCTCCATTTTTGCACTCAGGTCTTAGTCCAATGGCCCTCTATCAGAATCCAGAGTTTCAAGAAGATTGGAGAAACTTTTTTTTGCCACCCAAAAAAAAACATAAGGGGTACCACACTCCTTGAGAGAGGATGGACTCTTCACCACTCTGGAGTTGCCCATGGTGAGAGGCGACGGGCTGGTGTGGGTTTGCCTACAGCCCCCAGCTCAGCCGCCATGTGTTGGAGTTTACCCGGTGAACGAGAGGGGTCATTTCCCTGCGCCTACGGGTCGGGGATAGGTCTCTCACTGTCGTTTGTGCCTACGGGCCGAGCGGCAGTGCAGAGTACCCGGCCTTCTTGGGGTCTCTGGGAGGAGTGCTGGAAAGTGCTCCGACTGGGGACTCCGTCGTTCTACTGGGAGACTTCAACGCTCACGTGGGCAATGACAGTGACACCTGGAGGGGCGTGATTGGGAGGAACGGCCCCCCCGACCTGAACCCGAGTGGTGTTCAGTTATTGGACTTCTGTGCTAGTTACAGTTTGTCCATAACGAACACCATGTTAGAGCATAAGGGTGTCCATCAGTGCACGTGGCACCAGGACACCCTAGGTCGTAGGTCGATGATCGACTTTGTGGTGGTTTCATCTGACCTGCGGCCGTATGTCTTGGACACTCGGGGTGGAAGAGAGGGCGGAGCTTGTCAACTGATCACCACCTGGTTGTGAGTTGGATCCGATGCCGGGGGAGGAGGCTGGACAGACTCGGCAGACCCAAGCGTACTGTAAGGGTTTGCTGGGAACGTTTGGCCAAATCTCCTGTCAGAGAGATCTTCAACTCTCACCTCCGGCAGAGCTACGACCAGATCCCGAGGGAGGCTGGAGATATTGAGTCTGAGTGGACCATGTTCTCCACCTCCGTTGTCGAAGCGGCTGCTCGGAGCTGTGGCCGTAAGGTCTCCGGTGCCTGTCGAGGCGGCAATGCCCGAACCCGGTGGTGGACACCGGAAGTAAAGGATGCCGTCAAGCTGAAGAAGGAGTCCTATCGGGCCTGGTTGGCCTGTGGGACTCCGGAGGCAGCTGACAGGTACCGGCAGGCCAAGCGGACTGCGGCCCGGGTGGTTGTGGAGGCAAAAACTCGGGCCTGGGAGGAGTTCGGTGAGGCCATGGAGAAGGACTCTCGGCTGGCCTCGAAGAGATTCTGGCAAACTGTCCGGCGCCTCAGGAGGGGGAAACAGTCCCCTACCAATGCTGTTTACAGTAGGGGTGGGCGGCTGTTGACCTCAACTGGGGATGTCGTCGGACGGTGGAAGGGAATACTTCGAGGATCTCCTCAATCCCGCCGTCACGTCTTCCATTGAGGAAGCAGAGGCTGAGGGCTCAGAGGTGGACTCGCCCATCACCATAGCTGAGGTCACCGAGGTAGTCAAGAAACTTCCTCGGTGGCAAGGCACCGGGGTGGATGAGATCCGCCCTGAATACCTCAAGTCTCTGGATGTTGTGGGGCTGTCTTGGTTGACACGCCTCTGCAGCATCGCGTGGCAGTCGGGGACAGTGCCTCTGGGATGGCAGACCGGGGTGGTGGTTCCTCTTTTTAAGAAGGGGGACCGGAGGGTGTGTTCCAACTACAGGGGGATCACACTTCTCAGCCTCCCTGGGAAAGTCTATGCCAGGGTACTGGAGAGGAGAATACGGCCGATAGTGGAACCTCGGATTCAGGAGGAACAGTGCGGTTTCCGTCCGGGCCGTGGAACACTGGACCAGCTCTATACTCTCTGCAGGGTGCTGGAGGGTTCATGGGAGTTTGCCCAACCAGTCCACATGTGTTTTGTGGATTTGGAGAAGGCATTCGACTGTGTCCCCCGAGGCGGCCTGTGGAGGGTGCTCCGGGAGTACCGGGGTCCGGGGTCCTTTGCTAAGGGCTGTCCGGTCCCTGTATGCCCGAAGCAGGAGCTTGGTTCGCATTGCCGGTAATAAGTCAGACTTCTTCCCAGTGCATGTTGGACTCCGGCAGGGCTGCCCTTTGTCACCGGTTCTGTTCATAATTTTTATGGACAGAATTTCTAGGCGCAGCCAGGGGCCGGAGGGTGTCAGGTTTGGGGACAACGCAATTTCGTCTCTGCTCTTTGCAGATGATGTTGTCGTGTTGGCCCCTTCACACCAGGACCTTCAGCATGCACTGGGACGGTTTGCAGCCGAGTGTGAAGCGGCTGGGATGAGAATCAGCACCTCCAAATCCGAGGCCATGGTCCTCAGTCGGAAAAGGGTGGCTTGCTCACTTCAGGTGGGTGGAGAAATCCTTCCTCAAGTGGAGGAGTTTAAGTATCTTGGGGTTTTGTTCACGAGTGAGGGAAGGATGGAACGGGAGATTGATAGACGGATCGGTGCAGCTTCTGCAGTAATGCGGTCGATGTACCGGTCTGTTGTGGTGAAGAAGGAGCTGAGCCGTAAGGCAAAGCTCTCGATTTACCGGTCAATCTACGTTCCTACTCTCACCTATGGTCATGAGCTTTGGGTCATGACCGAAAGGACAAGATCCCGGATACAGGCGGCCGAAATGAGCTTTCTCCGCAGGGTGGCTGGGCGATCCCTTAGAGATAGGGTGAGAAGCTCGGTCACTCGGGAGGAGCTCAGAGTAGAGCCGCTGCTCCTCCACATCGAGAGGGGTCAGCTGAGGTGGCTTGGGCATCTGTTCAGGATGCCTCCTGGACGCCTCCCCGGGGAGGTGTTCAGGGCACGTCCCACTGGGCGGAGGCCCCGGGGAAGACCTAGGACACGCTGGAGAGACTATGTCTCCCGGCTGGCCTGGGAACGCCTCGGTGTCCCCCCAGAAGAGCTGGAGGAAGTGTCTGGGGAGAGGGAAGTCTGGGCATCTCTGCTTAGACTGCTGCCCCCGCGACCCGGTCCCGGATGAAGCGGAAGAAGATGGATGGAGGGTACCACTGTCGTTTTTTTTTTTTTTGTGCGAAAATTTTTTTTTTTTCGAATTTTCTTGAAAGTCTGGATTCTGATAGAAGGCCATGGGACTTAGACCTAAGTGCAAAAATGGAGGCTCTAGACCCTTCTAGAGCTGAGATATTGAGATATTTATTAATGGCTCGTAATATCTCAGTATGTCAGTAAATATCTCATAAATATCTTAATATCTCAGCTCTGGAAGGGTCTAGAGCCTCCATTTTTGCACTCAGGTCCTAGTCCCATGGCCCTCTATCAGAATCCAGAGTTTCAAGAAGATTTAGAAACGTTTTTTTTTGCCCCAAAAAAAAACATAAGGGGTACCACTGTCGTTTTTTTTTTTTTGAGCAAAATTTTTTTTTATCCAATCTTCTTGAAACTCTGGATTCTGATAGAAGGCCATGGGACTTAGACCTGAGTGCAAAAATGGAGGCTCTAGACCCTTCTAGAGCTGAGATATTGAGATATCTTATAATGGCTCAATATCTCAGTATGTCATAAATATCTCATAAATATCTCAATATCTCAGCTCTGGAAGGGTCTAGAGCCTCCATTTTTACACTCAGGTCTTAGTCCCATGGCCCTCTATCAGAATCCAGAGTTTCAAGAAGATTGGAGAAACATTTTTTTTCGCCCAAAAAAAAACATAAGGGGTACCACTGTCGTTTTTTTTTTTGTGCGAAAAATTGTTTTCTCCAATCTTCTTGAAACTCTGGATTCTGATAGAGGGCCATGGGACTTAGACCTGAGTGCAAAAATGGAGGCTCTAGACCCTTCTAGAGCTGAGATATTGAGATATTTATAATGGCTCAATATCTCAGTATGTCAATAAATATGCTCATAAATATCTTAATATCTCAGCTCTGGAAGGGTCTAGAGCCTCCATTTTTGCACTCAGGTCTAAGTCCCATGGCCCTCTATCAGAATCCAGAGTTTCAAGAAGATTGGAGAAACTTTTTTTTTCGCCCAAAAAAAAAAACATAAGGGGTACCACTGTCGTTTTTTTTGTGCGTAAAATTTTTTTCTCCAATCTTCTTGAAACTCTGGATTCTGATAGAAGGCCATGGGACTTAGACCTGAGTGCAAAAATGGAGGCTCTAGACCCTTATAGAGCTGAGATATTGAGATATTTATAATGGCTCAATATCTCAGTATGTCATGAATATCTCATAAATATCTTAATATCTCAGCTCTGGAAGGGTCTAGAGCCTCCATTTTTACACTCAGGTCTTAGTCCCATGGCCCTCTATCAGAATCCAGAGTTTCAAGAAGATTGGAGAAACTTTTTTTTCGCCCCCAAAAAAAAAACATAAGGGGTACCACTGTCGTTTTTTTTTTGTGCGAAATGTTTTTCTCCAATCTTCTTGAAACTCTGGATTCTGATAGAAGGCCATGGGACTTAGACCTGAGTGCAAAATGGAGGCTCTAGACCCTTCTAGAGCTGAGATATTGAGATATTTACTAGCATTGATGCATTCAATATCTCAGTATGTCAGCTAAATATGCCATCATAAATATCTTAATATCTCAGCTCTGGAAGGGTCTAGAGCCTCCATTTTTGCACTCAGGTCTTAGTCCCATGGCCCTCAATCAGAATCCAGAGTTTCAAGAAGATCAAAACTTTTGACCCAAAAAAAACGTAAGGGGTACCACTGTCGTTTTTTTTTTCGGGTCAAAATTTTGCAATTTTCTTGAAACTCTGGATTCTGATAGAGGGCCATGTGACTTAGATCTGAGTGCAAAAATGGAGGCTCTAGACCCTTTCCAGAGCTGAGATATTGAGATTTTACGTAGCATTTATGCCATTGTAAATATCTCAATATCTCAGCTCTGTATGCCATTATAAATATCTAAATATCTCAGCTCTGGAAGGGTCTAGAGCCTCCATTTTGCACTCAGATCTAAGTCCCATGGCCCTCTATCAGAATCCAGAGTTTCAAGAAGATCAAAATTTTGACCCCAAAAAAAAACGTAAGGGGTACCACTGTCGTTTTTTTTTTTCGGGTGCGAAAATTTCTGATTTTCTTGAAACTCTGGATTCTGATAGAGGGCCATGTGGACTTAGATCTGAGTGCAAAAATGGAGGCTCTAGACCCTTCCAGAGCTGAGTATTGAGATATTTACGAGATATTTATGACATACTGAGATATTGAGCCATTATAAATATCTCAATATCTCAGCTCTGGAAGGGTCTAGAGCCTCCATTTTTGCACTCAGGTCTAAGTCCCATGGCCCTCTATCAGAATCCAGAGTTATTGGAGAAACTTTTTTTTTGCACAAAAAAAACATAAGGGGTACCACTGTCGTTTTTTTTTTTGTGCAAAAAAAAAGTTTCTCCAATTTTCTTGAAACTCTGGATTCTGATTGAGGGCCATGTGACTAAGACCTGAGTGCAAAAATGGAGGCTCTAGACCCTTCCAGAGCTGAGATATTGAGATATTTATGAGATATTTATGACATACTGAGATATTGAGCCATTATAAATATCTCAATATCTCAGCTCTGGAAGGGTCTAGAGCCTCCATTTTTGCACTCAGGTCTAAGTCCCATGGCCCTCTATCAGAATCCAGAGTTATTGAGAAACTTTTTTTTTGCACAAAAAAAAACATAAGGGGTACCACTGTCGTTTTTTTGTGCAAAAAAAAAGTTTCTCCAATTTTCTTGAAACTCGGATTCTGATTGAGGGCCATGTGACTAAGACCTGAGTGCAAAAATGGAGGCTCTAGACCCTTCCAGAGCTGAGATATTGAGATATTTATGAGATATTTATGACATACTGAGATATTGAGCCATTATAAATATCTCAATATCTCAGCTCTGGAAGGGTCTAGAGCCTCCATTTTTGCACTCAGGTCTAAGTCCCATGGCCCTCTAGCAGAATCCAGAGTTTATTGGAGAAACTTTTTTTTTTCGGACAAAAAAAAAACATAAGGGGTACTACTGTCGTTTTTTTTTGTGCAAAAAAAAAAAGTTTCTCCAATTTTCTTGAAACTCTGGATTCTGATTGAGGGCCACGTGACTAAGACCTGAGTGCAAAAATGAGGCTCTAGACATCCATTTTTGCACTCAGGTCTAAGTCCCATGGCCCTCTATCAGAGTCTAGCTTCTGGAGAAACTTTATTTCTTTGCGCAAAAAAGTGCAAGTGCAAAAATGGAGTGCAAAAATGAGTGCAAAAACTGAGTGCAAAAATGGAGGCTCTAGACCCTTTCTCAGAGCTGAGATATTGAGATATTTATGATATATTTATGACATACTGAGATATTGAGCCATTATAAATATCTCAATATCTCAGCTCTGGAAGGTCTAGAGCCTCCATTTTTGCACTCAGGTATAAGTCCCATGGCCCTCTATCAGATTCCACAAGCTATTGGAGAAACTTTTTTTTTTGCACAAAAAAAAAACATAAGGGGTACCACTGTCGTTTTTTGTGCAAAAAAAAGTTTTCTCCAATTTTCTTGAAACTCTGGATTCTGATTGAGGGCCATGTGACTAGACCTGAGTGCAAAAATGAAGGCTCTAAACCCTTCCAGAGCTGAGAATATTGAGATATTTATATGAGATATTTATGACATACTGAGATATTGAGCCATTATAAATATCTCAATATCTCAGCTCTGGAAGGGTCTAGAGCCTCCATTTTTGCACTCAGGTCTAAGTCCCATGGCCCTCTATCAGAATCCAGAGTTTCAGAGATTGGAGAAACTTTTTTTTCACACACAAAAAAACGACAAGTGGTACCCCTTATGTTTTTTTTTTTTGTGCAAAAAAAAGTTTCTCTAATCTTCTGAACTCTGGATTCTAAGAGGGCCATGGGACTTAGACCTGAGTGCAAAAATGGAGGCTCTAGACCCTTCCAGAGCTGAGAATATTTATAATGGCTCAATATCTCAGTATATGTCATACATATCTCATAAATATCTCAATATCTCAGCTCTGGAAGGGTCTAGAGCCTCCATTTTTGCACTCAGGTCTTAGTCCCATGGCCCTCAATCAGAATCCAGAGTTTCAAGTAAGACTGGAGAAACTTTTTTTTTTGCACAAAAAAAAAAACCACAGTGGTACCCCTTATGTTTTTTTTTGTGCAATAAAAAGGTTCTCCCAATCTTCTTGAAACTCTGGATTCTGATAGCCTGGCATGCCAGACCTACATCTAGATGTTAGGTCTGGAAACTCTTCATTGACAGGGCTCAATCCGAAGGGTGGGATAAATGGTTGTCTTTCAAATTCTCTCTGCACACAATTGGATAGCGCTAAAGCCAATCAGAGCAATGAAGAAGGTGACGTACTCAGCGGAGCAAGTTGATATATTAAACTTTTACCGCATCCAGTACAGCTGTCAACATTGTATATTGAAAATAAGGGAGATTTCCCGGAGTTCCATCCCCAAAATAAGGGATTTTTTTTTGTTGTTGTTTTTTACACGACCCACAAACTTTAAAAAGTAAAACACTAATCATTAAAAGCCTAAAGTGTATAACTAGCCTACATGTGTGAGAGAGAGAGACAGTATGTGTGTGTTTGAGAGAGAAATGGACAGTGTGTCATTAAAAAATAATATCATAGAGAATGTTTAAATACTGAATATCAGACTTACGAGGGAAACGGAGGCGGAGTAGTGGCGCTTCGGAGTGGTGGAGAGATAATTCGGGAGAGGTCCGTGCACCTTACCCATCAAAGCGCGCGCTGACATGGAGTAAAACCTTTATCCTCGACGACAAAATGACAAGTTGATAGTTTCGCCACAGCTTTTTTGTAACAGCGCTCGTGGCGCCGGCCGCATCCGAGGATGAGCAAATTTAAACCGAATATGTCCGAGCTGGCTCTGACCGTCGCAACTCTGTCGTCATTATGTTAAGCCCGCCCGCCAACTCTATACACGATGGGATTGGCCCGGCCAGAGCTGGGCCTTCCAGCTAAACAGTCTATGGAGAGTTGCTAGACCACACTTTGCGGCAAAATAATTTTTGCTGCCGCCAGGGTGCGTCTGAGATTTCTAGGCTGGGATTCTGATAGAGGGCCATGAGACTTAGACCTGAGTGCCAAAATTGAGTCTCTAGACCCTTCCAGAGCTGAGATATTGAGATCTGCTGTAGCATTTATGCCATTACAAATATCTCAATATATCAGGTCTGGAAGGGCCTAGAGCCTCCATTTTGGCACTCAGGTCTAAGTATCATGGCCCTCCATCAGAATCCAGAGTTTCAAGAAGATCAGAGAAACTTAAATTTTCGACCCCACCAAAAACGACAGTGGTACCCCTTTTGTTTGTTTTTTTTTTTTAGGGTGAGAAATTAAGTTCTCCAATCTTCTTGAAACTCTGAATTCTGATAGAGGGCCATGAGACTTAGACCTGAGTGCCAAAATGGAGTCTCTGGACTCTTCCAGAGCTGAGATATTGAGATCTGCGTAGCATTTATGCCATTACAAATATCTCAATATCTCAGCTCTGGAAGGGCCTGGAGACTCCATTTTTGCACTCAGGTCTAAGTCTCATGGCCCTCTATCAGAATCCAGAGTTTCAAGAAGATCAGAGAAACTCAAAATTTCGACATGAAAAGAAGCAACAGACTCAGACCCCCTGTCTGACTTTTTCTGTGCAAAAAATAAAAAATAAATCTGATAGAGGGCCATGAGACTTAGACCTGAGTGCAAAAATGGAGGCTCTAGACCCTTCCAGAGCTGAGATATTAAGATCCACGTAGCATTTATGCCATTATTAAAATAGTGGGTTACGTGGACGGTGGAATTTTGGGACGGCGCTTGGTGCTACGGACCCCAGAGGTGCCTGCTGAGTGCAGTAAAATTGTTTTTATCACGACAGGAACTTTAGTTAAAATGTCTATCAAATATCCTACCCGAAACCCCATTCAATAGATTGCAGGCGGGATTCTGTCCAACATAAAAATGGAATGAAACTCATACAGGTTTGGAACAACATGAGGTTGAGTAAGTGCTGACAAATATAACTTGTGGTTGAACTACACGTTTAAAGGCATAGTTCACCCAAAAATTTAAATTAGCCCATGATTTAATCACCCTTACCTCTAGCCATCTTTGGTGTATATGACATTGTTCTCTCAGATGAAAACAATCAGAGTTATATTAAACAATGTCCTGGCCCTTCCAAGCTTTATGTCGGCTGTAAATGGTTGTTTCTGTTTTCAAAGTCCTTAAAAGTGCATCTATCCATGATACAAGTGCTATCCATGATACAAGTGCACCTATCCATGATGAAAGTGCATCTATCCATCATAAAGCGCATCTATCAATAAAAAATATATTATTACAAAATATTTAAAATTTTCATATTTAAATTGCACTTCAGATGTAAGTCAAATCCATATGTTCTTTTGGCTGGAAGTTATTTTACTTTATAAAGTTTTAAATATGGATATTTTTCTTATATCTCCATCTTCCTCATTACTCCCTCCACATAAAGTTAACATCTGAGATATTTTCATCAGCTATATGTTCAAGCACTTCAGAACTGTATATTCTGCACATAAAAAAGTTTCAAAATGTATCGGTACTGTGATGTATATATATATATATATATATATATATATATATATACACTGTGTGTATATATATATATATATATATATATATATATATATATATATATATATATATATATACACTGTGTATATATATATATATATATATATATATATATATATATATATATATATATATATATATATATATATATATATATATATATATATATATATATAAATTTCAATCAGCATCACTGAAAATGTGACTTCAGTAACAGGCTTTCAAACCTACACAGACACATTTAAAAAAAAATCCTGATTTAAAACATGCAACTCTACAGTCGATTTTTAACTTTAATTAATAAGTTCAATATTTTCTATTTTACATACAAACTATGAAATACTGGCAAAAATATATACAAAATGTAAATACACCTTAGAAAATGTTGCTTGCTTTTGTGTTTGGAGTGAAGTGCTGCCATGCTTCTCTTCAATGTAGAGTTTTTATTTATATAATTACTACATGCAGAGCTTTACTGGCATTTGATTGGATGACAAATTCCAATCTCTTGGACTGCAGGCTTTAAACTAGGTGAAATGCACACGGACATGTGATGTCCATTGTAAATGGACACAGGGTCTGAATGGGTTAATCACCTGATGCTCAGTTTGAATTTCTGAAGATCGTCCTGCAGAAGTAATGCAAGTTATGTAATCATTACTTTTTTCAAGTAACTAGTCTTAGCACATTTCTTTTAAATTTACAACAAAAAAATCTGTATTTTTTTTTCTAAATATATCTTAAATAATATAAATATACTTTATGTAATTAATGTTACTTTATTAAAGGAAAACTTCGCCGCAAAAGAACCTTTGGTCTAATTACACATTGTTGCCTATAGTCAACCATTATCTGAGATTCGTTTTCATGATTGCCGAATGTAAATAGTTTTATCTCTAAAAACAGTTTATCTTTTAATGCTAGTATAATGCTAGTATATTGGGCATAGAGTAATGACAAATAAAAATATATATAATATATATATAATATATAATTATACACAGAGTCAACTTCGCGAATACAGGAAGAAGCCATCTTTGAAATATAGTCTTTACCAGTCGTTCTACGAACGCCAATCCAAGTGCGCTGAACTGTGCAGAATCTCATATACTGGTCCGTTGTTTCCGGAAGAAACACAAACACGAACCATTTTCTTGTCTTCAATATGTACATGTTGCCTACTGGTCGTGCTCACCTTATCACCTTATTCACATCTCACGAGCGCACTTGGATTGGCGATCGTAGATCGACTGGTAGAGACCAGTCGATATAAGATGGCTTCAAAGATGGCTTCTTCCTGTATTCGCAAAGTTGACTGTGTGGATAAAATATCTTCTTATTAAACTGTATGGACACTGACAAAGTTCTCAATGCTACCGATGTTACTGTGGGGCTATTTTGAGCCTTGTTCGTGGTAATAACAAGCGATTTTTATTTGTCATTACTCTATGCCCTATATACTGAGCGTTATACTAGCATTATAGGCTAAACTGTATTTATAAATAAAACTATTTACATTCGGCAATCACGAAAACAAATATCAGAAAACGGTTGACTTGGTAACAATGTGTAATTAGACCAAAGGTTCATTTTGCGCCGGAGTTGTCCTTTAACCTATCTTCACTGCTGACCTTTGATGATTCGATTTAGCCATACGAATAAGCAAAAAATGACTTTAGTAAGCATAACATTTGTGTTTCTTTTGTTGCTAAGGGAAGATTGTTTGCACTTTCTTCTCCTGCATCCTATCTTCTGCATCCTATCTTATACATTGATGCATGGCAACTTTTGTTCACATCTGATTTTAACTGCAGATAACTGCATATGCAAAATTTATTTCACTAAGAACTTTTGCATAAACGAGCTTAAGGCCAAAACAGAGATCATCATTTCTTTAGCCTAAACAAATATGATATCAATGAGATTACTTATCCAGTTTTGCATGGGTTTCTATGTATCTTCCATGCCCTTGATCACACAGGGCATTTCAAAAAGAGAAAAATTTCATCTAGCATTATGAACAAGATCTTTTTATCATCATAAGCCTTAAACCATAGAGAACGAACTGAACATTCTCCATTTAGATACTTTTTCATTGGATTTTTTTACTGCATTGAGATCTGACATCGGAGTATTAAACATATTTTCTTTTGACAAATCCATATAACATGTTTGAATTTTCCCCACAGATTCAGTGATTTATGCTTGGAGACATTAGCTTGACATTTACTACACATAGTGTAAATGTAATAATCTTTCACATCCCAGTCAGCAGTTTTTTTTGTTTCTTTTTTTACATTTTTTTTATTTTTATTTTGCCGAGTAATAATAAGTCATTTGTCACAAACACGCCTCCGAACACTTTCTTGTGCTTTGGGCAGGCGGCAACAGATCACTGTGTTTATTGGGTATGTTGCTATAAACATATTCATCTTTATCAATAAATCTATAAACTTGCTCCACCATGAGTAGACTACAATGAAAAGAGAAAAATGTTTCTGAACGTCATATGACTGGGTTCATATTAAGTGAAACTTCAAGGCCTACAGTTAGGCCTTTTTGAAAATATAACATTTCAATAATCGCCATGGCTTTCTTTACATTAATACAGAAATTTCGTCAGAAACATTCAGGAGACCAGAAAGCTTCAATGTTTGGTCAATATTCGGTATCAGTCTCTTGCTCAAAGTCCCAGACTCTTTTGTCTACAAACAGTTGGTCTTTGGTAAGATGCCCCTGCCGTGGGAACTCTCACATGAACAATCCTACATACATCAAACGGTACATGGTAGAACAACCTCCAGTTTCTTTCAAAGTAGAATGCACTGAGGTTTGCTGCACCTTCCTTGGGTTGACAATCATCTTTGTGGGATTTAAAATGTTCTTTAGACCAGGTTCTCTGTAAATGTGCTCCATGATATTGACACCTGGAATATCATTCCATTCTGCTCGTTCAACTTCCCACTGTCCTCAAACTGTGTTTTGGGAATATGTGGTTCTCTATGAGGAACACCCCAACATTGGGATGAGCAGACTGAAGATCCTCCATAAGAGAAGTGGTAAATTGCTGTGTTTGTACGGCATGATGATCTCATCAATATCATTCAGGAGAATGTACCTGGATTGATACATGTGCCTGTAAATGCACTCGTTGAGTGTTACTAACTGACCATAATATTGGACATCGCCCTTGTGGATCTCTGTGATGTTCCAGCCTGAGGACGGGTTCAGAAACTTGTCCATAGGCCATGAAACAATCTCCAGGATCCCTCTGTTTCATAATGTTTTAAGAGTTTTTTAAGGTCTGGTCCACATTTCGTTTCATAGATGACCACATGCTGTAAACCCAGAAGCTTGTACATCTCTATAGTTTGAGCAAACTGCAGTACATTGTTGTAGTCGCCAAAAATGTTGGAGATGCAAATCGTGAAGTTAAACTTGAAAGTCTCTCTTGCCACCTTATTTTGAATTGGCAGATACTCCATCTTGGAGTCAAATGAATCTTTCTCATCAGTTGTTATGAGGACATGTGTTGCATGTTGCATGTGCTTACCTTTACAAATCACATCTGAGGCACCATATGGAAAGCTAAAATGGTCTTTGTGTACCTGGACATCTCCCTGAACAGTTCTGCAGTCATGTTCAGTGCTGCAGTAAACACAGAAAAGCGGCTGAAGACTGTTTCTGTTGATTATGCTAATGACTCGAATGACCCCGTCCAGTCTGTGGTCCAGATAAATGCAGACACCATGAAATGCTTTGAGCCATTGATGGGCATTATCGAATTTGAAAGCCTCTGGGATTTTTAGTTTATCATTTGTGGTTATAGCTCTTATTTTTTGAGGATGGTACTGTATATAATTTGTAGAACTGTCCATGTACACCCAAACCAGCATGCCGAAAACAGTGAAAATGAATGAGAGTGAAAGAAGTGCCATAGGCTTACATTTTCCCATCTGTAGAAAAAAAGCAAATAAATGTGTCAAAAATACTATGCAAAATGTTAAACAAACAAACTCTTGTGCCGAGTTCACACTGCATGATTTTCAAAGTAGTCAGGTCACGGTTCTTTCCACACTGCACGACTATCTGGGCCAGCATTCGGTTGCTGGTGTCACTGCACAATGGATCGGCGACAGGAGCTTTCACACTGAATGACTTTACAAAAGACAGAATCATTAACAACTTCTGTCTGGTCCGAAACTACATTTCAAAACCAAACACACGCGAGAAGTGATGAGGAAATAATGCGAGATCACGACCAGCATTCTCACGAAATTGTTATAAAAATTTTAGCCCACAAAGAAGCTTGCAATCCAATTATCTTTGCGCAGTGCGCCTGATATGCCACAAAAAGGAGACTAGAGAAAAAAGAAAAACTGATTATCCAGGTGGGACGACATTTAAATACGATCATTATTAACTACGCATTATCTTAATGACTTAAAGAGGCTACATGCGTTTTCCTGAAATTTAAACTCGCGACTGACACCATGTGGCCCAAAACAGAACTGCTCTTCCTTTCTGCTCGCAGTGCACGCTCGGTACGTGCGCACGTCATCCGCTACATGGAGGTCAACATTATGTTTACAGAGGTAAGAACAGTCAAATACATATATTGTTTGAGATAAGTGTTCTGCTTGTGACTCGAGTGTAGGCTACTTGCTAACTAGCGGTGGTGACAGAGTGATGTGAAACGTTTAACATGAACGCGCTTGACACCACATCGCACAGACAGCGCGGGAAAAGTCCGACCCGTACAGAAAATAGAGAAAAATACAATACAGGCTTAGGTGCACCCACTGTGAGCGGACAAGGTGTCAGTATGCTCATCAGGAGATGTTTGAGTCATAAATGGTAAAATAAAAAGGCTATTGTTACGTTTATTTTGGGGAAAAGCTGCATATAGCCTCTTTAATCATGTGTGTAGCCCTCTCAACTAAAGTGGTGTTTTGGTCCTTTGAAACACAGATGAACAATGTGCTATTAATGGTGGCATAACTGTGAAATTACATGAATATGAACATGAAAAGTTCAAGCCATTACAAACAATGTAGGCCTACTGTGGACACAAATGGACTTTTATCTTAACTTTACTAGTCTGGGTTTCCCCATGCTGCCTTTCCGACTTTATTCATGCTGAAAGGCAGTCTGGATACCATGGCCCAGATTTCAGCCTCATTTAATAAACCAATCACAGATGGGGAGGAAGCAGCAAGACGATGACGACATCTATGCAACACACCGAAGCAGTTTGTTTATATCTAAGAATTCGACATGGCAGCAGAGGTGAAGCTACCTTTTGATGCAGCCTTAGATATTGTTCTAAGTAGTTTAGAATGCAAGTTTCTTTTGAAAAAAAGAGAGCAACTTTTGGCGTTAAACTTCGCAAGACCCCAGTTGTTATTGTTGTCTTGCCATTAATCGCCCTAATGGAGGACCAGGTACAGGAGGCAGTCAACCTTATTAATATCCAACGCGTTCTCATCCTTTAGCGTCATATAGAACGTTATATGACAAAACGGCGTTATACTACGCGCATGGTACCCCTTTATCGTTTATATAACACGCGCTGTGATGGTCAGGTTTAGGTGTGAGGTCAGGTAGGGTAGTCTCATTTTACGCTAAAGGATTTATGACGCCTTGAGTTTGCATGTTATATAAACGATAAAGGGTACCATGTGCGTAGTATACGCGCCGTTTTGTCATGAAAGCGCTTTATGTGACGCTAAAGGATGAGAACGGGCTCTAATATCTGCCGCTCAGCTGTGTCCCGAGAAAGAAAATGCGATAAAGAATTGTCGATACCAACTTCGAGTTCGGCAGTCCCAAGGCCTGGATGAGCGCAAAATGGCAAGACATGTTAGCCACGCATCATCCCAGAGGACGTCCAGCCAGAGCTTCAGCGTCGAGCCACGTCCAGCCAGAGCTCACGTTCAGCCACGTCCAGCCAGAGCTTCACGCTTAGCCACGTCCAGCCACAGCTTCACGTCAGTCACATCCAGCTAGAGCTTCACATCAGCCACGTCACGCCAGAGCTTCCACGTCAGTCACAACATGCCTGGAGCTTCATGCCAAGCCAAGACGCTTCACAACACTTTCTGTCGGAGCCAGAGGCGCTTCACGACACTTCTGTTCGAGCCAGAGAGCGCTTTCACGACACTTCTGTCAAGCCAGAGACGCTTCACGTCACTCCTGCCGAGCCCAGAGACGCTCCACGTCACTCCTGCCGAAGCCAGAGACGCTCCACACGTGCACTTCTGCCAAGCCAGAGACGCTTCACGTCACTTTTGCCGAGCCAGAGACGATCACGTCACTTCTGCCAATCCAAGAGTTACTTCACGTCACTTCTGCCGAGCCAGAGACTGTTCCTGACACTTCTGCTGATCCATAGACTGTTCGCATCACTTCCTCCAAGCCAGAGACGTTTTACGTCACTTCAGCCAAGCCAGAGATGCTTCATGTCACTTCTACAGAGCCAGTGTCTACGGACAAGACAGCCGATCCAGGAGTCTGTTCCACGTCATTTCCTCCAGAGACGGCATCTATGGACAAGATGGCCGTTTCAAACTCTGTCAAGTCACTTCCTCCGATCCAGTGTCTCCGGACAAGATGGCCGAGTCAGTGTCTCTGGACAAGATGGCCGAGCCAGTGTCTTCCCGACAAGATGGCCGAGTCAGTGTCTCTGGACAAAATGGCAGAGCCAGTGTCTCCGAACAAGATGGCCGAGTGAGTGTGTGTTCCTGTTGCCCGAGCCAGAGTGCGTTCCATCCGTTCCCGAGCTAGAGTGTGCGTCTGTTATCCAGCCAGAGTTCGTGTCGTCCGTTCCCGAGCCAGAGTAAGTGTCTGTTCTCGAGCCAGAGTGTATGTCATCTGTTCCCGAGCCAGTGTCCATATCGTTGCTCCCAAGCCAGTTCCTGAACCGGTACCTGTTCCTGAGCCTCCATGGTCTTTACCGCCGTGGCTGCCCGAGGGTCTTGACCGCCTTGGCCGGCCGAGGGGTCTTCACTGCCGTGGCCGGCACGAGGGTTCTTCGGAGGGGGTGGTACTATGTCACGTGTGGGTTTTGTTGTGTCTTGTATATCACGTGATTCCTTGTTTGTCATGTGATCCTGCCATGTGTCTTTGTCTTTTTTGTGTTGTTTCTAAGTGTCCACAGCTGTTCCTTGTCTATGTTAGTGTCTGTGTTTGTGTCTGTGTTTCAGTTGTTGGCTGTCCGTTGTTGTTTTGATGTTATGATGTTCCTAGTTCCTTGTTCTTTGTACCTTGTTCTGAGTTTAGCCTGAATTACTTGTTTGTTGGATTATTAAAGTGCTTGCGATTTGATTCAATCTCTGCTT
>JAQIUQ010003820.1:755661-783161 GCA_030378365.1 Hybognathus amarus
CTTTTTCTTTCAGTGATTGTGTTTATGGGGTGCAATATAACATGTATTCGTGGTTTTTATTTTTTAACCCTTTCACACATAAGTTTAAAATTTTATAACTGACCCCCCAGCGTGAGTTTTTCAAGGCGACCGTTATTTAGAACTTGCCACTTTAATGTTTCCATGGTGACGCGTCACTGCTTGTCACGTGACACAGCACAACCACAACAGAGCGCGGAAGGAATGATGATCTGCTTTTATGTCGTTTTTCCTTTTTTATAAAAAATATTCATAAATGTATTAGCTATAACATGAAACACTGATATTCCGATTGTCAAATATGGGCAAGTGGATGTGTTTTGTTGTTTAAACATCTTTAAAACGATCGTGTTCAGTTGAGCTGTATGCACAATGGGCGGCGCCATTTTAGTTTCATTTTCAGTTCAGAGAATCGGATCTGTTGGATTTACAACGTCAATTCCTCCACTTCTCACGAAATACATGAAAGTAAGTGGCTGGTGAACTGGGAGAAGAATAGGGTCAAATGTTAAGCTACTTACACAATGTGTATCTGATATGAATAAAACGTGTGGTCTTATTATAATTGAAAGGATTATTATTGCCGCTTCCATAGACATCAGTGTGTATTTTACAAACTCAAAATCATTGTTTTGCTAGTACTTATGTGTATTTAAATGTCTGAAACCTAAAATAAACATTATGTGGTTGAAAACACTCAATAGTTGTGATATATGACCGCACTGAGTGTGTCTGTCTCTGGCTCAGCGCCAGTCAACGCGCGAGAGCAAGTTTGAATTTAGCAGTTGATCACGTGATGCACTGAGCGTTCTAATCACACCGGTGTGATCGTACGCTCCAGGGACCAGCCAAGACTGATCACACCGGTGTGATCGTACGTGTGAAAGGGTTAAAAAGTCTTATTTTTCATAAACTTCACCTTTATTGTCAGCCGCGCTCTCCTCTTGTCCCCTGAACGAGTGGTTAACTTCCTGATTCTATGAAAACACTCCCTCAGATACATGTGGTGGGCTCAGATTGGTTAGTTTGGGCCGGTGTGTTGTGATTGGCTAAACTGTGGCTAACGTTGTCCGGAAGGTTAACGCCCATTACCTTTACGAGCGAAACGCAATGTCATGAGCTCAGCTCCGGTCCAGATGTAAATATGTGTCGAACTGCAGTTCAGTTTGAGGCAGAATCAGACCGAGAAAGCCGGGATGAAGAGAGTCAAACAGAACCTCACCACACACGGCTCTTAATAAAGGTTTCTGAATGATAATTTGCTACATTTTTTAACTTTATACATGTTTGTTTTACACAATAGCATCTGAATGGCAACAATAGCAAATGACTGGCTACTAATGTGATACTCAAACAGCATTGACATGTTCTTGATCAAATCGAAAATAACGTCACAAAACATATATACATGAAAAATACATTTACAACATTAGTACTTATACAAAATTCATGTTTGTACGCGGTTGTCATAGACACGAAATAGCATAACTAAGTGGCTAAAGCCAGCGCTGGCATTTGATAAAACGAAAACATTACGTCTGAAATTATACATGCAAATACATTTAAAATGATTAAGTCTTAGCCTACTTACAGGTTGTGGCTCAACAACTGCTGCCTCTGGTTTTAAAGTTGGATCTGCTTCATGTTTTAGTAAGTTTCTTGTTGAATCCGGCATTACTCATGGAGATTCTGGAAGTAAATACTCGTGAAGATTCTGGAAGTCTTCCGTAAAATGCGCAGCACAGAGAGCTAGATTACGATCGTCACTTTCAGGAACATAATCAAACATAAATTGTATCCATTGTTGACTAAGTACAGCGTCCGTGGGAAGTCCGAGCACAGAAGACCTGACAGCTGCGTGAACAACACACTTGACGAGGAGCTGCTGAAAAGCGTGCATGCACTTGAGGAGAGGGGTTGATGCAAATGTGTGGGTTAGTGACGTACCATAACCCAGCTGTAGTCCCAATTAGAGTCGTTTTTGTATGCAATTATACTTCCTGATTTTTAAAAGACGATATCTCTGCTTACACTGAACTTTCAGCGCTGCAACTTTAAAATGAAAAAGTGAAATCGCAGTCAACCCCCCCCCCCCCCCTTTAACAGTTTTGCACTGTTAAGACCCTTATTCATCGTCTGAAATCGTTTGCACTGAAACTGTCTTTTGGACCTTGAACTGTTTGGTTCCCATTTGAAGTCCATTATATGGAGAAAAATCCTGGAGCGTTTTCATCAAAAACCTTAATTTCTTTTCAGTTGAAGAAAGAAGGACACAGATATCTTGGATGACATGGGGGCCTCGCGGAACACACACACAAGGACCTCCGCTCACACGCGGCCGCAAGAATGCAGCTAGACAGAGACCCAAACACTTTGCAAGTATACCTATTTATCGAGCTTTTCAGAAGCATTAAGATGATGTTTTTCGTGTTGTTACAGTTACAGAAGGTTAACTGTCAGAGTTCCGTCCCCACGTTCGTTGTTGTTTGTGTTTATTGCTTGTAAATACTTGTAGTCCTGTAACGTTAGTAAATGCATCAGTAGTTCTGTTGTGATTGAACAGGCCCCACCGAAAGTCGTCCTAACACGAAGTGGAAAGAAAGAGGGCTCGCATCTCAGACTGAGCTGGACCAACCTCAAAAAGACCAGCAAAACTTGTTGGCATCTGGCCGCTGGTCGAGCATGAAGCAGGGCGCCCTCCTACAGACTCCACGTGTGGCTCCTGGATGGGACGAGGTGGGTTTGAGTACACTGCCACCTGCGGTGGCGGCTACCATCACTTCTGCTAGGGCGTCTACTAGACACATCTATGCGATGAAGCAGTGCAGTCTCATCCCAAGACGTCATATCCCAAGACGTCTTGGGACGTCTTTTGACCATACGTCAATATCCGCCTTTCTAGGGCCCCCCTAAACGTTGGTTAGATGACGTTATCGGATCCTAACTCTACCTCGACCTAGACCTAACCCTACCCCGTTACCTAACTGACGTTAAAGGTAAAGCGTCAGTTGTATGACGTCCCAGGATCGTCATATAACCGACGTTTAGGGGGGCCCTAAAAAGGTGGATATTGACGTATGGTCAAAAGACGTCCCAAGACGTCAGTTATATGACTTCTTGGGATGGGACTGTGTTAGTTGAAGTGGAACCTCTTCGTCAACTGGTGCTCTTCTCACCGAGAAGACCCCAGGAGATGTTCCATCAGTGTCGTGCTTTCCTTCCTGCAAGACGGGTTGGAGCGAAGGCTCTCAAGGTGTATGTGGCCGCTATTGCCGCATATCACTAAGCAGTAAGTCGCTGGGAAAGCAAGACCTGATTGTCAGGTTCCTGAGAGGAGCGAGGAGACTGAATCCTCCTCCCTGTACCCCTTTGGGACCTCTCAGTGGTTTTAAATGCCCTGCAGAGTGCTCCCTTTGAGGCTCTGCAATCAGTTGAGCTTAAGTTATAATGGTGAATTCGGGGGTCTATATAGAGCTAGGTCACGCCCCCTTGGCGAGATGTGCAGTTGCTGCAGCACAGCCTATGAGCGAGTCAGACACTTAGTGTGCTGGCTGTGCAGCTGCAAATGCATTTTACATTAGGCTTCAGTAAATCGAGAGAAAAGGAGTTTTCCCCACTGCGTATTGCTACACAATATTCATTCCCTCTCTCAGGGAAATGAGGTTACGATAGTAACCGAGTAGTTGTTGTTTTTTTGCACAATTTGCTTTTGCTCCAGTATGCCACTTGTGTTTGTTCACAGCAGGTTACAGCTCTTTAGACCATCTGGCTTTAATCAACATCAGTGCAGAAGACAGTGTTTTCCATAATTGTAAAGCCACTCATCTTTGCTCTACAGCGATGCTCACAGTCACATGTCACTTCTCCTCTGAGCCTAAAAATATAATGGGAGTCTAAGATATTGATGACATCACCACAGATCTTTTATGACTTGCCAAACTGACAGGGTTACAACTGATCCTATGTTACACAACACTCCCGGTCTCCCTATTAAGATAAAATATGTTTTTTATACTTGCAAAAAATGTTATGACTGATTTGACTCGATGGAGCTAGCTTTATCGAATTCAAGCTTCTCTGTTGGCTGAGATGTTCATTAAAACACATTTTAGTGTTTTCACAATCACATCATGATTCCATATTAAATTACATTACATTTATGCATTCAGCAGATGTGTTTATCCAAAGTGACTTACATTGCATTCAATGTACTTTTACATTACTTTTACATACTTGTAGTGCAAAAATGCCTTGAATGCATCATCTCTCTAGTTCCCAGAAAAAAAAAGAGGAGTGTCATAAACTACAGGGGCGGAGTGGGACCAAAAAATCTACGGGGAAATTTCGTAGACCTCCGGCCCTCGTCGCCGTCACGATTTTAATAGCCAATAGCATTTACAGTTTTACTGATTTAAAAGTAACTTTGTTGTATTATGCTGGAGTAAAGTTCATAAATGGTCGTTCTTTCCCATAGTAATTTCTAAAACTATGTTGGGTGGACTCTGTTCCTCTCAGGTGGGTTGGGGGCATGCTCCCCCGCAAGAAAATGTTGGACATTTTAAGGTTAAATGCATCAATCTCATGCTCTCTGAGAGATCAAAATTAAGAGCTTCAACCCATGAACTGCTCGTTGAACAAAGTAAAAGCATTTATTTGTACCAGGACAATAAAGAGGGCATAAACATCTTTTTAGTTATGAGCGTCTCAGTCTGCATTACATTATCAATGGTGTTTTTGGATGCCAAACAATTATTATAATGTAATAATGATTTATAATTATTCCTATGATGTACTGTAAAATCCATTTAGCCTATAAATGTACTATATAAATGAAAATGAGTATTTCAAAAGTATATTGTAACCTATATTACACTATAATACAGGAAAAATAAAATACTTTTGTCCTAATTTCTTCACTTGCAAGAAATAAACCCTTGAGCTTGTATTTAGGAGAAAACACCAGCTGACCATGATGATCGCCTGAGCAAAGTAATCACGCAGCACAAACAGGATGCTACTCTAATGTCAGTTATTATAATGGCGCAACGCCATATTATGGTTTAAATTTTAGTTTGTTGGCAAAATATAATGCTAGAGACCTTAATGTTAGGTTTTACATTTTACATCTTTACATATGTGTTGGGAAAAGGGAGAAGAGAGAGTTCGGCAAAAGGCGGATTCGAACTCGCGTCAGCCGCATCAGAAGCTGCTTTCAAGCACTGCACGCCCTATGACCTACGCCACTGAAGCTGTTTCCAGACGAGCGTCTTTTGCTATAAAGACCGGAACTTAGTGCAAATATATGCTCGCGTTATAGAAAATGTAAAAAAAAAAAAAAAAAAAAAAAGTTTTCTTCCCCTCGCTTGGGCCCCAGTGCACAGAGGCGAACTTCCAATAAATACATTTTATCAGACCGGCCTCACGGCCTCGAAACACTGCACCGGCCCACCGGGAAACTCTCGACTTTCCCAATTGCCACTTCGCTACTGATAAACTATGTTTAATCTAAAATGAAATAAGATATTACACCACTGTCAAAACTGAAACTTGGATTGGGATTTGTTACTTGGAGTTACTTGGTCTTTTTTTTCTATTATTAAACCATGAAAATACTGATCAAACAATTCCAGTGACTGAACAAGCTTAAAAAGAATGAATTAAACTGACGCAATAGATTCAATAGAAATAAAGTTTGTTATGCTTATAAGGGCTTGCCTTTAAATCCCCTCAGGTTTTTTTTTCTAGTGCTCTGTTGATCAAGCTTTTGTTAAGATGCAAATCAAGTTAAGCAAGCTGAGTTCCCTGAAAAGGATGGGTCTGTACTGTAAAATGACCAATTTAACTTGCAGCAGTGTCAATCAATGCTGACAAGTATGTTCTGAACTTCTGTTCATGTTGTTACACCTGTCATCATGACACTTCAAAACAGTGAGTTATGCCAAGTTAGTTTCTCTACATATTCAGAAAACATAACATCACAGTTGAAATGCAACAAGTAACACTTAAAATGTTAAATAAATGTGAAATAAAAACTCTCCCACTAAATATTATATAGTCCATATCACAATGATAACAGCATGTAAGTGTGAAATAAGTCAAACCATAGCAGGTTTTTTTCATTAAGCATATATTTTCATAAAGACAAAACATCAAACACAAAATGTATCGAGTTAGTAAAAGGTCTATGTGTTCAGATTATAGACCACATAAAGATTCAGTGACATCACATTGTGAGAATTTAGCAGAACAGTCAAACATCCAAACTACTCCATGAGCAGAGGACATACATATAGGTGAAATTTCAGATGGTAAGGTAACCATAAATCCAAAAACGAAAAACAAAGAATAGGTAGCAAGCAACCATCTTAGTTTAGTAATAGCCTACTTGTTGAGAACATCAGTGGAGATGGACTATCTAAAGTTGCGTCAGTGACAGCTGAAATGGTTGCTTGCGCTGATACAAAATCTGTGGGAGCAGCATTCCATCTACTGTCTTAATCACACCTAGCATTTGTTCCAGCTCTTGGTTAGCCAATTGTTCTGTATAAAGAACAAAGCCTGATTCAACTTGTTCAAGTGATTTATAGTTTTTTAGCTGTCGTGTAGATGGCATATCACCAAGAATGTATTTACACATGTATACTGATACTGAAGTGACACAAAAACCTATTAGTTCAAACCAACCATGCATTTTCCAGAGATCTTACAGTATATCAAACAAAATATAATCTTCTTCTGCCATTTGCAATATACAAAGCATTCTACACTTCATATTCAGTGCCTTAATATAACATTTAAGGAAGAATAAGTTTCATTACTACGCCTTATAAAAAATTGTGACCGTGCAAAATACTAGACTTTGCAAAGAACTTTACAATTTATACACGTCTTTAGATGTATTCCATTTATAGAAAGAAATAACCAAAAATAAAAATACACTGAAATTTTAGATAATGTGAATACTGAACAACCATTCAAAACATCATTGTGGTTTCCACAAAGAATACATTATCCACCACTAAACCCATCATCTGCTCTAAACAGAACAGTTGCTTCCCATTCAGTCTCCCAGAACTTTATTTTACAACATTGTCTATTATGTCCATTATGTCATTATGTCTAAACAAAATAATGTGCTCGTAAATATTAAATTGATTAAATATTTTTTAAATATTACCTTTCATGTAGTGTTTAATGTTAATGTTTGTTAATATAAAAGGTCTGCAAAATTTTAAAGATCAAAATGCATAACAAATGTTATGTGACTGTTAAAACAATGTGACTTGTTTCAGAAGTTCAGTCTCACTTCCTGCTACATACCGATGTAACAATGAAACAATTGTGCATGATGCATAACATTGAGAAAGCCTCCGGAGTTTTCAGATTTGGTAATAGGCATTTTGTTTCTGACTGGGCCTGTAAGCGGTAGACCAATCAGAACAGACTGGGCCGTCTGATGAATCGGAGCAGAGTAGGCTCGTGGAAAGCAGGGGTTGGTGAGAAGAAATCTTCAAACAAACCATTTTCAGACTCTTTGAGAAGGTGATGCGCAATGTATACATGAGAAAGTTAAACCTTTGATTCATGTAAACCTTAATCCAGGAGACCTCCAAAACAAAATTAGAGACCTTTAAAATAGCATGGGACTTTAGACAAATCTTTATTTTACCCTCAGGAAAACGAGACAACTGTGACGTCTCTACAGTGCATCTATTTTTATTTTCCTCTTGTGTCATTAATATTTGATGTATGTAGTAGACAATTTATGTGCCTATGGTCATTGTCCAGGGATGTCACTTTTGCTCTAAAATCTAATCTAACATGAATGGAACATATTTCTACAAGATTTAACAATACAAAGGTCATAATTTTGGCACTTAATCACATGAATACATCTATTAGACAAAGTTATTTTATACATGTAATTTACAACATTTCACATGTACCTTAGGTTTGTCAGGTAAAAATAACAATAAGGTTTCAATTTGTTAACAGCAATCAATCATATATTATTATATAAATAAACAAAAAAATGTATTATGAACAAACATGAATTAACAATGAATAGTATATTTATAAACAAACAATAACTTAGATGCTATCAAAATTATTGTTTATTGTTTATTTGTGAAACCTAATGCATTAACTGAAGTTAACAAATTGAACCTTAGCTTACACTTTATTTTAAGGTGTCATTGTTTCAGTGATACTATACAAATTAAGAATGTAGTAATATTAATTAACCATGTGTACTTACTATTGGGTTAGGGGTAGGATTCAGGTTTGGTTTGGGGTTAGTTGCATATAAATATGCATAATTTAAAGTTATTACTATAGTAATTACATGTAATGTTTACAAGGACGCTGTAAAATAAAGTGTAACCAAACCTTCTTGTAAAACGGTACAGCTGAACTTCGAGACAAGACCATCCTCTCGATACAGCTGTGTCAACAATGTTTGAATGCATTTTGGACTTTTTCCACCAGATACAGCAGCCACATTTCTGAATATGTTAGGCCTTTCAGTCTTAACATGAACATGACCTCCGCACAAACTCTTCTACTCTAATGGTTTTTCTCCATTAGGTTTGTTTCCAATTTTCCAAAAAGAAGCTATTCAAAGGACATGAGGTTTGCTGGTATCTGCGGAAAACAATGTGATATTCTTTGAATTGCTCGTTAATTACACAACTTTTTTTTAAATGCAAGAACCTGTATTAAAAATCAATATTTTAATACGAGAACACACTAACCTGCGGTCTTGTACTCCTGCAAGCCTCAGCTAGATGTCTGTGCCAGATGATCGCAGAGAAACGTGATCCAGTCTGGAACTTGTAAACATTACCTGAAACCACAGATTAAAACAAATGAACTTGCATGAGTTTATCAAATGAAGTTGTGTGAAATTGCAAATCTGTCATTTATAGAGTCAAAAAGTCATTTCTCAAATACATTTTATTGTAGCAATGACTTTCGTGGGAGATAATTCATCACTTTTGTGTATATTCTGTGTGTGATTGCTGTGAAGGTTTCCTCACCAAAGGCTAGGTAAATAAAATATGGTGGTGTTGCAAATAGCTGAATATGACACAAGGAAATCCCACCACAGCATTCAACAAAGTGTCTGCAAAAAAAAGACTATTCAACTATTCTTTTTTTTCTCTGTGGGCCTCGAATGAGTTCACGTAGTGTAACAGCGCAGCGCTTCTGTGTTTTAGGTCACATGCATCACACACATGATCAGCATCGGCCAATAGTGCATGAGCCTATGTGTGACATGCAACACAGTAACGCTGCACGGTTACACTATTACCCCTTTTCCACCAAAAAAGAACTGGTTCGAAACTGGTGCTGGTTCAAAGCTGGTTCGGAGTTGGTTCAACTTGCGAACCGCTTCAGAACCTTTTTGTTTTTCCACTGACTGAGAACGCCCAGGGAACAACGTCATTACGTCACTGTGACGTCGCCATACGTCTTAGCTAGAAACGCTTGCAAATACACCATTACTTTCGGATTATTTCTAACTCATGTACCAAGAAAGCTTTAAAAACAACTGAAATCTGTAAATCTTTTAATCAGTTCTCCTGGCTGAGAACCGGTTCTTTGGCTGTAGAAACACAAAGAACTGGTTCGCGCGCAGGCACCGGCTCCGAACCGGCTCTCTAAATGCTTTGGTGGAAAGGGGGTTGTGTAAACTCACTCAAGGCCCACAGAGAAGAAAATCAATAGTTGAATAAAGTCATTATTTAAGTTTTTTTGCGCACAAAAAGAATTCTCGTCGCTTGATAAACTTAAGGTTAAGCCACTGTAGTCACTTTTAACAATGTCTTTAATAACTTTTCTGGGCCGGAAGTTTCCATCCCATAGAAGATTTAATCAAAATATCTTTAATTTGTGTTCCGAAGATGAACGGAAGTCTTACAGGTTTGGAACAACATGAGGTTGAGTAAAGAGAATTGGTGTCTGGAAGAACACCAATCGACGAACAAGTTCCACTTCAACGCTTAGAGGCGCCTTGTAGAGGGAGCTCTGAGCGGAAGTGATGGTGTCTACCACAGCCTGTGGTAGGCCACCTAGAACCTCCGTGTCCCATCCAGGGACCAGACATGGAGTCTCCAAAGGTTTGGATGCGGGTGCCACAGGGTGCTCCGCTCTCTGAGAAAGCAGGTCCTTCCTCAGAGGAATGGGCCAAGGAGCTGCTGTTTCTAGGAGCATAAGTTCTGGGAACCAGGTCCGGTTGGGCCAATACTATGCAACTAGAAAATACCTGCTCCTCATCCTCCTGAATTTTTATTTTATATTGGTTTTATTATTACATATGTTACTTGTATTTATATTGTTTTATGATTTAAGTTAATATTGTGTCCAGTTTGGCCCTGTGAATAAAAGGGTATTATTTTTTGACAAAGTGGGTGCGGTTCCGTTTTCTTAAGTACCGTTTCAAGAACCGTTTAAGCACCGGAACCGTTTAAAAAATACCAAGTAGGTACTGGTATCGGATAAAACCCAACTGATACCCAACCCTAGTGCTAGTGCATCCGTGCCGAGAGATCCTCCGGTCAGGGAATAAAACAACTGGCAATAAGTCATGACCGGAGAGGCAAACCGATCTATCTGAGCGGCTCCGAAGATTTTCCAGATCAGCTGGACCGTCTGGGATGGAGTCGCCACTCTCCCGAAAGGGGCGGCTGCCGAGAGAGCTCGTCGGTTGCATGATTGAGTGCGCCAGGGTTGTAAATGGCTCGAAGCGACCTCAGCTGCTTCTGACTCCATAGGAGGAGATGGTGGGTGAGTCGTGACATACAATGGGAGCGTAGACCACCTTGATGGTTGATGTACGCCACGGTCACAGTGCTGTCTGTACGGAACAGTACATGCCTGTGCAGAAGCAACCCCTTGAGGCAGCACAAGGCTATACGTCCTGCTTGCAACTCTAGGCAATTGATGTGCCAATGCAGTTGAGGCCCCGTCCACAGACCTGAGACTGCATGCCCTGTTGTACGTGGCCCCCCATCCATTGGTAAAGGCATCCGTCAAAACTACAGCATGCTTGGACATCTGGACTAGTGGCAATCCGGCCCGTAGAAAGGCAGGGTCCGACCAAGGACTGAAGGTTTGGCGACAGTGCGGAGTAAAGTTAAACCGTAATGTGCGCTCTGCCACGCCCATCTCGGGACTCGATTGTGAAGACAGTGCTGAAGTAGTGTCATATGCAGCAGGCCGAGCAGCGTTACCATGTCTGCGGCTGCCATATACCCCAGGAGCCTTTCACTGGGACCGCTGACCCGCCCTCAAAAAGACCTGAGGCATCGATCTGACTGACTGAGTCCAACTCCATACCGAGATAAGAGATCCTCTGCGTGGGGCAGAGTTTACTCTTGTCCTAGTTGTCCTGAAGCCCCAAATGGCTGAGGTGCCGAAGCACCAAGTTCCTGTGATCACACAACAGATCTCGCGAGTGAGCTATTATCAGCCAGTCATTGAGAGTTGTCGTGGGAACAATGGCCACCTCCATGACTTTCATGAAGACACAGGGCGATAGGGCCAAGCCGAAGGGTTAGGGTTACTTTGTACTGATATGTCTGACTCAAACGCAGACTGAAGAAACGGTCTGTGTTGACGACATCCGCTGCAAACCAAACTTGGGAATGGATGCACTCGCAGATGCGCTTCTTTGTGAGCATCTTGAACAGGAGCTTGTGTGGGGCCCAATTCAAAACTAGCAGATCCAGGATCGGCCATAACCCACCGCCTTTCCTGGGTAAGGGCTGGAGAACCCAAACCTCATCTCGGCAGGAGGAACCGGCTCGATCGACACCCTTCACCAGTAGCGACAATCTCTTTCCTCGAGCCAGGGGCATCGACACTCCGTACTTGAGTTAAGAGGACGAACGCTGTACCTGGGGTCCGGAAGGCAAACTGAATCGCATAGCCGAGCCGGATGGTACGGATGAGCCAGCGGGATGGCCTCGGAAGCACTAGCCAGGCCTCTAGAGACCATACCAGACGAGCCGTCCCGGACCACCGGAGTACCCATGGAGGCGCAGTGAGGTGAAAGGCAGGGACCAGACTTCGGAGGCATTGCTGCGGCCGAGAGAGGGGTCTGGGTGTGTGGTGCAACTCTGCTTCCACCGGGGGGCAAGCAGCAGGGAAGGCCCATCTGGTTTCCCTTCCATCCAGGGAGGGCCCATCTGGTTTGCCTGTTCCCATCTGGAACATCTAGAGCGGCGAATGACGAGCGCTGGGTTGCCATGACAACCCGCGCTGTCAGCCAGCAGCTCGAAGGCACATGGCATTGTTCTGTTCTTGGGTGCAATAACAAACACAGAAATCATTTTGATCTTCCTAAATTTGAACCGCTGAAGATGCAGTGGCTGAGTTTTGTTTACGATGGGAATATTTCCCACAATCGACGTCAATGCTTTCATGTTAGTGCGAATCATTTATCGTAGACTTCTTAATAAATGAGAATCAGTATAAAGCTGGTTTTGCTAAGAAGCTGCTCCTGAAAAATAATCAGTACCAACTATTTATGTTCCCTCTCCACCTCTAGAAGAAGGAAGTGTACATTTTAATTAACCTTTATATTAATCTTTACAAATCGCAGGAAAAAGTTTTCGTTGACCATTAGTTGTAATGTCAATCTGTCAACGTATACACCAGTAAACACACAGCGTTCGTATCTCACTACTCTACCATGCCAGTGCATACAAAGATAGATCAAAGTGACATTACATTTACCATCCATTCAGAAACGTCCAGTTCGAGGCTTAATTGTCGAACTTCTTTGCGAGCCGTCATCTTGTTCCAGGTCCCACTCCAGTTCAAACTGATAAGGTTGCACAGACGTGTCCTCAGGAGACTCCCGTTACCATTTCTCTCTCCAAAATATACCTTCAACTGTTGTCAAGGCAACACTCCACGTGGCTAAACACCGGGGCGGGGTTTATTATTTAAAGGCATATGCACTGAAACGGCGTGCTGAAAACAGAGCTGATTTTGACCAGGAAAAATCAGTGTTTTAAAAAACGAAATGAGAATTTTTAATAAAAGTATATTACAAAGTTTTCATTTAGACGCTAAACATTCATAGTAACTTGTACAAAAATGGCATTGTATGACCCCTTTAAGCCCAGGCACATGAAATGTGAAAAAGTGATCATGGCCGTCAAATGAGGACAGAAAACGACCACATTCAGAAACATACGGGTGAAACATCATCCTAAAAAGGAAGCGATCTTCACCCGTGTTGCTCTTTTCACAGAAAACACTCTCTTATTGTGCTGAAGCACACACGTACGGTAACACAGCGGGGAAACTGCAAGCTTGCTGTGCGCACTCAACTGAATACCAGCCGCGACAACAGCTCTTTGAAAAAAAAACAGCAGATCGCGTGAAGCAGCAGCTGGTAGCCAAGAGATCGCGAAGATCGCTGAAGCGCCGTCACACCAAAATAGAGAGGTCTCGGACAAAATAGTAGACTCGTTGAGCGTGAAAATAAATTATTAATCTTGAAACTCATCCACTCAGAGGACATAACCGGTAGGCTCCAAAGCTAAAATCATATGTGTGTGCGCTCGTACCCGCTTCATACCCGCACTGGCAGGCGGGGAGTGGGAATGCAAGTCCTGCATGCCAATATTCTTTGGCTCGTTTTAATTCACCTGAAAGCAATTGGTCTCCCTAGTGTGATCCCAATTCGTTGGAAAACTCCTGAGACGTAGGAGTTCCCTGAATCGAAAACGGAACTATCCCTTTAAGCCACAAATAATATATATTTAGTACCTCTTTCAGGATCAGTGAGCTGGAAAATATTTGGATGTTCAGGGTTTTCTGGCAGCACCACAATCCAACCTGTCAGCGTGATCTTTTTACATGGCCTGGATTTATACTTGAGATAAAAAGCCACAATTACAAAGAGGTTATGCAAAGAAGTTAATTTAAATGTAAACTTAATTTAAGTTTGAATTTGAAAAAGCAACACTGATAATTCCCGGAATTATTTTCAAAATGCAGTTAGGTTGAACATAATTGATTTAAATTGCGTTCTTAAAGCTGAAGTGTGTGAATAAAATAATAACTGTTTTCAAACTTCTCCATCTGCCATTGGTCGTGTCAAACAGACAAAGCCCTTAACAAATTCATTAAATAAGTTTGGATTGAATAATTAAATTGTTTTAATTAGCATGATGATAGGCTACATATAAATTATTTGACAATGTAAAGTCTAAATAATGGCTTAGATGCCAGTAAATAATACTGTATAATAATAATAAAATATACAGTAAATAAAGCTTATAGGCTATGTCCACATTAATCCGGATACATTTGAAAACAGCGTTTCCGTTTAAAAACGCTCTCCGTCCACACTAGCGTTTTCTGACGTTTCATCTCTTTTTATCTCATAAAAGCTCACCAAGATGATACAGAAGGAAAAATAAATAATATCACGCAATTCTTCAAACAGGATAATTTTATTAGCAAAATATCTCACAATCACTGATGCGTTTAGGTCGCACTCAGTCACCATATGTTTGGTCTAACACGCAACTGCTCTCCTGTATTGCCACAGAGACAGCAAATGTGAGTACATTTTCTGTCATCTGTGCAGGACTGTGATATGAAGAGTGTGCAAAGTATCATAATTTAGCAACAGCGTAAAAGTGAATAGCACATAACAGGCGCAATACCGGTAAATTAATATCTATTGGTACAACATGGATCATGACTAAACTTACGTCATCGTTTTCAAATACCTCTAGCTTCACAGTCCACACTACAACGCGAAAACGGCGTTTTCAAATTTATCCGCTTTGGAGAACGTTTTCCAAAACCTACAATTTCATTGACTTAGCCCTCGTTTACACAAAGCCGTGTATTTAGCAAAACGAAAATTTTCCCCCTCTCCGTTTTTCAAAATAACATCGATTCACACACCTGCATACATACGCCGTAGAGCGCCATCATAACTATACCAAATCTATTGGCGGCAGTGTAGGGGTTAAGGATAAAGCCATGCAAGCCAATCGAATCGAACCTAAAACGCCGTTTCTCCTTTCTTATACTGTCTATGTGTTTCTCCCAGTCCACATGACAACAAATATCCGGCGTTTCCAAAAATCCCCACTTTGCCCGGAGTTTTTAGAAATAATCATTTTCAGTGATAAAAATGGCGTTTTCGTGTGTAAATGAGAGGGCAAAACGCAGAGAAATATCTGCATTTTCCCATCGTGTAAACGGGGCCTTAAAACGCCGTCTCAGTGTGGATGGTAGGCCAAACCGAGAGAGAAAATATACGTTTTCAAACGAAAACCTATTAGTGCGGACATGGCCTTAATAACATATCACTCTAAATTGTAATGTAGACGCATGCATTTTCTGTAAAGCTGCTTTGAAACAATATGTATTTTAAAAAGCGCTAATTGTATGGAACTCTGTTTTCTAACTGGATTGAAGGAATAATTAATCACTTACATGTCTTCGCTCATTTGCTCTTAGAGCTTTAGAACCAAAATAGATGAGAATGGCGCCGGATAAGACAATCCAGTAGCGCTTCCAGGATGAGAGCTGGCGTAAAGAAAACAAGTGCAAAGAGTGCAAATCAACTTAAGAGACAGATTAAGTGCTCCTCTATTAACTCTAACAGACATGACTATTTTATTGACCGTATATCCATCTTTATTCCTTTATTAAATTAATGAATAACCAAGAGAGACCCATTTAAACTTAGACTTCTAAAGTCTAGTACAAGCATTTTCCAAAGTACCCGAGCCAAGAATATACATTACAGTCACCATGGCTGCTTTTATTTGATTGAAAAATGCAGTAAAACAGTAATATTGTGAAATGTCACATTTTGTGAAATGTTTATATTTTAGTTTACTTTTTATTTTATTTGAATATAATTTAAAATGTAATGTATTCCTTTAATGGCAAAGCTGTATTTTCAGCATCATTACCTTAGTATACAGTCAGTGTTACATGATCCTTCAGAAATCATTCTGATACACTGATTTGGTGCTCAAGATACATGCAAATTGAAAATAGATGTGCCACTTAATATTCTTGAGGAAACTGTGATGCATATTTGTCAGGATTAGAACTCTTTAGTAACAATGTGAAAGTCTTTACTGTCACTTGATCAATTTAATGCATACTTTCTGAATCAAAGTATTAAGTTTTGTGCTTGCAAGTACTTGTGCCTTGTCTTTTTGATGTAAAATGCAACTTTTTTTTTGCCTCATTCCATCAGAACTTTCTGGAAGGGTATGATCACTGCATCCTTAAAATTTAACCCAATAAGAGTCATGTTTTCTTGGACATTAAATCTGGCAAATGACAGGATAGTCTACCCAAAGATGTATTGTAAATATAGATGTTGAACATTATGTTGAAAGTGTTTCAGTTTCAAACTGCAGTCCCGGTTTCATTCTTTCATGTCAAGATTTTGAAGTATTTACTGTTATCATGGTTTATCTTGGCTCATTCAGTTGTTGCAAAACATTCAGTGTGCAATTATAAGAGACATTTGGGCAGCGCCTTACCTCCACGCAACACACACAAGAAGCATGCCCAGCTAACCTACCTGGTAAAAAGTTCCTGGTCATGTTTAAAGTTTGAAATTTTCCAGATAAATCTGACTGCACACTTACAGTTGGTTTTTTACCCTCCTTCATCAGTGTCTTTCTCCGCAGGGGTCCTTCAATGGTTATGCTGCTCAAAGAACTGCATTCATAGCTGGATACGAACCCTGGGGTGCTGATGAGGAAGTTAGAGGATCATATTTACTGAGGGTGGGCGGTATGACTCAAAATTCTTTTTCACCGTATCACTAATTTTATTTCACGGTAACTGTATATTTTAAATATAGTTATTTATATATGTAGTTATTCTCGAAAAATCGACAAAATGTCTTTGTATAATAAATAAACCAAAAATAATTTAGAAATGAAAAAGTACTTCATCTTGTTTGATTTTTCTTTTATTTGTTAAATTATTTATTTGGTAAACTTTTTTCATAGCTAAATATAGTAAACAAAACACACTCATCAACTTTTAGATGAACTGCCCCAAACTGATTGATATTAAATACAACTTATAGGTGCAATTAAACTTTAAATTAAGTGTTGCTAAATAATTTTTCAATCTCATGTTATTGCTTTACTTCATCAATCCGTTTATACATATTAGAATTTTTTATATTGAATTATTCTATTCATAATAAATTAGTTACTTTTAATTTTGTAGGATATTAGTAATACAGATTGGCTGACCCGTACTGTGCATGCTGTCAATGGATGGACGATCTGACAGGATTAATGCTACCTCCGGCTGAGTGGCCTGACTTCTACACCTATTCGATAGTGAAACCGGGTGCAATGAGAAACTGAGGGCATATAAATCTTTAGATGCCTATAACTATGTGATGTATGGTCACGTACAAGATTTATGTGTGCGATCCGCAGTTCTGCCTAGCCAGTGGTGAGAAGACGACAATGTAAAGAGTGACATTACGGTGCAATTTTAATGATGTGAATATTTCTCGGAATAAAAATTTCAGATACAGCATATTCATTTTTCATTGATTCTTGCACCCAACAACACAACAGGATGACATTTAATAATAATAATAATAATAATAATAATAATAATTTAAGTTCCTTATTATGTAGCCGAATCTGTGCTGGTTTGTAACTTATTATACCACGGGCTGTTTAAATACTCGATTCTGATTGGCTGGAAGGTGTGCAGTAAAACTGTTTAATGCACAGGTAGTGCATTTCAGCCAGTCAGTTTGATTACAGTTCGAAATGAATCCGCTACTATAAACCATAGACTGTAAAAAAAAACATTGGTAACCATAGTAACAGTTACGCTTGCAAACAGAGTGAGAGACACATATATGAAAAAAACATTTATTTAGGTAGGCTAAATGGATGATTTTTGCATTTTGAGTGCTAGAACTAACGAGCCGTAACTTAAGAAAATAACAGTCATTTTTACACGTCTGTTAAAAAAATCACACTGTAAACAACAGTTATAATAATAAATATAATAAATAAAACAGTTATTATTTAACTTCTTTTTAACTTGGCAAATAACCGAGGTATAAGCGGGATAATCCACGGATAGCCATGCATTAAAGAATTTTAATGCACGACGTATAGAGGGAATGCGCGTGACGTCACCTCCGGCCGGAGTGCTGCAGTTTCTCACAGTGAGTGGCAAAAAGACTGAGCGGCTGTATACATAGGCTGTATATGTGTTCAGCGTGAATGCCGCGAAAAACAAACACAACACATATAAAGTGGGAAAGAGCTTTGCGATTGACTGTACAACTAGATTTGACAAAAAATCGGAAGTATATTTTTACAGACTGCGATAGAAAGAGAAGCAAATGGATCACTGCAATTCACAGAAACAACTGGACTCCAGTCAGCGAAAGGTGGATTTGCAGTTATCATTTTGTGTCAATATGCTGAATTTAGCTGTAAAACCATACCCATATATTTTGTATTGTATAATATATATATATATATATATATATATATATATATATATTAACAACTCATCAATTAAATATGTATCATTCCATATTCTGCATTATTGGATGCTTTTTTAATAAACACTGACTAAAAAAAAACTATAACGTTTTAGGGCTGGACGATATGATATAATATAGGCTATATATAACACTGATATAAGTAATCACCCAGATTTAAACCTATATTGTATTTATATAAAACATTCACAGGCAAATTTGCTTTATGTTTACCGTCTATATTGCTTCTACTTCCCCATTGTTCGAAATTCAGGCAAACATAAATGTCAGGCGACACGATTCCTGGCTGCATGTCAATAATATCCATGGATCACGATCTTTAGTAAGTTGTAAGGAACACTATATTGAGTCCAACATTTAATTTAAATTGATAAAATTGTTCGTTTTAGTCGCATTTTCGCAGTTTCCCCTATTAAATCCAGTCACGCAGCAGATCTTTTGCCACTCGGTCAGGCTGAGAGGGGGTTGTTCCGGCGGGAAAGTCACGTGTATGCATTCCCTCTGCAGGCCTCCGGCTTCGCGTCGGGTGGTTCTTTGCCTCTACGTTCGTGCATCAAAATCCTTTAATGCATGGCTAGCCGTGGATTATCCCTTACTTATCCGCCTCCAGCTGTCCGTTTGTTTTGCCTCCAGTTAACGCTGTGACGTAACTGTGACGTTATGGTTGACATTTTCTACCACGGTACATATATACCGCCATACCGCCCAGCCCTAACATTTACCTCACGGTTTCCCCAAGCATGATGTTATAAGGATATGCAAATCAATTGGGAAAAAAGGCAGTTGTACACAAGAAAGACCCATTTGAATACTTAAAAAGACAATAATATGAATTTGAGTTGTGTGCTTTATGGAGACACAATTAACAGCTACAAGGTTTCCTACCTATAAATATAACTTCTGCTTCTAGGAGAGTTACAGATGGGGACTCGCCAGTTTGGACCAAGTGTTGCGTACATACGGCCTCTGAAAGTGATCAGAAGGAGGGATGTGTTTTTCATTTGTATTAAGAAAATAGTCACAGATAAATAACAAACATGTTGACAGTGAACATTCTGAACATTGCTATGTAAAACAGCAAATGTGTAGAACTTTAAGAGGGAAAATGGACAAAATACACAGACAAACACACACACACACACACAAGTACAAAATAGAAAACACCAATTGAAATCTATTCTATTCTAATGAATAATAATGATGTGTAATTAGCCTTACCTCTCAACAGTACTTGATAATTCATCACTAAAAGAGCTCTCTCTACTGCCTGACAGATGGACAGAGAAAAGATTAATGTCATTAAAAACAAACATAATTCTCTTTTTTTCTTATAATAAATTAATGAAAGGTGGTAACAGAAAAAAAAATCCACAATGGAGATGACAGGTCTTTGGAAATAAATGAATGTTAAGTTTCAAAAGGCAAAAACCCACTGCACAAAATCTTGAACACCACTCCCCTCTAGTGGTGAAAAATAAAAGACAAATACAATTCCAACACAGCAGTAATATTTTATGTTGTTAATGGTGGAACACTATCTAAATTAGGACACAGACATCCTTGCACTAATCTTGTGTTAGTGGAACAAACACTGAGATACAATAGGAATAAACTGCGGTACCCAGTGGAGATGCCGTTGGTAAATACTGAATCATGTGTGTGGTTTCTGACAGGACTGTGAGACTCCAAGAAGCTGTCATCCAGTAGGTGTCGAGCCTTTTCTTTTGCAGGGAATGTCGCACTTTTACTCTCCACAACACCAAACTGGCACATCATACTGTGACGAGACGGGTGAAGTAAAACAGAGAGAGGCAGTCAGATTAAGAAATGTGCTCCCTTGTGAAAAAGCTGTGCAGTTGTATTGAATGTGAACTTGCAGATAATCTAATACTAATGAATGAAATTTCCACTTAAGTGTACTTGAAGAGAGTATTTTGCTTAATACACCAAGTAATCATTAAAAAGTGCACTGAAAAAATGTCACATTAAAAGTTTTACTTTAAAATTCTTTAACCCCTTACCTGTCACCCCCCTTTTGAGAGTGGGGGTTAAAATGCACTATTCACACTTAAATTGTTGTAATTCAAGAATGCTTTGGAATATATACCCAAGTTTGGTCTTGTTTTAAAGTAAACACTCAGCAGATTATTGCTGAAGTGAAAACACTTCAAAAAATTAAAGTATGAATAAGTTATGGAAGTTTAAATGCACAGTAAATCAAATATACTGTACTATATATTTTATTTTATATAAAATATATATTTTACAAACTATGTTTTGACTCTAAAATTACTATAAAATCAAAGCCATAAATCTAAAAAAAGTTATGTTCCAAATTTGAAGTTGATATCACAAAAATTGAAGTTCCCATGAGATTTTGTTTAGGCGTAGTACCAAAAATAGCCACCGGGTGCCATTGAATTCCATTGAATTTAGTTGTATACATTCTGCCTTAACAAATTAATACATTTCTGTCCAAGTATCAATGTTGTCACAAAATTTGGAACCTTGAGACTGACAATATGTGCTTTGTCAAGATTAGAAAAGGTTTTGATCATAAATTATGAAATATTATGATGCCCAATAGGGGAGGAGTCTGATAAAATAAGTACCGTTTCTATGGTAACGCAATGTTGAATTATAAAACAGTTTTCACAGGATGAATTCTGAGTTTATAAGCTTTCAAATGATACCTAATATATGATAACTACTAAAATATGTGATATAATAAAAAAGGTGATAAAATTATATTTTAGAGGATAATATTATACTATTTTTTTATTGAAAAATTCGAGATTATATGTTTTATTATGAACTTTTAGCATAAAAACAGAAGTTTTAATGATTAAAAGTGGGTATATCAACTTTTTGTGACAAAGGTCAGACCTGTTATGATGCAGATTTTTTTGAGGTGCACTCTTGTCATAAATTTGTCAGTTACTCCTCCTACATAATTTGTAACACCAAACAGGGGTTGAATATTTATTTAGAAGTCTTATATAATTCCAACAATATATAATTTGTCATAATTAGATTAGGATTTAATAGAAATATAGTGAAGTAAATTTAAGCCGTCCCGGTACCGGGACAGTTAAGGGATTAAAATCATTTACTCTTTTTGTCATTCTTAAAAAAATACTCTTATTTTGATCTGTTGACTAACATACTAAATCACATGGAAGGTACTTGATTATTGGTTCAAATGCAGTTTTATTCAATATTACTTTTAAAACTAACAAACTTGAAAAGCACTAAAATGCAACTTAAAGGGCGGGTTTACTGCTCTTTTTCTTTGCATGATTGTGTTTATTGGGTGCAATATAACATGTATCCGTGGTTTTTCTTTTTTTTTTCTTATTTTTCATAAATTTCATCTTTATTGTCAGCCGTGCTCTCCTCTGTCCCCTGAATGAGCGGTTGACTTCCTGAGTCTATGAAAACACTCCCTCAGAAACACGTAGTCAGGCTCAGATTGGTTCGTTTAGGCCGGTGTGTTGTGATTGGCTAAACTGTCGCTCACGTTGTCCGGAAGATTAACGCCCATGACCTTTACGGGCGAAACGGGGCATGCCAAATGTGGATAACATAGACGGTGGATACACGTAAATAATGATGTTCGAGACTGCAGCATCACTGAGGCAGAATCAGACAGAGAAAGCCGCGATGGAATCGAGTTCAAGCAGAACCTCACCACACACGGCTCTTAATAAAGGCTTCTGAATGATAATTTGCTTCATTTTTTAACTTTATACATGATTGTTTTACACAATAGCATCTGACTGGCAACGATAGCAACTGACTGGCTACTAATGTTAAACACAAACAGCAATTTGCAGGTTTAACGTTCTTGATCAAAAAGTCATAAAGCATATATATATATGAAAAATACATTTACAACATTAGTACTTATACAAAATTCAGGTCCATAATGTTTGTACGCGTTTGCCGTATGACACAAAATAGCCTAACTAGTAGCCCATAAAGCCTACAAAGCCAGCACTGCGCATTTAAAAAAAAAACAAAAAAAAAAAACACAACGCTACGTCGGGAATTATACATGCAAATACATTTAAAATGATGAAGTCTTAGCCTACTTACAGGTTGTGGCCCAACAACTGCTGACTTTTAACTGCTGGTTTTAAAGTTGGATCTGCTTTATGATTTAGAAACAGTTTCTTGTTTACGTTAATCCAGTGTTGAACTCAGTGGAGATTCTGGAAGCTGTCTTCCGTAAATGCGCAGCACAGAGAGCTAGATTACGATCGTCACTTTCAGGAATATAATCAAACACAAATTGTATCCATTGTTGTCGAAGTATAGTGTCCGTGGGAATCCAGAAACACAGAAGACCTGACAGCTCCGTGAACACAACTCACTCGGACGCATGCCCTTTCCTGCATATTCCGGGAGGGAGTGGTTGATGCAAATGTGTGGGTTAGTGACGTACCATAACCCAGCTGTAGTCCAAAACGAGTCGTTTTTGTAGGCAATTTTACTTCCTGATTTTTAAAAGACGATATCTCTGCTTACACTAAACTTTTCAGTGCTGCAACTTTGCAGATACTGTTCATGCACCAACAGCAACATTACACACTATTTAAAATGAAAAAAGTGAAATCGCAGTAAACCCGCCCTTTAATTTAAATGCTTGACAAGTTTTAATAGAAATTACATTAAATCATAATTTAGTTTACCATAAATGCTCATCAGTTCATTAGTAAACTTAAACCATGTTTCCAAATAAAATAGAACTGTGAAATTATAGAGATAAGCATATGAGGGTAAAAACACTAGGGTGCAGCTAATTGCATTTAATAACAATTTAAATTATGATACATTCTTATTTCATTGGGTCTAAAAAAAACATTGCATTAATTTCACACTTACAAGTATATTATAATTCCTGTAATAAGCACTCTTTTTAAAATGTTAAAGGCAACTGCTTTTTATCTCCATTTTGGAGCAAAGTTATATTGTTTTTTATTTATTTGAATTGCTTGTGTTGTGATTGGTAAACTTTTCACACAATGTACTGTGACACTTACTTATTCCCCAGACTGTGGCTCTTTCTGTGTCGGGCAGGGGTGGTGTTGGGAGCTGGGCAACCACTGATGTATCAGGACAGGTTGGTCGTCGGTTATACCGACTAAGGTTATACACTTCTGAGGGACCTATACACACACATGCACACACATGTTCATGTTTTAAGAGAGACTTCCATAGATATAATGATTTTTATACTGTGCAAACTGTAAATACTATCCCATAACCATAAACCTACCCATCACAGAAAATGTTCTGCATTTGCATCATTCAGTGTGATAAGCTGTTTTCCTCATGAGGACCAAAAATGTCCTCACAAGATCAAAGATTTCTGGCATTGCCATCCTTTTGGGGTAATTTTGTTCCCATAATGTAGGGCATACCTGACCTGAACACACATGCACGCACGTCTGCACACATGAACATTTGCACACACACTCCATATCAAGGTCTTAAATATGTCCTTACTTGTTAAAACATTGAAGCTACATTGAAACATAGATCGCTAGATTGTAGCTTCATTTGTAAAGTCTGTTCCTGTTCTGTTCAAAACAAACCACCACAAAATGCTTACTGAGCACCAATTATAGCGTGTGTGTAACCCCTTATGCCTCGTTTCCACTGAGCGGTATGGTACGTGTACGGTTCGGTGACGCATTAATTTGCGTTTCCACTGTCAAAAGTTGTGAATGGTACCAAAAAGCCGAAGCACGTACCGCACCACTATTTTGGGTACCCTTTCGTTGGGGTACCTAGCACAGTGAAAGGGTACTAAAAGGTGGAGCTAGACTCACTGCAGAACGGTGATTGGTGGACAGAGTATCGTCACTCGCGCGTGCTAAGGGCATTAGAAGCATACAGTTGAAATATAATTCTACTGTTATTGTGTCACGAAATGTAGTTTTAAGAGTTTTTCAGGCGAGAAAGTAGTTTTTAAAGCTCAAATCTGTGGTTTATTTATAGATTTATGATAATTTGACTGAGATCCATTTCAAGCGATCACCGGACGCTCGCGCTCGTGTCCCCCGCCTGGAACAGCCTTTCCTCGGCTAGTCATCCTGACGTTTGCCGCTGACTCGGACGTCTCTGTAGTGGTTAAACATGAGATATAGTTCGTCTTGTATAAACCTAACAGGTGATCTTTGGTCTCGTGAATCTATAATTCGTTCCCTGGCCAATAGCTTTGGGAGAAGGCTATGTGAAGTTTCATATCTTTGAGCGCTGAATTTGTATATTTGACTTACTGAATTGTTTCATGTTATGTTAAGCTTTACTGTATATCTGTTTGTACCTTTTACTTATACTTTTATAATGGCTATTATTGATAAAACTGAAATGCAACAAAAAGAGATAATTTTGTCATTTTTTAAATTGTATTACAAGATAATCTGTTGTTTATTGCAACATTTGTACCAATACGATATGCAATACATTACATATTGCCTGGAATATGTTTAATATTTTTACATTTAAACGAAAAGAGGCAGGGTTGTGTTTTATATTTAGTTTTGTTATAAATATAACATGTTACATACATGCAGTGAATATAATCAATAGGCTATGCGTTGCCTGAACCACATTTGTTTGCTTTATAATCTTTAAAATGTATTGACATGAAATCAAAAAGAAGCAGAGTGATGTTTTATAACATATTTCGTTTTATTATTGCCTAAAATGTACATATAGAGATAACCGAAGTCGCAGAGCCAGAGCGAGCTGAGTGCCGTGTTCGAGAACGCGCTGTTCCATTAGCAGGGATCATTCTCTTGAGTCGGACTTTGCGATGCTACTTGGTATTGAGAAAAGCCTAATGCCAGCGCTTGTTTCTAGTGACAAACATGCTGAGAAGCAAGAACAAGATATGCTGTGCTGTCTGTCATCCATTGTTGTTTACTATGTCGCTTTCTTTGCGCAAAAATGACGTCGATCGCTTCTTTCCAGCAAACACCACGCCTATCAAGTAAGGGTACTGTTGGCGGTGGAAACGCAAGCCTGATCATGGTGTACCCGACCCGACCCGTACTGTACTGTACCGTACCGTACCGTACCCCTCAGTGGAAACGAGGCATTACACCCGGGTCCCACTCGACCCGCTCCGAGCGGGCCTCGAACCCCGGTCTCCGGCATGAGAGTCAGGCGCTCTAGCAAGGAGGCTAAAGACTGCAGCCGCTAGCGTCTGTCACTAGAGCGCCTATCGAGATCGGGAGTGAGGTTTACTCGCACAGCAACTACTAGCTGGCCTCCGTTACATGTGGATAGTTAGAAAAGATATGGCCCTTAGAAAGTTAACAGGACTAAAACTTTGGAAAACAAGTTAGGCATCATGTCAAAGAGGACGGCTCAGTTCCTGAAAGCTGGCCTGATAAACAGAGAATGTCACAGTCGGTGAAAATGTTCCCTGCAGTAATGTTTACAGGCCTTTTTCCACAGTAAAGTCAAACCAGAGGGGGATGTGTAGACGTTTTGTAAATGGCTTTTGAGTATTAGGAGTATAATGTTAATCATGACATCCCCTACTGTCTTTTATAGTACATTAATATATCTCGTAATGGGTAAGGAGACCCTTTACCTAAGTGAAGATAGGATTTCTTCCCAATTAGCAATCAGAGGAGACAAGCTAAGTGATGTCAGAAGGGAGTGGATCATTAAAGGCCTATCAAACACCAGATAGGCCTTTCAAAGTCCTGAGTGGATCAGCTGAAAGTCCCCTTAACTTCTAAAATTAAGAGCAGGGGTGTGTTTCCCAAAGCCAACTATGGACAAACATGCACACATTTTAAAAACTTCATTATAAATGTATCTGCATTTATTTGTATCATATTAACAGCGATATAATCAGATATTCCTGTTGTCGCTGACTAGCTTTGACATAGTAACGTTCCATGTGAAGCTATTTCATTGCTCCTTTCACCAAACAACTTCATAATGACACACAAGGTCCCTGCTCCCTACACTTCAAGGGCTCTGTAGGGCATAGGGATACTCACTTTAGATTGGAATTCACCCCTAATAATTAATAATTAACAATATATAACTAAATAAAATAATTTAAATAAATCATCACAAATAATGCAACTTGGAAACGTCTCCTCTTAAATTGCATGCTTACTTTTAGAAAAATTTCTCATGCCATATACTGTAACAAAAAACATAGAATGAGGAGTTTATGTAAAAAAAATCCAAATTAATTAAACTTGACATCCCTGAATTAAAAAAAAAAAATCTTGATTTTGACGATGCTTGATACAAAACACATTCTTTCCATATCCAATCAACCTAGATTTCTCCACGAGTTTGGCCAGCGTGGCAGCACAGCTGTTACAACCATAAAATGCTCAATGTTATTTGATTTACCATTCAAATATCTGATAGTCAAAAATAGGAAACATCCTAATTGCTCATCCTCTCTTGAGAGGAACTGACATACACCATGATCTCATTCAAACTCTTCACTAACTTAAGTACCTTGTCTTGACGTACAAGGACTTTTTAAATATTTCTACTCTGTACTGCTGTGTTCCTCCATGAGTGAAATTTGTGTGATTAAGGGTACAAAAATACTTGCACAATGGATGTTGAACATCATAACATCACCAATGGGGGAGGGTGCACTATTTTTATATTTTACTTATTTGTTTTATTAACAACACAAACTAACCAAGTTACAGTAATTACTCACAAAATTGTGAAATAAAAGAAATCAAAATGTGCCTTTCCCAGGCACAAAGTCGATTTTACTCGTTTAATCTGTTTTTTACACAGTTCGTGTTTTTATATTTTGTGTTTATGTGCCGGTAGTCTTTGATACCACATTGGGTTTTAAACTTCATGGTTGCAAGACTGAAAAGAGAAAAAGCTTGTATTTTAAGTCAAGATT
>JAQIUQ010003820.1:795661-830661 GCA_030378365.1 Hybognathus amarus
ATTTGCTACAGGATTTATGTATGACTATTTATGCAGCAGCAGCAGCATATCTTACATTCTAACAGCAGCTGTTAGCTGTAGCACACGTGCACACTTGCTCTGCAGCAGCAATAATCAACAGCAGAAGCAGCATTAAAGAGCCCCTATCATAGCATTTGAAATGTTCTTTTTGTTTTGGGAGTTCCCAAAAACAGTTTAACGTGAATGCAAGGCTAAAAAACACTTTATTTGTCTTATAATATGCATTTATTTATACCTGATTTGCTCAACGACTCCCAAATGATTCGTTCGACGATTCATTTTCCCAAACACCTCCTTTGAGTGACGCGAATCTGTGCCGATTGGTCAAATCACCCAGTCAGTTGTTATTGGTAAACCGCAGGCACAGATTGTCGGCAACAGAACGCCCTATAACCAAGATTATAGCTTGTCAAGTGTTGAAAATTGTATACAGTTTATGAACAAACGTGTCAGAAAAAGTGCACTTTCCACATGGTTCCTTACTCGGGTCTCCGTCAAGAGCAAGCTTTCCCAGCGAAACTCACATTGCAGTGGCTTTTAAGGGGCAGTGCTTATTATATAGAGCAAAGTCATATTTGGCTAAGTCGTTTAGGAGGTAATTGCAATTTTTCAGTGAATGTCTGGTGAATATCAAAAACAAAACTAACTTTACCCCACTTAGAAGCTGCACTGAGTGTACACAGCATGCTACAGAAAACATAACAGCAAACATTATTCATAATACTTACAGATCGTGATTCGGAGGAGGACGAACCAGGGGTCTCATTTATAAAGCGTGCGTACACACAAAACGGGGCTGGAAACGTACGTACGCCAGTTTCCACGCAAAGTTTGTGATCTATAAAAAACAAACTTGACGGGAGAATGTGCGCACCTTTAAGCAAACTTTGAGCCGTGCGTACGCACATTCTGGAGACAAAGGGAATTGGAGACACCGATGGTGAGCTGTTAAATGTCTTTTTGGTCACTTTTAGACCGAAAATCTAAAGAAAATTATAGCCTATCTATACGCTACAAAAAGAAAATGGCCTACAAATAAAATTTCACTCACCAAGCCAATCAATTGAAGCCAATATCCATCCCTTCTTAAGTGTCCGCGCCAGCACGCGCTTGGGCCGTTTAGTGAAACTGACGCACATAATCTAACGGCAGATGAACCGTAAATCTTCATGAGTAGGCTAATAAATGCAGTGCACGTTCTCAATAACAGTTTAAATAAATGAAATAATGGTTTAAACTATGTTTTACCTCTGATATAAACATTTAGATTAAATATGCCATTCTCGTTTATGGAGTTAAACACTTAAACTATATGAAATCATTACTGAGAAGTTACAAAAATATATATATTCAATAAATAGAAATATATATTTGTTGTGGATGCAATTCTTTTCAACACTTTCCCTCTGGCATGCAGGGTTTTAATGTTTTATCTAGAGATAATTGCTGATAATAGCAGATTGTCTGAGAAAATAATAATTGTGACACGGCACATCATATTTCATATTTTCCTAACGTCTTGTACGTTAACATGGTATCACGTGGATGAATAATCACATGCAAATGATATGCAGATGAGGATATGCATATTTAAACTAGGCGTTGTAAGCTCCATATATGGTTATTTCGGGGAGGAGACGCATGTGCGCGCATTCTTCCGCTGACTGGGATTTATAAAGGGAATTATGCGCAGGTTCTGGCGTACGCACGGTTTTATAAATCCGAATATTTTTTGGCGTACGCCATTTTGGCTTTCGGGCGCACGTACACTTTTAGTAAGGATCCTACGCACAGTTTTATAAATGAGACCCCAGATCCATATGTGATGTGATCTGGGAAAACCCACCACATGGTAAAATTTGACATATTACAGGTTTTGATACCATATTAAAGCTGGGTTCAAGCCCTTTCCAAATCTGTTTTTATTTATTTTATCGGTTGTCTGTAACAAAAGTTATGGTTATCTTAAGTCAGCTGATCGCTATGATTTTCAGAAACAGAATTTTGAGAAAAACAGGTTTAAATAACGGTCACATCCTGCTAGCGCGACGACTGGCGCTCCCTTTTTATTGCCTTTTTACATATCACATATTTTAGTAATCATCATAGATTGGGTATCATTCGAAAGCTTACAAACTCAAAATTCATCCTGTGAAAACCGTTTTGAAATTGGACGATTGAGAGGCGAGCAAGGTCTTTAAGACGAGCAGCTTCAAACTCTGTTGTTCTCTTGTGCTCTGCATCATACCACACGATAACCCTGGATAAAAATAAATAAAATAAAAACTTCGCGTGCCGTTGTAGTTCACCCAGGACTGGATTTTATTCTGTTATATGATGTATTTTGATAGGTGAACTGTCTTTTGTAGTGTTAAGAGAAGGAGAGCTAAACGGGAGATTTGTTTCCCCCTCCGCTCCGCCAGGCTGAACTGTCTTTGCAATGTAGAACACAAACGTCTTCTCGACAAGTTTACACTTCCGTCAGCGCGCGCAGTTTTAGGGAGCGGCCAATGAGTTAATGTTTCGTATCTACGTCACTCCGAAACAGCTAATGACTTGTTTCAAAAACAATTCATTTTAGTAGACTCAGAGTCAACTCTCACTTTTGAAAGACAATAACTTTATATATGGTGCACTTTCAGATATAAATCTTTGCAGGATGTTTTCATTCCCTTAGAGCTATAGTCCACACTACATGAACAGTCATTTTCAAAAATCCATGCTAGGAGCTCTTTAACAACCATATTCAGTAACAAGCTAAAACTATTCCGAGTTGTTGTGATTGAACTTTCTTTAACAACATCTTAACATTAATATTTAAAAAAAAATGTTAAGGAAGATGAAATGCAAAAAGTAAATGGTACTTCAAAAATAATAATGTAAAAGAAAATTAAAGTTTTTTATTAGCAACGTACCATAGTTACAGGACACCTGTAGGTCAGAGATGATGCGCAGTAGATTGTTCATCTGGTTGGTTCTTTGCTCAGTCTCGATGATGCTGTCAGAAGCAGGGTAGGCGGAGTCAATGTAGGTCATATCAAACAGGTAAATTCCTAATGTGAACAGAGAAGAAAATGTGTTTATTCTGTATACAGTGGAGAGGGAGATCATTTTATTCATAATTAATGTTTTCTCTTTCAATTGTAACTCAAATGGTGAAATTCAGAAAGCTTTGGTTGGTCACTTTTGGTGTCACTCTTTTTCATGCATGTGGAATCTATATATATATATATATATATATATATATATATATATATATATATATATATATATATATATATATATATATATATATATATATATATATATATATATATATATATACATATGTATGTATATATATATATATATATATATATATATACATATGCATGTATATATATATATCATATATACACATATATATACATATATATATATATATACATATGTATGTATATATATATATACATATATACACATATATATACATATATATATATATATATATATATATATTCCACATGCATGAAAAAGAGTGACACCAAAAGTGACCAACCAAAGCTTTCTGAATTTCACCATTTGAGTTATAAATAATATATCATGCTGTTAAAATATATATATATGTATATTACAATACCTCTATTTCAAATACATGCTGTACTTTTGAACATTCCATTCATCAATGAATCCTAAAACATTTATTATAGTTTCCAAAAATATTAGGCAGCAAAAATGTTTTCAATATTGATAATAATGAGAAATGCACCAAATCAGCATATTTTAATGATTTCTGAAGGATCATGTGACACTGAAAACCAAAGTAATGGCAACTAAAAATTCAGCTTTGCCATCACAGGAATTAACTTACATGTTAGCAATAGAATTACAATTTTAAATATGAAACAGTTATTTTAAATTGTATAATATTTAACAGAGCTGTTTTACTGTATTTTTAATCAAATAAACGTAGCATTGGTGAGCACAAAAAAACTTCCTTTAAAACATTTTTAAAAATCTGACCGACCCCAAACCTTTGAATGGACTATCAGTTATTCTTCAAAACTTCACCTTTTGCGCTTCATGGAATGGATTATATTTTTTGGGTGGTGAAGTTTCCTTTAAAGATGGGTTTAAAAAAAAAAAAATAAATAAATAAATAAATAAATGCTATCCACACAGGGCGCTGAACTCAGTGTTGTGAAACTTCAAGGCTTTCCATTTTCCACTCTTTAACTACATCTACACATTTAGTTCAGAGAGAACTCTCTCCATGAACACTGGTAATTGTCAGGTAAAAGGGACAAAACTAAATGGCATGCAGTGTCTGGCCTGAAAAGAGTGGCCTGGAGCTATTGACTGAAATGTTCTTGCTTGCTTGCTGGAGTTCTGTTTCCTCTACAGGATTCATGAAGCAGCTTGCTAATAAGCAGGCAGAGGTTACGAGTCTGTTAATGAGTGCAGTTAGTCAAAACTGACGAGTGAAGATGTACTTTACACAGTCAGTGGGATGAGTCTGCTTTCTCACGCCAAGCCTTTAAAGACTATCCGTAGCTAAACTTAAATTACAGGAAGGTGAGAGTGGATGTTCTCAGTGAGTGAAGAAAGCAGGATAAGTTGGCTCAGTAAAGTGAATCTGTGCAGCTAAAAACGTTCAGTAGCTCCACAACTTCTCTCCCACTCTATTGTTAAACCAGATGCCACACTTGTTCTCTGTAATCATACAATTGGAAAATATAGTCAATGTTCTTCTCAAATGGCCAGAGGTGGATAGTTTTGACACCTGGTCCTGAGCTTGAATAAACAGATCTTCTGTGGTTGACCGCTCTCATTACTGCCCAGATCTGATGTGTATACCCTTCTGTCTGATGAAATAGACCTTTATGGGTTTGTCATTAGCATGAAACTCTTATTTCAGTTAAAAAATAAATAAATAAATAAATAAAAAATAAATGCATGGTTAACCTAATATATATTATGGTTAATTTACAATATATTTGACATTATAGCCGTGTTTCTCCACCGAAATTACGGGAAATTCAGGGAACACTCCCCCCCCCCCCCAGATTAGGAAAATAGTCCGCTGGCATAAGTCTACACGCAATTTCATTTTCTGAATATAAGCTTAAATAAAGCCAGAACCTCGTCGTCCGCCATCGGTCATATTTTTAAAACTCGTTTGTTGAAACGAATAGTAAAAAAACTGTTACTGTACACACTGCAACAGATTAACAAATAAATAAAAATTGTGATTGAAATAAAATGCTTCATGGAGTCAACCAATCAAAATGCGGCATGAACTCAACCAATCAGCTTTTTCAGCGCCCGAGTCCCACCCCTGAACTTTTCTGAACTTTGAGAAAGTACTACCTCGCCAGCAGGGACTTTCGATGGGGAAATAATTACCCGAAACTTCATTTAGACCCTGGTTTCTTGGGGAAAGTTCTTGCGGTGGAAACGCGGCTTATTACTGTTTTTAATGTTTTTATTCAAAGAAACGCAACATCGGTGTGGTAAAGAGACTTCTTTCAAAAACATCAATATTACCAACCCCAAACTTTTTAACGGTTATGTCCATAAATATTAGGGCTGTAAAGCGTTAACAAATTTCCATCAAAATTATACGATGCAGTGATTAATTAATCATATTAATCTATTTCCTGTGGTGGAAATGCGGCTTATTGTTTTTACTGATTAATTAATCTAATTAATCACCTCCAAAAGAATTTAAAGTCATTATTGTGTTAAATGAGAAAAGCATCAAGTAGACATTATAGACAACTATAGACATTATTTTTTTTTATTTGATTCAACATAGTATTTTACTTTTAGGCTTCAGACAGCCATGATGGTGAGTAAATAATGACAGAATTTTCATTTTTGGGTGAACTATACCTTTAATGTTTTAATGCTGTATTGTATTAATATGAAACAATTAAGAAAAAAATAAGACAACAAAACTGCCAGAAGGTAGCAGTAAATGTCTAAATAATTAAGTCATTGATTAATTTGATTCGTTTAAGCGGCTGATTTATTCAGGGCTGAAGTAAACGGCTCTCTTTATGAATGTGCAATAAAATCATTGGTTCACTTGATTGACAAAAAAAATAAAAAATCTGTGGGACCAATAAATGATCTGGAAGTACAGCAAACACTAAAACTGGCATTGAAGTCACAGAAATAGCCTAAAGCATGTGTCAAGTTTGCATGTTGGTCAGGGAGGTCAGAGGTCAGCTGTACAGCTGAGATTGACCCTGACAAACTTCCTGTGAGTACTGTAGCTCATTGACCTCCAGTGACCTTTGACTGGATTCAATTACAACAGGAAAAAAAAACGACCCTGTTAATGAAAGTGAATGAGCTCAGCTGCCATCTATTGGTCAATTATATATGATGTTACATACAAAGAGGAGAAATAATTCTCTAAAAATATATTTAAAGAAATAGCAAGAAATTATTTAAATGTGAAATACAGTCAAACATACTTAAAAATTGTGCTTAAAATAAAGCAAATAATAAAATCTTAAACATTTATGAGGTAGTCATTTTTAAACTTAAATTTCTTCAAATCAGCAAGGACAAAATATCAGTTTTCTTGTCCATATGTTTTAATAGCTAGTAACTGATTCACTGTCTTACTGATTTTATGTTTAGTAAAATTACTTTATATAAAAAGTGGAAATTTATTATGCTGGTTTGACAAAATGAAGGGAAAATACAGCTATTTGGCATAAACCATATTCTATAATTACAAATAATTATATACTGTATGTGTCTTCAGTCAGATCTATTCTAGGCTTTTAAGACTTTCTGGGACACAATGAATAAGAGTGAATAAGACTTCCTGGAAATGAGTGTTCCAGTGGCTGGTGTCCAATGAACCAGGTTAAGCTCCATTAACCCTTGTGTAGTGTTCATATTTTTGTTACTCAGCCAGTGGAAAAATAATTAATCGTGTAATTTTATTTTTGATAAAAAATGAAAACGGGTCCAACAGACCCAAACACCATACAAGGGTCAAGAGAAAAGACAGAACGAGGTAGAAGAAAACGTTTCACAGTTGTCAGTCAGGGTTGGCTCTCTAAAAACGACATTTGTAATCGTATTTTATACCTAAAGTAACTTTTCAAAACTCACAACCAAATTTAGAGAACCAGTAGGCTACAGAATTTGCAGCATGAAAGGAAACTTGACTAGTTTCTCTGAATTTAGGGATAACTTATGGGTAGAGTTAGGTTTAGGGGTAGGGATAGGATTATATTTTTCAAACAGGAATGTTGATCATATTTATATGTTGACCCAGGTAGGCGTCTAACTCTGCAAAATCAGGACGTGCATCATTGAACAGCCGTGGAATTCAGTCACGGAGCAGCCGTTCAATAATGATGTCCATGAATAGAACAGGGAGTGTGTCGTAGCACTGAGTCTCCTAAAACCAGGGACCATTACAGTCCAAGACATTTACAGACTTCAGGGTTTATGCTCTTTGAAATATAACACTCACATGCATTTCTCGAGCCAAGAATTTAAGGGCACAGTGAGACTTTCACAGAGAGAGAGATGAGAGGTGGTATAAATCACAATGGCTAAGGAAATGTTTCACTGAAAATATCACAATAGAAATATTGGTGATTAAAATAAATTCTGACATGTCTCAGATGATCAATGATTGATAGGGTTCACCTGTGACGTATTACTAATAATAAGTAAATATGATCACATGCGAGTTAACCACAGTGGATACTCAAATGGGACAGCCACAGATTTTGGTCTATAAATATCAAAAGCATTTAGGACACTGATGAGGCTGGAAGCCCAGTCAAGATCTTTGACTATATATTTTTAAATTTACAAATAAATAAATCAATTGAAAATCAATATAGAAATTAATGCAGTGCTGTTTTAATATGCCAGACAGTGTAAAAATATAATATGCAATTTAAACCCGCTTTATTGTTGTTAACTAAAACTATTAAAATATTGTTTCCATTAATTGAAATAATCCTAAAATAAAAATAAAATATTAGATGAGTAACTTAAACTTAAACAAACAAACAAACAAACAAACAAACAAACAAACAAACAAAAGCTAAAAGAAAATTACAAATGTTGCCTTGTTGCTTAAAATAAGTTAAAGTACTAAAAGTAATAACTAAAATTGAAATTGTAAAAAAAAAATAACTAGTATTAATAAAACAAACCTAAATTTAAATGAAAGGTAAAAGTACAAAAAAATAAATAAAAGCTAATTCAATATACAAATAATACTTAAATAACGTTGCATGCAGCTATGACATGAGGCAATTTTACGCAACAAAATACACCGCAAAACTTTCTACATATATGAATGTCACTGCATTTTAAAGCAGCTGGATTTGATTGACCAAAACTGCTTTAATGTGTCATAATAGTCACATTAGTACGTGGTGCATAAGTGTACCTATAAACCAGTTGAGGGTCGATTTGTTGATAATAACTAGCAGGGTTACATTGCAAAAAAAAAAAAAAAATGGGCTTGTCTTGTCAAATTGGGCTTTTTTTTGTGCCATCAACATAACAAGAAGAAACTTCTTAAGCCAAAGACATTTCTTAATATCAAGATGCCTTAAAAAATTCTAGTGATTATTCATTCTGCTCTAAGAACTTGTTATATTGTATAACTTCAATTATATCTTTAGCATAAGTGTTGACGTTAGAAAAAGCAAACATTTTTAGTATGCAGCGGTTAGTAGAAGGCAAGCCAGGTAAAATATCACAAATGGCAGCTGTTTTTTTTTGGGTTTTTTTTGCTGATTCAATGGCAAGTATCATTCAAGTCCGTATAGACGAGCCTCATCTTCATCCTCAAAACCCTGAGGAGAACCAGGCTGTGTGGAAAACTAGAATGAACATGACAATGAGCAGACTTGACTTAGTTTAACTCAATGATGCAATGTAAGAACTATTTTGCTTGTTACTTGCAAAGCATCAACTTACGAAATACCCAAGGGCTGAAAATGGACAAAATTTTGACTATAAAAAATTAAGTATTATGCTCAGATAAACAAAGTTCACCAAAGTAGTGGTGCCAGATGCATCAAATAAAAAGCACCATGTAAAAGAAACCATTCAGAGGGTAGATTTATTCTGAGTAATGTTATTATAAGTTTTCTGTAGCTTTTACGTTTTAATTAAAATTAACAGTTATTGTATTTTGAACAAGCATTATATAACCATGAACAATATAAAATTTATAAATTAACCAAGATTTAAGGGATAGTTCACGCAAAAATGACAATTCTGTCAGCAATTACTCACCCTCATTTTGTTTCAATCCTGTAAGACTTTTGTTCATCTTTGGAACACAAATTAAGATATTTTTGATTGAATCTGAGAGCTGTCTTTCTCCTCCAGGTTTCTATTGTAACTGAAACTTGTCGGCCCAGAAAGTTAGTAAAAACACTGTTAAAATAGTCCAAGTGACTACAGTGGCTCAACCTTAAGTTTATCAAGTGACGAGAATACTTTTATAAAAATAAAATAAAACAGATCTAACATCTAATAAAAAGGTTTTAGGAAGGGGCCACCTTATAGATGCTGCTATGTTAAGATCACATGACCAGCTGCATATTACTTGTTTTATCTTAGTAAATCCCCACTTATTAAATAATTTAGTTTGAAGAGGAATTTTTTTTTATGGCTGATAGAAGTATTAGCAGGTTTTATAAAACAGTTAGTTCCAATCTTTGATTCTGATTGGTCAATACCATAGACCTATACACTAGACGTCACCTTGGCTACGGCAGTTCATTGGAACGAATGCGTCAATAGAGACGCCATCTTGGAACAGGGGAGCCCCTCCACTTTAGTGCATCAGCGTCAATGTAGACTCAGGTCTAACGGAAATAAAATCACCATAAATCATCATGAATGAGATTTATCTTGTTTTTTTGGTTTGTTCCAACGGTCAGACATGTATTTATCATTGATTCCAGAAATGTTATTATTATTATTTTTAACATTCTTCCTAGTTCAGATTTCATCCATGAACATCATACGCTGCACAAAAGTCCACCACCATCAATGAATTCGAAGTAAAGGCAGAGATAGCAGCATTACCTAGCTACTTCCTATGACAAGACCCCTGTTCCAAGATGGCGGCGGTTTTGACGCATGCTTAGAACCCCAAGGTGAGGTCTAGTGTATATGTCTATGGGTCAATAGCTGTGCTGTATTAACGATAAAACACGGCTATGACCGCTTCACCCAACGGTTCTATTTATCACTGCGCCCTTGGCAACATAGGCTAAACATTGAAAAAACTGAAAAACTGCGATTTCACTTTTTTTTATTTTAAATAGTGTGTAATGTTGCTGTTGGTGCATTAGCAGTATCTGTCGAAGTTGCAGCGCTGAAAGTTTAGTGTAAGCAGAGATATCGTCTTTTAAAAATCAGGAAGTGTAATTGCCTACGAAAACGACTTCAATTGGGACTACAGCTGGGTTATGGTACGTCACTAACCTACACATTTGCAGCGCTGGCTTTGTAGGCTTTATGGGCTAGTTAGGCTATTTTGTGTCTAAGACAAACGTGTACAAACATTATGGACCTAGAATTTTCTATAAGTACTAATGTTGTAAATGTATTTTTCATGTATATATGCTTTATGACTATTTTCGATTTTAATCAAGAATGTAAACTTGCCAACGCCGTTTGTGTTTAACATTAGTAGCCAGTCAGTTGCTATTGTTGCCAGTCAGATGCTATTGTGTAAAACAAACGTGTATATGGTTAAAAAATGTAGCAAATTATCATTCAGAAACCTTTATTAAGAGCCTCATTGCGGCTTCTCGGCCTGATTCTGCCTCAGTGATACTGCAGTCTCGACATTCCTGATTTACGTGTATCCACCGTCTATGGTATCCACCTTTGGTATGCACGTATCGCCGGTAAAGGTAATGGGCGTTAACCTTCCAGACAACGTGAGCGACAGTTTAGCCAATCACAACACACCGGCCCAACGAACCAATCTGAGACCACTACGTCATTCTGAGGTAGTGTTTTCATAGAATCAGGAAGTGAACCGCTCGTTCAGGGGACAGAGGAGAGCGCGGCTGACAATAAAGGTGAAATTTATGAAAAATAAGACTTAAAAAAAAAAGAAAAACCACGGATACATGTTATTTTGCACCCCATAAACACAATCATGCAAAGAAAAAAAAGCAGTCAACCCCCCCCCCCTTTAAGAATTTAAGAACCCAAAAAACTTGAGAACCCAAATCATTTCACTGCCCTTTGGGTTTGCGGCACGGTATTGTATTTTTCATTACAAGTCTTCTCAAATATATCAATGTTACATTTCAGCACTTCAGCATGACGGTTCATATTTGTAGAAGTCTCTCCAAATTGTTCCTTAAACCACTTATCCATCATGCATGCCACCTAGTATAAAATCGAAATTTACTTTAAACATTTTAGCCTTTTTAAATTATGTCTGTGAGTGGACATAAGTGTAAAAGTTCACTACAGAGCTACTGGAGGCCAAACTTAAAACAAAGAAAGCACTAGAGTGACATTCTTGCTGCAAAAGAAAACATCGCTGACAGCGCTGAGCCCCAACTGAAAGAGAACCGCATTAATTATCACCACAGTGGAGACGATAGAAATGAGACAAATATTTTATGCGTGCACAATTACACGGAAATGTTCAAATAAATTTAAATAAACAACAATAAATAAAGTATCTCTTATTAGGCAGCATTTTAGCAACTAAATTAATAAATAGATTAAAGACCTAACAGTTATCTATTAAAATATGTGCCCTTGTATTTTTATTGTTTTGTTTTTTTTATTTTTATTTTGCTGAGAGATAAGCTATATGCCTATTTTTTGTGAGGAAATTTCGCAAATTTTGTGTTGTAAAAAAAAAAAAAAAAAGAATGAGACAAAGTTTGAGATTGGTTTGTTGTTTTTATTTGAGCTTTCCTGCATATTACACATTGGAATGTTGTTGTTCAGTCAGGGACTGTATTTTTCTAGCGGAAGGAATGTTTTTTATTGATTTAACTACATGAAAGTTGCACTAATACGTTGTTGTTTTTTTACTTTAATATTGTGTGGCAACCGTTTTATAAAAGCAATAAGGTACTTGAGGCAAGTGCTGTATCGTGAATAAGTAACGGCTACTTATTCACGATACAGCACAGCCTCTCGTACCTTATTGCTTACTTATACAATGGCATTAAACTTCTGTTTGCATATGATGCTGCATCCACACCACTGGTGTCAGTATAAAGTCAATGCACCTGTTCAAAAATACATTTTTAAACAGTAAATTACAAATACCCTTTTTTTGAAAATGTTTATTGATAATCCTAGTAATATTCCTAGATTCTGATGTCTGCACAGTGACGGAGGGAACATTAAAAATGCATACTTCCACAATTATCCACATTTAAAGTGGTTTGAGGCCTTTAATTTCATGGGCTGTCTGCATTTATAGCTGGCTATAGGAAAAAAAATGCATGTCTTCAAGCAAACAGCTTGAAGGGTGTTGAGACTGCGGCCTGGCCAGTGGCAGAGAAACATTCCAGAGGTGTGACTTCAACATGTGATAGTGGGGCTTCAGGGTGCTATCTCAAGGGATATGGTTTTCCCATCAGGGGCTTTCCAGAGTGCACGAACAACTGGGATGACTGAGAATGGAAGTGTTAACACCTGCCATCCGAAACTCAACAACATCAGACAGATTACTAAGGGACGATCAAAACATGCATGATTGATTAAGGCATTTGATGATCTGTGGTTAACTTTTAAGTTTTATTTAGCATCTGGATTGTTCGGCACTGGGATTCACGGCCAATGAATCCCAAAACACTGATCATGAGCTTCACAGCCAAGTATGGTGCTATTATGGATCCAGAGCAGAGTGTAAAACTGGGAGCAGCCAAAAGAATATTTTAAATCAACACACAGTAATGTTACTCAAGGTAAGGAAAGAATAAATTTGGCACTTGCAGGCGGCTTTTAAGGAAAGAATAAATTTGGCTCTTGCAGGCGGCTTTAGAGCCAGGGAAATACTTTTGTATCTTCTTAACAATCTGCTCATACAACTGTAAAATGAATACAGACAGTGATGACAACCTCAGACAATTATACTGTCTATTACTACCTGAAACACAATCTGCCAAAGCAGAACAATGCTACCTAAAGCAGACTTAGCTTACAATGCCTCTCACCAACATACTAACTCATTATGCTGGCTTGTCTAGTGATTTCAATACAGAGTTTATGGAAATTGCCACACAGGCTGGAAAGCTTTATATGCATACTGAGATAAAAGATCCTATTGTGTCTTGACTCAAGGAGTGTCCATGAAACAGCCGGAGACACTGGAAAAACACTAGTGTACGAACAAATATGCACTGAAAAACTTAGAACATACACAACAAACTATCCGACACACACACACGCAGATAGCAACAACACTGTACTGAAATTATAAGTGACAGCCTTATGCAAGTGTCACTTAGGGCTGCACGATTATGTCCAAAATGAGTATCACGATTATTTTGATCAATAATGAGATTGTGATTAATTATCACGATTATTTGTTGATTTTAACCTAAACTAATTTTAATGTCACATAGGCTAATTATAACTGCTTTCACATCCATATTGTGCTACATTCCCGCTAATGTACAAAAATGTGCATCGAAATAAAACAGGTCCTCTTATTCACCAAAATTCAGTGCATCTCCTTAAAGATTAAATAAAAATAAAGAAAATGTAGCAAAACTTCAACAGGGCACTATTTTCCATTTTCCATATGTGTAAATATATTGTAGGAAGCAAAATATAAACTTGCATTGTACCTGCATTTTGGAAGTGAATAAAACTTAAAATACACAATCAATAAAAAACAAATATTCCATAACAGAATGTAAACCAAATGAGAACATTTCGAGGCAGAACTATGGAAGTTTCGAAGTCATTGTTATTTGATGCTTAAGAGACTAAAGCCTGGTTGTGGTGCAGTGTCAGTGATTGTGAAATCTTACTGCATAAACTTAATCTTAGTTATTTCTCCATGTGAAAGTTTATGTGCTTAAATTATTTAACAATAGTTCAAAACAAGACGTTTGAAGTACTGATTATTGGAGTCCATTCCATGCCTCTTATATAGAAATTATATATTACTATGTAGTATGTATACCAATTTACTAATGCTCCGATACACTCGGTCTCTCTTGCGTGCTATAGCTTGCGTGTGTGATTTTGCCAAGTAAGACATGGTCCTCAACATCCTTTCCCAACATTCCTTTCCCAAAATGTAGTCCTACCCAATCCCTACCCCTAAACCTAAACCTACTCATAACTTAGAGGGTAATGAAAGGTTAATAACACCTTCAGTCTGGTTGTAAGCCTAAACTTGACAAACTCTAAACTTGTCCTTCAAATTAGATTAGTTGTTTGGAAAGTTGAAGCCAAAAATTGTGATCATGATTAAAATTTGATTAATTGTGTAGCCCTAGTGTCGCTGTTAGGTTCTTTGATGTGGTGAATACAGTAATACTCTTCATGAGTCAGTCTGTTGTCGCACATTCCTCTGAGATCACTTACGGTGAATATCACAGACTAAATATTGTCAGTTTTGTTCACTGGAATGAAATACAGCTAAAGCACATTTAATCTGCCATTTTAAACACATGGCCCTGCATAAAATGTTGAATTAAGACAACTTTATTCTGGATGTTTGCTTGGATTTAGAGCTAAACAAAAATATCATCATCATCGTGAGCTCATATAAAGAACCAACAGATTACTCCAACAATGCTAAAAAAATAATAATGCTAAAACAACATTATGAATTTTAACAAGACAGTGCCAATTCAGCTAAAAAATAAGAAATGTTTAAGTATCTGCAACTAGGTTTCAATTTATCTCCTTTAAATCCACAGTGATCTAATGTCTCATTTGCAGGACATAAAAAATAATAATAATAAAAAAAAAATATATATATATATATATATATATATATATACACATATATACATATATATATATATAAAATAAATATCACCGTTCTGAAAATCCAAAAAATTACAAAAATAAAATAAGTCAAGTATGACAACATTCTCAGTATAAAGTGTATAATAAGCCACCTATTAAGAGTTGCTTCTTGAGAACCAAATCAGCATAATGATTTCTGAAGGATCATGTGATACTGAAGACTGGTGTAATGATGCTGAAAATATACATCTTAATATACAGAGATGACATTGAGAAAGCCATTTATTAGATTCTCCCAGGAAAGTGTAAACGCTGTGGTGCTCTTGTAACCTGTCCTACTCGGCCCACTCCGGGCAAAAGACCGCAGCCACTAGAGTCAATCGCTAGCGCACATCTTGAGGTCAGGATTGAGGGCAAGGCAGTGGGTCAATGGAACCTAACTCACTGGTCCTACTCGTCCTGCTCTGGGCAGGATTCGAACCGGGGTCTCTGGTGTGAGAGGCAAGCACACTAACAAGGACACTAAAGACTGCAGCTGTTAGCTTCATTCGCTAGTGTGCCTCTTGAGGCTAGGCAAGGGATTTTTTTACATGCACAGCTCTTACCGGCTTTCAGCCGTTACTCCCAAACTTCACTCCCAACTTGGGTCTATGGCACCCAAATGTTACCGGTCCTACTCGACCCGGTCCAAATCCTCAATACGATTACATTTTCGATTCTAAGGTCAAGGTTCGGTTCGGTTCGGTTCTGATTTTTAGCAATCAGCCAATCAGGATGCTCTGTCTAACATGTCGTCGCTGTCCGATGAAAACCGCGTATGTCCATTTTGACGATTTTGAGATTTTTTCACGCGATAGAATGTCCAGGTTAATTTCCGTATACAGCATGCTTCACATTATCTAAATGACCAATGAAAAGTTGTGAAATCATGTCATCTGATTTCCACGTATTTCCATTTGCTGTCAAAGCTGTCAATCATGCTGTCTATCTCCCATAGACAGTATGATATCTCCCCCTGTGGAGGCATCTCGCCGGTCTCGTGAAGTTCTCGCCGGTCTCGTCTCTGAGACCCCTACACCTGGTAATATAATGCAATCTGTATCCAGATAAGTTATCCGGATAATAAAAAAGGCATGTTAATGCAAGGTATAAATACGTTGTGATCGGATTGGGATCGGATCTGCCTGACCATCTGGAGGTAAGTCTGGCTCGCATTGTGTTCGGATCTTTACTAGGTGTAAACGCAATCTGGTTGTTGAACCACATATGTATATTTTAATCCTCCCAAAAATGCAAAAGAAAAAAATAAACGAGTGAGAGTGTGTTATATAGGCTATATGACACGTTATAGTCAGATATGACGGCGCTACTGCGACACGCATCATCGCAGATGAGCAGCTGCTTCAAAAGTGAAAGTAAGTCACAGACACAATCATCTTCACAATCACACAATCATCTTCAAGTAAAGAAACAAAGTGATCTTACAGGGCAGGCTGTTGCCACACTCTCTTATTGATGTATTTCTTTGATTTTGAAATTAGCTGATGATAAAATGGAGCTCATATCTGTAATAAAATGCAGCTAATTACCGACAAAATTACGGTAGGATTGTGTAAATAAAGTATCAGTCTAGCATCGCCATCCATGCCAGTGTATTGATTCATTGTCTCTTCATAGTTTGCAAGAGACATTTAATAAACTGAGCGTATTTAATAAACTGAGCGTAGCCTATTCATCTGTCAATATGAAACGCGATTTTGGTCATTCGAATTAATGATCGGAAGAACGCGTATCGACCACCGTTACTTTACAATTAGCACGTATGTCCATTTAAACTCAATTTTGGGTCAAATATGGATTATATCATGACACTGGCAAGAATATGGTTACATTTAAAGATGTTGTGTCAAGCATGACAACACTACGTTCAGCTGCTTTTGAAATTACATGTTTTTTCCACTTCCTGAAAAGTAATCGTTTTGGACATACATGAGTTTCATCGGGCAGCGACGATGTGCTTTATAACGCACACACGCAAGGTCTCTCGCTCTCCCTCTCTGCTGTGCTATGGCGTTAAATCAAAGTCAAAAGAACCGAGCGCACAACCGATGCTGGCCGCGCGGTAAATGACTTTCGCGAGAGGAAAACAGATCCATTCGCGAGGAAACGGGGAGTCGCGAGCTCATTCATAACCCGTGCGCGCTCGTGACATCTCCTCTGTACGCAATACAAGCCCTCGCACGCGCGCATGATCATTCTACACGCCCTCGCGCTTGATCTGCTCTCGCCTGCTGCTTTTGCTCACTCGAACAAATGTTATTTTTGACAGTCGAGGGCGGGACTCCCCTTTTCCGGAAGTCGGTTGTGATTGGACGCCTGTCCAATGACTTGTAATTCACTTGACTTGAGTTGAGACATCACTTAATTTGTTTTATTTATTGTGGTTAATTAATGTGTAATGTAATTTAATGCATTGTTAATATAGAACATATTCTTACCAGATACCAGATAGTTTTAGTTGCATTGTGTTGTTAAGAGATATTTACAGACTGTAATGACACATTTCCATGGTTATTAGCATTGTAAATCTTCCAAAATTCTTATTAATTTTACATTATAATAAAATAAATTGTTCATTATATTTTCTATTAAATGTAAAAGGGGTTCTGGCTTCTCAAGTTAAGATACAGAACACAGCATATTATAGTTTAAAAATGCCTTTTCAGAATTTGCTCCGAATACAGAGAAACAATATTAAATCCAGCAAATTAATAAACCCAGCAAAGCTATTACAACATTATATGGTGATCTTAATCATCTAACCTTTTGTAATCTAATAACTTAAGAGAAAGAATGAGGCAAGATACACAGCATAAATGATTAAACCCCATCTGCACATAACATATCATAAAAAATGAAATACATTCATGTTGCCAGAGCACCTTTTACATTTAATAGAAAATATAATGAACCACTCAAAATTGACATAATAGTAATACACAGGATGAAAACAAAAAGCTCACACAACAACTCTTGCTTATTGATATAAACAAGTAATTTATCTTTTATCCAAAGCCCTTGTTATATTTACAACTATTTAATGGACACTTTTTACATTCTGAGGTTCTTTTTACAAATGGTAGAGGTGAACTACAGCAAATATGACTTTTTCTCCAATTTATTTTAGATATTTTAAGCCAATAGCACAAATCATAGTGTTTTAAATATAAAATGTAATTAAACATTTATAAGAATTTTGACAGATTTACAATGCTAATAACCATGAAAAATGTGTCATTACAGTCTGTAAATATCTCTCAACAACACAATCCAATCACTAATACTTTCTGTTAAAAAAGTATCTGGTATATATTCTATATTAATAATGCATTAACATCACATTACACATTAATTAACCACAATAAATAAAACAAATTGAGTGATGCCTAGAATTACAAGTCATTGGACAGGCGTCCAATCACAACTGACTTCCAGAAAGGGGAGTCCCGCCCCTCGACTGTCAAAAATAACATTTGTTACGAGCGAAGCAAAAGCAACAGACGAGAGCAGATCAAGCGTGAGGGCGTGTAGAATGATCATGCGCGCGCAGAATGATCATGCGCGAGGGCTTGTATTGCGTACAGAGGAGATGTCACGAGCGCGCACGGGTTATGAATGAGCTCGTCGAGTCCCCGTTTCCTCCGTGTGGATCCGTTTTCCTCTCGCGAAGTCATTTACCGCGCGCACCAGCATCGGTTGTGCGGCTCGCTTTCTTCTTTACTTCGATTTAACGCCATACTGTGCGCGCAATACGGTTTGGAGCACAGTTTCGGCATGAACGCTCGCTCTTGCTCACGCTCACTCTAGACTCCGGGAGATTCTAACTAATCTGCGTCCATCAGGAAGCCGCTATCAATATGCGGGAGACTCTCGGAACTTCCGCGAGACTTGGGATGCCTGCAAACTGTGGCTTTTTTGAAGTGAGAACACTGTCAACATAACTCACTGGAAATCCACACCTTCCACACCTGCGACTTCAATGAGAGAGGAGGGGGTTCAAGTTCTGTTGATGGATCTCCTGCATTTGCAGTTGCCATGCTATCTTTTGAATGGCTGTAGCTAAGTTAGAGGAGGTTAACCATAGACTCGCAGCACTTCAACACGCGTGTTTTTCCGCTTGGCAAGCCGAACGGACATTACATGGGGGCGTGGCAGCATCAACGATTCCATTTTTTAATTCGAAGGTCGAGATTGTGAATTAATTTTCAGATAATTTCAAATCAGTGACATCCTTACTGGCCTATGTGTATTACAATGCTCTGTTTTTAGAATCCCAATCATCCTGACACAGCAACAGTGGCACAACCAATGATGCAAGTTTGGGGTGTGGCCATCGGTAAGTCTGACCAATGACAATAGTGGACACGGTTGTTAGCAAACCTGTTAGTAAACCATCAGAAAATCAATAACTGTGCAATACAACTGCTGTTATGGCAGTGATACTCCATTCCCTCAATAAAAGAAGTAAAGTGATAGCAGCACAGATATACAGGGAGCAAAAGAACGGTGGAGCCCTAAGGATGTGGTCAGGCTACTGTTCAGAAGAAGATGCAGATGTCTAGCCAAACAATGAGCTCATGACTTTCTGCGGGGACCACAGTGGAGGCTGGGGTGCACTTTCCATTCCTCCACTCTTCCAGGCGCTCTGTGATCCTTGTCTCTGAGGTGGCCCATTACAGACCTCAGAGTGTAGCGGTGAGTGTCAAAGCCGCTGAAGATAAAACCTTCAACCCCCTTTCTGATTAATTTCAAGAGTTTTTGCTGTATCAGGATCACAAGGCTGAGGAGCTCTTTGCTCTTATGCACCAGACAAAACATGTCTGATATATATATATATATATATATATATATATATATATATATATATATATATATATATATATATATATATATATATATATATATATATATATATATATATATATATATATATATATATATATATATATATACATACACTCACCGGCCACTTTATTAGGTACCCCATGCTTGTAACGGGTTTAGAACCCTTTTGCCTTCAGAACTGCCTCAATTCTTCGTGGCATAGATTCAGACAAGGTGCTGGAAGCATTCCTCAGGGAGTTTGGTCCATATTGACATGATGGCATCACACAGTTGCCACAGATTTGTCGGCTGCACATCCATGATGCGAATCTCCGTTCCACCACATCCCAAAGATGCTCTATTGGATTGAGATCTGGTGACTGTGGAGGCCATTTGAGTACAGCGAACTCATTGTCATGTTCAAGAAACTAGTCTGAGATGATTACAGCTTTATGACATGGCGCATTATCCTGCTGAAAGTAGCCATCAGAAGTTGGGTACATTGTGGTCATAAAGGGATGAGACATGGTCAGCAACAATACTCAGGTAGGCTGTGGCGTTCAGACGATGCTCAATTGGTACCAAGGGGCCCAAGAGTGCCAAGAAATATTCCCCATACCATGACACCACCACCACCAGCCTGAACCGTTGATACAAGGCAGGATGGATCCATGTCTTTCATGTTGTAGACGCCAAATTCTGACCCTACCATCCGAACGTCGCAGCAGAAATCGAGACTCATCGAGACCAGGCAACGTTTTTCCAATCTTCTATTGTCCAATTTCGATGAGCTTGTGCAAATTGTAGCCTCAGTTTCCTGTTCTTAGCTGAAAGGAGTGGCACTCGGTGTGGTCTTCTGCTGCTGTAGCCCATCTGCCTCAAAGTTCGACGTACTGTGCGTTCAGAAGATGCTCTTCTGCCCACCTTAGTTGTAACGGGTGGTTATTTGAGTCACTGTTGCCCTTCTATCAGCTCGAACCAGTCTGGCCATTCTCCTCTGACCTCTGGCATCAACAAGGCATTTCCGCCCACAGAACTGCCGCTCACTGGATGTTTTTTTCTTTTCGGACCATTCTCTGTAAACCCTAGAGATGGTTGTGTGTGAAAATCCCAGTAGATTAGCAGTTTCTGAAATACTCAGACCAGCCCTTCTGGCACCAACAATCATGCCACGTTCAAAGTCACTCAAATCACCTTTCTTCCCCATACTGATGCTCGGTTTGAACTGCAGGAGATTGTCTCGACTCATGTCTACATGCCTAAATGCACTGAGTTGCTGCCATGTGATTGACTGCTTAGAAATTAAATGTTAACGAGCAGTTGGACAGGTGTACCTAATAAAGTGGCCGGTGAGTGTATATATATATATATATATATATATATATAATATATATATATATATATATATATATATATATATATATATATATATATATATGAAAAGATAAAAGAGCTATGAGATGTCCCTGATAAGAGTACAGCTTATCTGATGAATATTATGCTAATAATATATTAAATTAAGCAATGATGTAGGCAAATGTTAAAGATTAGCAGTTGACAAAGGTAACCTTATGGTTATGGCCCAGCAGTTAACATACAATATATAGCGTTAGAAGGAAGAAATTGCTAAACAAAAATCCTGTTTTGGACCCCATTGACATTTATTGTGTGGACAAAACCACTTTTTCAGACTTATAGTCTTCTTTTGTGTTACACAGAATAAAAGAGTCATACAGACAATTTCTTTGTCTGTAAAAGTCACACAATATTGTCCCAATGTTTGCTCACATTGACAACAGCATATTGTGTTTAAATTAAGTCATTTACAGTCATTTACTCATGTACAGTGGAAAATGGAAAAGACCCATTATTTTGTGACCCCCAAAACTGTCAGCAAAAGCAAGCTGCGGTTGATTGAGTACCTTCTTTTAATCTGCAAGGTATTACCATACTTGCTGAACATGGGAAATAATAACAAATGGTGAGTCCCTCACACTGAGACAGTGGGTACAGTATGTGCTTTGCTTGGAACCTCACCACACCACTGACCCACTGAGATTTCCAACTCCTGGATTTTTCCATAGCACTCAGGGTTGTAATACTGAGCTATTGTTTATCTAGTATCAATAGTTGGAAGGGGTGGAAAGAGGGAAATGTGAGTTGTCTTAAGGGACGTGGAAGTTACCTCACTTCCAAAATCAGCATGCAAAAAAAAAAAAAAAAGATAATAATAAATCAATAAATTCACAAAACCAGGGTTTACCATTTATACCATAGCATTTACAAAATGCACATATAATCGGATTATCATAAATTTCATGTATTTAATCCTATGTTAAAACTAAGGGAGAAATCTGGATTTATAAAGGCAGAAAATCAAGTGTATATAAAATGTATGTGCTGAAAAACAAACATAGTGTGAAAAAACACAAGTAAGCACGGAATGGAAAAGCATTCAAATAATTAATAAATAAGTCTGTTTTTGTCCATGTAAACATATTATTAAAAAAAGTCAGAACTTGTGATTATGTATGACTTTAGATAGAAAATCTGTTATATATATATATATCACACACACACATATACATATATTCTTATATTGGCCCATAAGAAAGTAACTCTGAGGCCAAGGGTGCAAGATTATAGGCAGTTATAATACGTCAAGCATACATTTTTGGAAAATGTAAATTATATACAAATTATATATAGAAAAAATTATATACAACCCTAAAAGAAGTGAACATAAATCGATATACTGACAGACGAAAGCAGTATTACATTTAAAAGTGCTACTGGCCTACATTTTCATCCTTCAAAACTATTGCTGAGGACACAAAAATGAATGACGAGTAACATATTTTGGTATATTCGGAATATGCTATTGCTATTAAACTAAAAGAGAACTACAGAATGAAATCATACATTGCAAGAATGTGACTGTTTTTACAATGAAAATTACAGGCAGTTAAAGCTGTCATAAACTATTGAAACTGAACTATTGAGTTTTTATATTTTTACATTTATGTCAAACAAATATCTGGAAATTACACAGACCATGACGGGTTTAAAAATTTAAAAACTGTATTTTTAAAATCTGAGGGAATGTGACACCTCATATTCAGGGCTCTGAACCGGTGAGGTTTAGTCACAAGCTCTTAGTAAATTTTAATTCAAGCTCTGATAGGCAAGAATAGGCAAAAGTAAACAAAGAAAGAAGGAAAGAAAAGAAAAAAAATAATGCTATTAACCGTTTTTTTTTTTTAATCAAACCATTTCGGAACGATAATGTTACAGAAGGAATGCGGCATAGTTAGTATTTAGGGCACACAGTGTGTTAAGAAAATATCCCCACAGCATTACAACAATAGTACCATCTTGAAGCATTAATACAAGGCAGGATGAATTATGCTTCCATGTTGTATACACTAAATTCTGACCCTACCACCTGAATGTCACAGAAGAATCATCAGACCAAGCAAAGTTTTTCAAGTCTTCCATTGTCCAACAGAAACGTCAAATACTCTATTTTCTGCTCGGAGTGAATCGATTAATTTTTAAGCCCTGTTGGAAATACCTCTGGACTTCTGTCAAAGAATTCCACATGTTTCCCCCCATGGAAGAATCTAATGACAAGAACTGATTCATTACACTCGTAAAATGTACAAGGCTGGTGACAAAAGGAGCAGTTTACACCTAGAGACTACACTTTTAGAAAATAAGGACATTTTGGAAAACCACCCAAAAGCATAAAAAAATTTAACATGGAAATAAAATTAAGAGTTAGAGGTCACAGGGTCATGAATTGCTTCCTTTTCCATTCGTTCCCTGATGGTTCGAGACACTTCTTGGTTTTCCTCATTTAAAACAGGAGCCCTTCACATTTGTCATTTTAAGTGCAGGTTTTGTAGTGGATATCAAAATGATGGATATGCTTATATTAAACAATTACAGAGAGGAATTCTGAATTGAGTCGAAACAGCAAATGAAGTTTCAATAATGATAATAAATATTTTACCACTCTTCTACATTGAAGCACAGAAAACGACTGTGTTTTGACTATTTATGCCTCTATAAATGCTAGATCAGGGGGGTTATTTTCTTCTAAGCTCATTTGATAGAAAAAATAAAAAGCTCAAAACAAATTTATTCAAAAGAAAAGACTCAAGCTGCTCTTGAAAATTAAGTACCTTGAACAAAAGCTCTAATCTGAACTAATAGTGCCCCAATTTTCCAGTTCTGGCATAAGGGTGGGACTCATCTAAAAAGGGGTGTAGAAACAGAGGAGCAAAACAGAGAGAGAACAGAAGGTGAATGGAGCATCTTGCCCCAAGGCTGAGTCTTCAGCCAAGAGCCCTGAAGATGGAGAACAGTCCCTTTCTGTGAGTGCGGGGCTATGCTGGTCCAAAACAAACAAGGACTCTCTTTCAAGTATAGTGATCACACACTGAGCATCTCGCTCCTATCACCTCACCCACCACTCCTTCTTAGAGAGGAAGGTCTCACCCCTGCCGTTCTCATTGACACAAAGGTCTTGAGCAAATGTCACTCAAACATCAGTACAGAAGAGTTAATGGTGCATATCTGAACACATGCTACAACTCAATAGCACATAATTTGAGGCCTAAAGCCTCCAAAGTCAGAGGTCTGCAATGCCCTTGATGTCAAAACAAAGATGCTAAGTTCCATAAGCTACTTTCAAGTAAGTCAGAAAGTTGACAATGTTGGTCATTTTATGAAACAGGTGCCTTTTTCCCAGTAAACAAAATAAATGAATACATACATTTTATCAGATAAACAATGCTTAAGTGTCAGCAATTTGTTATTGTGATTGTCCATTGTAAAACATTTCGGGATGAGTTAAAGTTAAAGGGATGGTTGATTGCGATTTCACTTTTTTCGTTTTAAATAGTGTGTAATGTTAAGCCTAGAAATCTAGCACCGCAGCCTAACGGCAGCAAAAATTATTTTGCCGCAAAGTGTGGTCTAGCAACTCTTCGTTGACTTTCGAAGTGGAAAAATCAAACTCTGGTAGGGCCAATCACATCGTGCACAGAGTCTGGCGGGCGGGCTTGAACATAGATGACGACAGAGTTGAGACGGTAAGAGCAAGCTCGGACATACTCGGTTCTAGTCGCTTAATCCTCGCATGCGGCCGCGCGCGCGCGCTGTTACAAAAAAGCTGGTGGCGAAACAATCAACTTGTCATTTTTGCCACAGTCGTGCAGTGGCGTCGAGGATAAAGGCTTTACTCCGTGTCAGTGCGCTGCTGATCTGATATAGCGCACGGACCTCTCCCGAATCATCTCAAGCAAGCACCACTACTCCGCCCGTTTCCCTCGTAAGCTGATATTAGTATTTAAACATTCTCTATGATATTATTTTTTTAATGACACACTGTCTCTTGCCTCTCATACATATATGTAGGCTAGCTTATAAACTCTTTAGACTTTTAATGATTAGTGTTTTATTCTTAAAGTTTGTGGGTCGTGTAAAAAACAACAAAAAAATCCCTTATTTTGGGAGATGGATTCCAGGAAATCTCCCTTATTTTCAATGTTCAATGTTGACAGCTGGACTGGAGATGGTAAAAGTTTAATAATAGCCTATATCAACTTACTCCGCTGAGTACGTCATATTCTTCGTTGCTCCTGATTGGCTTTAGCGCTATCCAATTGCGTGCAGAGAGAATTTGAAAGACAACCGCTTATCCCGCCCCTAGGATTGAGCCCCGTCAATGATGAGTTTCCAGACCTAACATCTTGATGTAGGTCTGGCATGCCAGGCTAGTGTAATGTTGCTGTTGACCTGAACAATATCTGCAAAGTTGCAGCGCTGAAAGTTCAGTATAAGCAGAGATATGGTCTTTAATTGGGACTACATACGGGTTTTAGATGTCACTAACCCATACATTTACATAAACCCTCCCTCCGGAATACGCAGAAACGGCATGGCCATATTTCTGCGGCTCGTCGAGTGTGTTATGTTCACCCAGCTGTCAGGTCTTCTGTGCTCGGGCTTCCCACGGACGGTGTCCTTCGTCAACAATGGTACAGATCTATGTTTGATTATGTTCCTGAAAATTACAATTGTAATTTAGCTCTCTGTGCTGCGCATTTTACGAAAGACAGCTTCCAGAATCTCCACGAATTCAATGCCGGATTCAACAAGAAACTGTTACTAAACATGAAGCAGTTCCAACTTTAAAACCAGAGGCAGCAGTTGTTGGGCCACAACCTGTAAGTAGGCTAAATCCATTTTTAGACACCTTCCCGTGTGCATCGATCTCTGTTTCCCCCATTCTCGATCACGGCCAGTCAGCCTGTTCCACCCATCATGCTTCTGGAGTCCAGAAGGGACTGACGCGGAGGACAATGCCTGCTTGCTCGCCACTTCAGGCAGTGAAGGATGGTGGATCCTTGAACCAGGGCGCCTCCCCTTCCGGTGCTAACATCTAACAAAGTGTGGTCGAGCTGCAACTCTCGACTTCTCCGCCTCATGACCAAGGCCATGGAGGACCTCGGCCTCCATTGTTCGCCACCTGAGGAGCCCGCGCCCAGTCGACTGGATGGCTGCTTCCTGCCCGGACGCTGTCTCATCGGAGCCCACTGAGGTCCGCCCCTCTGCTGCCGGAACTCCATGAGGAGCAACTCAGGCTGGGCACCCTCTACAAGGGCAGACCAGCCTTCGGTAGTGTCTCACATAAATGGGATGGTGTCAGATCATGGTGCCTTCATGTTCTGCGACGCATGTGCCGGGCAATGTACGGACAGGGGAATGGTCTCTGCACCCGCAGACAGTCCAGTTACAGTGGGACATGTTTGGCAGAGCGGAAATCGATCTCTTTGCGTCAGCAGAATATCCAATACATTATCCAATATTCTTCACAAAGAACAGGGCCCTCGACAGGCCCAGCCTCCCGCTTTACGTGTTTCCCCGATCACACTGTTACCACAGGTGATCAAGCGAATCAGGGAAAGCAAGCCATCTTTGCTTCAAGTAGCACCGTTCTGGAGGACCCGTGCGTGGTTTCCGGAACTGATGCAGCTCACGAGCACAATCCCGTGATTTGGCACCCGCAAAACAGTTCATTTTTCATTTCATGCTGACTTTAAAAAAAGTAATAATTTAGATTTTAAACATGTCCCCTACAAACATTGCAAAACTATTGAGACTTGATGATAAATGATGATGACGTCATTATCACGAAGTTCATTACATCAAAAGGAAAACCATTAATAGCTGGGTTGATACAAACGTCACATAAAAAATACATATTATAAATGCCATACAAAAATGTATGACGTAGAGAGAAAATAATGACTAAATACTTTTATTTATTTGTTTCCATTAAAGGGACAGTTCTTACAGTCATCTACCTTGCCTCAATGCCATTTCAAATGACAGCTGACTGAGACGAATCCCAATTCCGAATTACAGTATCATTTTAGTGGCTTTGTTTGGGATGTTCCTTTGAATCTGGTTTTGTGTTCGTTCCAGAGGTTTGTAATTCTCTATCACTTTCCCATGGACTTCTCATGTAGACAGGAAATTATTCTCACACTGATCTTTGGCCTGGCTTGAAATCAGAACAGGCAAAGCTTAGGTTGACAGAGGACAAACTGAAAATGCTGTACTGTATCTCGCTTACATATCTATTGAAAACTAAAGATCTGATGCCATTTAGTATGAATGTTAAAAATGTTATTTTTAAATGGTTCTTTGATTGAAAATGTCTTATTTGACTTAATGTGGTCCCATGTTGTGGTCCGACTGTTTTGGGATAAGGCACTTGCCCCCTATTGCGACAGTGATTTGGTGTGTTCAAATAGATTAAAAAAAATGTATATAGATCTTGAAAGGCTTTCCTATTCTCAGAAAGAAATAAGTCATCCACTCAGCAGGAGAATGACATGTACCACACTGTTTCTCATCACACATGTTGCTCACATTTCACAGGATCTGAGAGCTAGCATGACAGGATGAAACTCTGTTTAACAGCAAAGTGCTTAGCTGATGACTGGCAACTGGCAATATTTCATCTTTAGATAATCTCATTTGAACAAAATACGATTTTGAAAGACCCTGTCAAATCAAAATGTTTGACTAAACTTGCTACCATTTCAATAGGAAATTAATTTTAAAGTGATTGTTCACACAAAATTCTGTTATCTTTTAATTACCCTCATGTTGTTCCAAATTCATAAGACTTTAGTTCATCTGAATAAACGATCAGCAGATTAAGTTCTTTCTCGCATGTCACTCCAGCACATTTGAACTTCTACAAGAAGAACCAATGAGGTTTGTTGTCACCCGTCAAGCAAGTTCAACCAAAGCGATTATGTCTATTCAGAAGACTTGTATAGGGCCCTATGAAATCCATTCCTTTTTTGTGTGTACATTTTTTCAGACTCTTGTAAATAAAATAAATAAAATAAAATTGTTAATTTTAGAATTGTTAAATAAAAATGTAAATCAAAAACCATGTCTAATTAATTGAATTAATAAAGCAACAATTTATTCATTTAAAAATAAATTTAATTTCTAAAAAAGTTGTTTTTTTACTTTAAAAGGCATGAAACATTAAATGAATTTATCTTTTAATCATATAAAATTAAACAAACTTATATTTAAAACAATGACAACAGTAATAATATTTCTGACACAATTTCAAGTGAACCATACTTTTATTTGGATCTTTGAGTTTGTGAGTGTTTCTGATATTATTTTCTCAAATGAAACCGTAAATGCTCAAGAAGTCACTCTCAGAGCGGCTCTGGAGATGAAGTTCAGCCAGTCCTCATAAACGGTGTGAAATTTCTCAGATTGCATTAAAAATATCTTAATTTGTGTTCAGAAAAGGAACGAAAGTCTTATAGGTTTGAAACAACATGATATGAGGGTGAGTAACTGTTGACAGAATTAAAATTTTTGGGAGAACTTTACCTACATATTCAAGGTCTAAAACAATCGGCATGTCAAAAGTATGTCACTGTTGAATAAAACAAAACCAAACTTTTCTAAATATCTGGAGGTGCTGATAGTTGACGTCCACACCCTAGCCTATAGAGGGCCACTTGCTAGAGATCACTTCCCCAGTCCCACTACAGTTAACAAAGAAACAAGGAATTATCTAAAGCATGACGTTAAGCATAACTTCGCCTGCAGTGCTGTCCACATCTCTACTGATCCATTCCCAGCAGCAACAAGCATTAAAACTAGCAGACCTGAACCCAAACAGGCATTAACAGAGCACACCTTGTTCTCAGCTGTGACTTCAGGAAAAACACTCCACCAGCTTGACATCAACACAAGTCATGCTTTACTCTGGACATCAAACGTCACTCACAATTTTTATAGACACTTCATATTTAAGGACCATTCAGCATAAATATTAATCTATTTTACAAACCTGTATTACTTATTTTCGTCATGGAACACAAAAGATGATATTTTGGAAATCACTTTCAATGGTTTTGTCCACAGAATGTCAATGGGGTTTAAAACTGACTTCCACTGTATGGACAAAAACAATTTTTTGGACTGAGAGTTGTCAAAAAGTACCGACTTCTCAATCACAAATTACCATACATCAAAGGTGCTCCTAAACAGGCAATTTTCCGGTTGTCAGCTAATTTTGTTAATGGATCAAGCACATTCAAAGTCTGTGGTTTCAATTTCACAATTTTCCACAAAAGGTCAAAAGGAAAGTATTTGATTGTCAAAAGGAAAATATCTTAAGCTAGTTGATGCTTCCACTCCTCATATGAAATAAATCTGATTTGGTTGTTATTGGCAGTTGAAAGTTATTTTTATAGGAAAATGAAACTATCTAAAGTGCTTTGGCAGTGTTTCCAGATAACGGTCAGAAATGAAAACGGTTTATCTTGCACCTTTGCTTTTCCACCCCTAGCACAATGTTTATATAAAGTGACAGCATTGAGTGACAATCTCCAGCAGATGGATTTTTTCCATTCATTCTGCTAGTTTGCTGTAAAATGATGTTCTTGGAGAGAATGCCTGAGGACTTATCCTTAGTCGGATAATTACTGGAAACATTTTACCTTCACCTTTGAAACCCTCTCTGTTTATCCTGCATTATCTGAGGAATGGTTTTGCCCTCTTATATTTTAGCTCAGCATGTCACTGGGGACTTAATGTAAGGCATCTGTTAAAAGCTTCACTATACTCTTCCTCCATAGATTCCTTGCTTGTGATGTATAGAGTCCTGTCTTGTAAAAAAAATCCATATGGAAGCTGTAAGTCATGATTTTTATAAGTATAAAACATGAACATTTAAGGCGGATATGCCAAGCATGACATTTTTAGAATGAAATGAAATTGACAGAAAGATGAAGATGCATCCCAACAAAATCAGCATGACAGTGGAGAAACGGCAGGTTAAAACTAAGCATTATTGCATTTAATGCAATAAATTACAGCACAATAACAGGTTCCTATTGTAAATATACACTCACCGGCCACTTTATTAGGTACACTTGTCCAACTGCTCGTTAACACTTAATTTCTAAGCAGCCAATTACATGGCGGCAACTCAGTGCATTTAGGCATGTAGACATGGTCAAGACAATCTCCTGCAGTTCAAACCGAGCATCAGTATGGGGAAGAAAGGTGATTTGAGTGACTTTGAACGTGGCATGATTGTTGGTGCCAGAAGGGCTGGTCTGAGTATTTCAGAAACTGCTAATCTACTGGGATTTTCACGCACAACCATCTCTAGGGTTTACAGAGAATGGTCCGAAAAGAAAAAACATCCAGTGAGCGGCAGTTCTGTGGGCGGAAATGCCTTGTTGATGCCAGAGGTCGGAGGAGAATGGCCAGACTGGTTCGAGCTGATAGAAGGGCAACAGTGACTCAAATAACCACCCGTTACAACCAAGGTGGGCAGAAGAGCATCTCTGAACGCACAGTACGTCGAACTTTGAGGCAGATGGGCTACAGCAGCAGAAGACCACACCGGGTGCCACTCCTTTCAGCTAAGAACAGGAAACTGAGGCTACAATTTGCACAAGCTCATCAAAATTGGACAATAGAAGATTGGAAAAACGTTGCCTGGTCTGATGAGTCTCGATTTCTGCTGCGACGTTCGGATGGTAGGGTCAGAATTTGGCGTCTACAACATGAAAGCATGGATCCATCCTGCCTTGTATCAACGGTTCAGGCTGGTGGTGGTGGTGTCATGGTGTGGGGAATATTTTCTTGGCACTCTTTGGGCCCCTTGGTACCAATTGAGCATCATTGCAACGCCACAGCCTACCTGAGTATTGTTGCTGACCATGTCCATCCCTTTATGACCACAATGTACCCAACTTCTGATGGCTACTTTCAGCAGGATAATGCGCCATGTCATAAAGCTGGAATCATCTCAGACTGGTTTCTTGAACATGACAATGAGTTTGCTGTACTCAAATGGCCTCCACAGTCACCAGATCTCAATCCAATAGAGCATCTTTGGGATGTGGTGGAACGGGAGATTCGCATCATGGATGTGCAGCCGACAAATCTGCGGCAACTGTGTAATGCCATCATGTCAATATGGACCAAACTCCCTGAGGAATGCTTCCAGCACCTTGTTGAATCTATGCCACGAAGAATTGAGGCAGTTCTGAAGGCAAAAGGGGGTCCAACACGTTACTAGCATGGGGTACCTGAGAAAGTGGCCGGAGAGTGTAGGTGACGGCCCTTAAACTGATGTCAAATATCTGACTGATTTGAAATGTGGAAACTTCTGATCTTCTTCAGTGACTGAGTTCTGAATGAAATCACGAATCTGGTATTCCTCTCAATTGCATTTTATGAGACTCAAAGAAACCTGGGCAGGACGTGATGACAATTTCACAATAATATTAACTCTGCCAACTTTCTGACTCCCCGAGGCAATCACAAAGACATTATGAAGTAGACATTTTTATGGCCGTACAGGACTATCAAAATGTGGAAAGTGGATGTAAGATAGATTAAAATTCATATCACTCATTTTTTATTTTTTTATCACCAAGTGCCAGAGCAATTTTTGTGGAGCGGAGTCTGTGGGTAGCCGGCTAAAATAACTGTAAATCGCACCAGCCACATGTGGCTCGAGGAAAAAAAACATGTTAGGCACAGCAGGAAAATAAAACTTAGGAAATAAGGAAAACTCCAGCATACTTTGGGAAGGAAATTAATGATGGTGAAAGAGAGGCTTTGTATGGGGGGACTGGAACATGCAAAACCATTTAAGTTTTACACTTTATGCATTTCTGTAAGAGGTAGGAATTTAAGATAAGCAATTTGTCTCCAATTAATACGGAAGAGTCAACACAAAAGCTTTAGGGATTCCTTAGAAAACCTAGAACAGGAAAATATCCTAGTCCCTAAAAGAAAGTGCCTCTCAACGACTGCAGCTGTTTCTCCTACACAAACATCTTCATGGCAAACTATAGCCCAATTTCTATACACTCAATGTCAGACGACCAGGTGTGGAATCAATAGCCTGATCTCATTTCTCAACAAAAGCACATGTGCTCCGGCCCCTATGAGACTATGGAAAATGACTTGAGGTAGGGCTACTGTTACAAGCGTGAACGTGTTGGTGTCAAGGAGGGTCCATGTTTAAATATTACTCGCAGGTGAGGCAGACAGCTCTGAGTCAGCTCAGTATCAAGCCAGGACTAATAAAAGAAGCAGCTATGGAGACATTTAGCTGCATGTAGAGAAATACTAGTTCCATCCAAAATAAACAGTTTAAAATCAAATTTTCTGCAGCACGGTCGGTTACATTTAATTGGAAGCTTACGGCGGATGAGAAAAGGAAGTATGTCCTGACTGGCAAATTTCTTCTATTCCTCTCCACTTATAATTAGGGTTTTCAATCACATCAATTTAACTGCGATTTCATCTAATTTCTTTTCTTAAAAGAAAATGAAATAATAGCCCTTTGTGTAATGATTCAGCAATTTTACAAAATTATGCAACAGCTGTTTACTCTTCTCACAAAAAAAAAAAAAACAGATTAAGATTTCCAATACTGCAAAAAGCGAAATTAAAGGGATAGTGAAATGAATTATTGATATGTTTTAGCTTAGCTCAAGGGCATCCAAGATGTAGGTGTCTGTTTCCACAGTATTTTCAATTTTGCATATTTTTTGGTCAAACCTTTGTTGTCTATCAGTCATATAATGCAGGTTTAGGGGATCCACCCTCTGGTTCACCTCAAAAAGCATGGACAGAGAAGTCCAAATTAAACATGATTTAATGACTCGTAAATGTAAGTACACGTTGATGGCCTAAGAACACGAAACGAGCGGTTTGTGTTAGAAAACGAACAGTATTTATATCGCTTTTACCTCGTGTAACCACAGCCATGTCCAACTGATCTGACGGCATGGGCGCTTCGGTCTGCACTCAAACAATGAGTGGCGCATGTACGTCACTCATTGTTTACACAGAGATTTCGGAAGTTTTACCTTTCAATGTGTACATCAATGTGTACTTACATTTACGAGTCATTAAATCATGTTTAATTTTGACTTTTTTGGGCATGCTCTTTTAGGTGAACCGAGGGTGGACTCCCTAAACCTGAATTATATGACTGACAGATAAGAACGGTTTGACAGAAAAATATCAAATTTGAAAATACTGTGGAAACAAAGACACCTAAATTTTGGATGCCCATTTCAAAAATTAATTTTAAAGTGAACTATCCCTTTAAAACAAAACACTGAATAAATTAAAATTTGATTCATATATTTTCTTTATATGAAATTATTAATATTTAATTGGTTGAGATTCAATAATCAAATTTCATCATAAAAAAGAGACAAAATTACTTTATTTTGATTAAATAAAATGTTTGTATTCATTTATAAATTAATAACCTGTATATAGCGTTTTTGAGTACATGACACATGCTGAAGCTCTGACCAGTCAATGAAATTTAAAAATTACTTTAAATGTCAAATTGAATAAACGAGTTAAGTGTGGATAAAAAAAAATCAATTAAATTAATTTTACATATTAACTTTGACAGCCCAGCTTTGCATATATTATGATGATATAATAAAACAAATATTGATATTGTTTATTGGTTATAGAATGTCTCTGTGTTGGGCTAATCAACATTAAGTAAGGAATAATTGACGACAGGCCGTTGAATTATTAGAAAAATAATGCACATCCGAGGTGGAAATGCAGTCACGACGCGAAGCGGAGTGGCCGTTACACCTCGGGTGTGCATTATTTTTCGATAATTCAACGGCCTTAAGTCAATTATTCGCTTATACTACAGTTACCACACCTCAAAACATTGTTCAAATGATTCATATCAAGATGTTTGTCAAGTGTTTGACATTAAAGCGCTCTTGTATGTAGGACTAATTTCTTACGCATCTAATCCCATGCCTCCGTTGCTAATTCCAAAACGTCATTTTAGAGGTAGTAGTAACGGAGGTTTGAGCCACTGATAGCAGACTAATGTAATGATGGGGGACACACTTACAATTCGCTGAAATATTCGAAGACCGACTGTTTCCATCGACTGTAGTACCAGGTCTTACCATCTGAGTGAACACAGACTGAAACGCGCTGCTGTGCTGAACGTGCGTTTGGGCATGATCAGTCAGAAGTATTATTCATAACTGGCGTAGGCCTAAACTAGTCTGTCCCGGCTTTATGCAGTTATTAGTGCAGTTATTGAGAGAGAGAGAGAGAGAGAGAGAGAGACGTTGAAATAATGAGACAGAAAAGCATGTGCGTCAATATTAATATTATTATTTATTTATTTATTAACTTCGTTTTAATTAATTCGTTCATTATTGTTTTCTATAATTGACAGTAGATAACCCAATAAATGAAAAACACAAAGCCCTTTTAACAAGTAAGCCTATCAATAATTATTTATTTGTTATATTATCTGGAATAATTACGAAAATCTGTGCAGCAGGACTATTAATTTATGCATATATTCAGTTTAATTTTCTATTTAGCCTATTATAAATAGGAATATACTTTATTTATTAAAATTAAACTGTATGTGTCAGTTGATTGTGAAGTTAGATCAAGCGCATGGGGCTGCATGTCTTCTCTTGTTATGAATTGAATCCTATTTTCCGTTAACTATGCGCAGTGAT
>JAQIUQ010003820.1:835661-978908 GCA_030378365.1 Hybognathus amarus
TGAGCTATTTTGGTTTGTCTCTCGCTTTTCTCAGGAATTAGTTTGGAGCTTTCCACTTTGTTCTGATTTGCAGTTAGAGCACCTCATCCACTTAAGTGATGTAAAAATATTTGAGCATATCTAGCAACCCCAACTATTTTAATATACAATAATCTTCATACTAGTGCTGTCAAACGATTAAAATATTTAATCGCTGATTAATCGCATTAATGTCATAGTTAACTCTTGATTAATTTCACATTTTTATCTATTCTATATATCTTTTGATTTCTTTTTGTTACATTATTTTTTCTCATTTTAATGCTCTTATCAACATGGAAAAGTGGATTGGCTTGTTTAGTGCAAATGTTTTTTTATTATTATTATTGAAAATAACATTGGAATAGTGTTCAATTTCACACTATATAAATAATCTCTCACACAATGTAACACTGTCTACCAATAAAAGGGTGAAAAAAATACTGACAGGTCCTAATATTGACGAGGGGTGGAGAATTCGCATCAGCTGTGTGTGTGCTTGGCCATCATCAAGTGGTGTTTCAGACTGGACGTGCTGCGATGATGATAGCTCAGTTCACAACGACAAAACACAGATCACTTGGTCTTGTCAATGGGACAGTTTGGCAACTTTTTAAAAGTAAACTTTCCAATTCAGAATCTTAGGGCATCCATTTCGGTGTCTCGCGCTCGTCATCCACTCAAAACGTAACGTTACTATTTGGCCGGCTCGCAAGCCCAAACGAGTGTGTGCGGCACAAAACATCCTCTCGCTGCGCTCTGAAACCCATTCATTTCAATGGCTTGTGGCGCGCGAGGACGTTTTGTTGCTTCTTCGACCAAAGAGCAAGCGGATCTAGCTAGATCGGAAACAAAACAACAGGCATGCCACAAACACACGTTTCGGCTTTGAGTGGATGACGAGCGCGAGACGGCGAAATGGATCAGGACGCATGCCGAGTCCTGTTGCAAAAGCATGTGACAAAAAGACCGTTAATCGCGCGATAAAAAAAAATAACGCCGTTAAAATGGGTTTGCGTTAACGCCGTTAATAACGCGTTAAACTGACAGCCCTACTTCATACATTAGTTATTGTTTTTAATTACACCTACGTTTGCAAGGAATTAACCTAACATTTCCAAACAAGCAACAAGCATGTTTTTAATTCAGTTTTATCCTGCTGTGCTTCTTGTAAACAATATCTCAAAGAGGTTTTCTTCTAATTTGAAAGTTATGTTTATGTACTGTAAATATTTTGATTAGTCAAAAGGATGAAAATCACAATGGGCATCCTTTATGAAATGAACATACGGCACAAAACTGGGCGTACAGCCATTTCCATGCAAAACTTGTCATTTCTGATTATAGACGTGAGCTACGGTCAAATCTACGATCAAATCTCACTTCAGGTCTCAGCTCGTGTATACGCAAGTTTTTGAGGTATAGCCTGAACTTGCCTGCAGCATAGTACATCTTTAATCCAACTGTAATGAGAGCATTTTGTTCATTTAGATTATTTTCCTGACCGAGAACTCAAAGCTCAATCGATTTAAGATGAGAATGTCAGCATGAATATTTCATGATTCACACATGAACCCTGTCGTAAGAAGATTTCTGCGCTCAAATCTGTGCTCGTTTCTACATTAGATTGATAAATTTGGCCCAATGAAACTAAATTTGAAGAAGCCCCAGGTTCCAAGAAAGAGCTTTTATTCAGAGTTCAGTTATTTTAGAACATCACGTTAAACTAAATGAAAATGAGTAATGTTGCCTTGGAAACTAGCTAAAATAAACTGAAGACCTAAGTCTTCTGCTTCACAGAAAAAAAAGACACATAGGGGTCTCATCTAGAAACTTGCAGCTTAAGCTAAGAAAGAACAACCTCTGTGCAATAAACATTTCCTCTGAGTGTAAATAACAATTATTAGTTAACATGGAAATCTATGAGCTAATGTTCACGAAGATAACATCTAACACCGTATGAATTAAACACATCTGGAAGGGAAATGAAACCATGTATATTATGGGATGATTCGCAGTGGGTGGATTTGATTTAGAGACCGATTACAACCTCATTTATAGCTTTCACCTGTGTCTGTCACATAATTATTTCTCCATTGGAATCACTGTTCGGCAACATATGCTAATCTGATGTTTTCTTTATGAAGTGAGACACAGTCTGGGAACTATTCATTTGAGATCACTTAGCGATTTCCCTTCAGGTGAGGAAAGTAAAATTCAAACAACTTCAGCAGAGACTGTTATGGGAAATTCATCTAGTGAGAATCTTCCCTTGATTGAACTCTCATGGCCAAATTTTGTTTGAGAAGCATTGATTGGTCTGGTCAGAAAACAACTTTTGCTAGAATTGATGCGCTGTTTTCGATTAGCAATGGAAAGAGAAGCAGTCCACAGTTAGACACTGGTTTTGAATGAAATCCAAGCACATAGTCCTTTTCAAAGAATGCGAGTCTATGACAGATTAGAGAGCTCTATGTTCAAACCACAGCGCTGCCTCACATTGTAAATGAGACAAAACGTACCCAAAATCATCAACACATGGGTGCAGTTTTTCCCACCGCTAGCATGTGGAAAACTGATGTTCACATCTAATAACACTTCTGATCAAAGATCACGTTCAAGAGGTTACCTTATAAAGTCTTTTGGTCTGACACCACTACATGTGTCTCTGACATAAATAAATGTTACCATAGTAACTGTGCTCTCATTACCTCATTCTGAAATGTATAACTCTGAATTTTCTCAACATTTAATTGAAATGTGCAGAATCTGCTCATCATGCTCATTATCTTAGATATTATGTTTGATGTACTATGGATTTATTTTTCTATGGACAGAGAGAGAGAAGAGAAATTCTGAAAAACAGACAGAAATAATGAGATGGATAGATGGATAGATGGATAGATGGATAGATAGATTTTTATTTATTTATTTATTTCACACACACTTCATCATTTTTTAAAGACAAAATTACAATAGTAACAGAGAAGTATTTGTGTGAAAAGGGGGAACCCCAAAGAAGCTAATGAAGCTTTTAAGAGGGGGCCCAATATCTACATACAACATATAACATTAAACATTAAACAAATAAATATAGATACAACAAAACACAAGCACTACAGACAAACAAACGGTCGAATCCCAGCACAAATATAACACTTCCAAAAAAGATCAAAAAGTATATGTTAGAAGCAAATTTTCCTTCCGATTTTTTTTGAAGACGGAGATAGAATGCACCAATTTAAGGTTTTCTTCAAGCTTGTTCCAAATCTGTGGACCTCTACAGACCACACTCAGGCTCGTACATTTCAAACGTCTTATTTTACCAGTAATCAACTCTTTTTCCCTTGTGTGATATATAGATAGATAGAAAATTTTTAAATCTGAACGGTTCGTTTCGTTATTCAAATGTAGGCGTGTCGCGCGCGCTGTCATAATGTAAGAGGCGTTGGCGTGACCACAACATTGCCCAACATCAAATGGCAAATGTAATGTTAGCGGAATCGAAACTGAGCTACTCGTTATTGTGTGGTTGTTTGGATGACGGGCTGTTTATCAGTTTGGACCAATGCAGCGTGAGCCGATCTTCATCATCAGCACTGTTACATAGCCAAATCCAGTAAAGAAAACATTTGAATTCACCACTGAATAACATCGCTGCGAGATCTAGTGAGAAACATGAAACATTTCTCCGTTATTAACGGATCAAACAGCGCTGACATGGAAACTAACACAGTCTCATCCCAATTCGTCATATAACTGACGTCTTGGGACGTCTTTTGACCATTCGTCAATATATGCCTTTTTAGGGCCCCCTTAAAACATCAGTAGATGACGATCCCGGGTCGTCATACAACTGACGCTTTACCTTTAACGTCAGTTAGGTGACGAGTTGGGTTTAGGGAGACTGCACTGTGGAAACCAGGAAGAAACATTGTGCCATGAATGAACTATCCAGTCTCCACAGATCAGCAACATCACCCACTACTATCTGTAAGTTTGGCAGGAATAGTAGGCTATAATGCTTTCAAGTAACATCACGTCGGTTGTATTTTGACATTATTAATACAATTGCTGCCCTCAAATGTTAATCTAAACTAAAATAAACCTTTATAACTACTACAATATTACATTTCATTTTGTCCAAGGAGCTGTTTTGTTTTATATGCTCCTAAGAAAAGTCAAGCATAGTTCCATCATTGCTCAAAGTTAAAAAATATCATACAGTACTTTATGATGTTAGTTTTAATAAAATATTTAATATTTAATAAAAAAATCAAGGAAATTTCTCTGCCATTTCTTTCTTTTTGTTGTATTTGAAACGTACCGAACCGAACCGAACCGTGACACAAATGTATCGTATTGAACCGAACCGTGAATATTGTAAACCAACACATTCTCACCCCAACTAGTCACCTTTGACCAAGCTTCAATATCTGACGCTTTGGGGTGCCCTTTGGCGTCAGTTCATGACGCGATCCTACAGCGTCATCTAACTGACGCTTTCCTTTAGCGTCAGTTGGATGACGCGGTTAGGTTTAGGTCTGGGGTAGGGTAGGGTTACACGCGATCCTCAGGGCGTCATGGACTGACGCTAGAGGGCGCCCCAAAGCGTCAGATATTGAAGCTTGGTCAAATGCTTCCCAAGGCGTCAGTTAGGTGACGCCTTGGGGGTGAGAATGCCTTGTGTAAACCATTACACCCCTAATAGAGGCGTGCAACCTCTGACGTACATAGCAATTGTAAGTTGCTTTGGATAAAAGCATCAGCGAAATAAATAAAAATGTAAATGTAAATAGATAGATCATTTTTTCATTCAAAACTTGACTGCTTCTTCATGGCAACTCACATCATGAAAAAGTAGGAGTTTATTTCCAAGACATTTGGGATATCAATTTGGGATTACATTTAATACTCTGAACTTTGGTCCAGAGGAAGATTTCTGCCAAGTAAAGCTTGTACCTAGCACCAACAAAATTGTTTGAGCATACAGATATAAAATCCAAGGAATTATTTATGGATGACTTTACCCCTTTGTCTGCATTTTCTTTTCTTTAATATACAGTTAAATAAAGTATTAAAACGGGTTTAAAAAGCAGTTTAGCCACTGAACTATGCTTTCAGTACTTGCTTAAATAATTATAAAATTTAATTGAATGAAGTAACGTGGATTGGTTTAAAACATTTCTCTGTTGGTTCAGAATTCAAAGATCTTTCTGAAGTTCCATTACTATCCTTTTTACATTTCCCCTCCTGAAACAGATAAGAGCAGAAATGTCTGTTCACAGCCTAAAGGTAATGGATCTTGATTGATCAGAGACGGAAGAATATGGGACACACAGTCAATCAATGTGTCTTACAACTCCTCAAAGGTCTCAGCTGTTCCTACTGATAAAAAAAAAACAGGTGAGCTTTGACCTTACATGAAGCACAGTCTCTGGTCAACATCTGCTCTGAGAACACCTTGTTAGTCTTATGGAGTGTGAACGTTCCATAGAGAAACATCCCACATCAGGCAGCTGGTAAATACCCCCAAACTGACTTCCTGTTTGGGGAAATTAAGAATTTTAACAGGACCACCACTGCAAGAGGTTTCATTAAAGTCCATATAAAGTGTGGAGAAATGCTTATAAATGCAGGGAAATAAGTGTAGAATGACTTGAGAAATTCAGCCATATACATATACGTGTTGGGCTATATTGATAAGATAGCATGTTGCAGTTGATGGAGATTTGTCGGATGCACATCCAGGGCACGAATCTCCCGTTTCACCACATCCCAAAGATGCTCTATAAGATTGAGATCTGGTGACTGTGGGGGCCATTTTAGTAAAGTGAACTCATTGTCATATTTAAGAAACCAATTTGAAATGATTCAAGCTTTGTGACATGGTGCACAGAGCTTCCTGCTGGAAGTAGCCATCAGAGGATGGGTACATGGTGGCCATAAGGGATGGACATGGTCAGAAACAATGTTGTGGCATTTAAACAATGCCAAATTGGCACTAAGGGGCCTAAAGTGTGCCAAGAAAACATCCCCCACACCATTACACCACCACAACCAGCCTGCACAGTGGTAACACGGCATGATGGATCCATGTTCTCATTCTGTTTACGCCAAATTATGTGACACACCTGAATGAAAGGCTCATTATTATGCGGGTCTTTGTCTTCTCAGATGAGAACCACCTAATTATACAAGAGGGGTTGGGCCGTTTTTGGGCCATATTGTTTTATGTGAATGATTAGGAGGATGATTTTCAGATCATTTTGAAGCAAAAACTGTAGGTGACAATATCCATTAGTCAAAAGTCTTGTGAACAGATATTTAGTATGTGTTTTGTGGCCTTATTTCAGAAACTTTTTGCAATAAAGTTTTCTAGTTTTTTTTTCAATAACCATGCATAAATAATATTCTCTCAAAAATACAAACATGTACTGTACATACATGTTGCACACATATTATGGTAGCCTGTTTGTGCTAAATAGAGTGTAATTTCACCTGTGCCATTAATATGTTTATAAGCAACTGAAAAAAGCACAAATGTCAGCGCATGTCCAAACATCTCAAGGACCTCAAAAACACCTTAGACACCAGAGGGTTAATAAACAAGACAGAAATAAAAGAAATAAACAAATAGCTGTCAGTATCAATCACTGCATCACCTAGAGATGCACAGTTATTAGTTAATCTCACTATTATCATTACATCCAACAAAATGCAAAGTAAAACCAAGTAGTTTTGTCAAAATATTCGGTACTTCTGTACCAAGTCGGTACTAAAAAAATAAACGTCACAGTATCAAGTACCCGGTGGTACCGAGTACCTGGTCAAACCTGTTTCTGGATGTGCATGCATGCATGAAGGGCGCAAAGTTGCGTCCTCTTCATGAAAGTGCTTTAACATGGCGACCGGCGGCACTGCTGATGTGGTGTGTGTATACTAAACTGCAAAAAGACTATTTAAATATAAACCCTGCATGTTCTGCTCGTCTCTGTGTGAATGAACAGCGCAGCCGTCGCAGGGTTTCATTTAATGTTACCTCTCTCACACACACACACAAACACACAGAAGCAGGAGTGACGCTCGCGCTGTTTTCAGTCTGCTGCCTCACGATATGATGACATGATTCATGATTCCATTTATCTTCGCAGAGTCACATCATGAGCATTTTATCATTTCATTTGAGAAAAACTATCGTCATTTCATACACGCACAGAAACTCAAAGGTCTTCACGACAACCCTTCAAAAAAAAGTTTGGTTCAACTTAAAGAAATTGATCCGAAATAATTATATTAGGCTACTGTGCAATAGATTTAACTACGTCTCCATTAATTAAAAAATACTACTACTACTAATAATGTGTGCATAGAAGGTTGCTTATTTTTCACTTTATTATAAGCAATTTTTCTCAATATCATCAATAGTTTCAAATAAACAGCATGTAGCCTTCATTGCTTTCTTAAATTTACTGTCATAAATAATAGTCATTGCATTGAATTGATTTTTTTTTCAAATAGTTAAAAAAATTGGAAAAATAGTTCAAACTGATTTTCTGTAGTACCAAAATTGGTACCAGATAACCGTAAAATTTTAGTACTGTGAAATCCCTAAAATCAAGAAAAAAGTCTATAATCTCATTTAAAAGTCTCCATGTCCCATGTCTCTCTTCCTATCATTTTGATATTGCTACCCATCATTCTAGCCTAGATCATAACCTAGATATATCCATGCCCAATTAGGACCTGATCAATGTGACCACTGAACTCCAGACAACAGTTGCAGCTGGTAGTCGACTGTCCGGAAATAGATAGACAGGGAGAAGTGAATAGCAGGGGTTGTGAATTTGGGTGGGGGCTCATGCTTTCAGATCCCTTTGTGCCAAGGGGAGGAGAGAAGTGGAGAGGGGGATGGACCAACCCCAAATCCACTGCCTGTTGGAAATGAAGAGAGGAACAGAGAGAGAGAGAGAGATAGAGGAGAGAGGAGTAGAATAAGTTGGTGCAACAGAGGTGATGGACTTATTCCAGCAATACTGACAGGGAACACACAAACTCCTCCCGAGGGCTGAGAAGAACATGCTGGTGGACCTTTCATGCTTTTCAATACTACAAATTCACAGAGGCACCTACATCTACAGCACCTAACAGAGATATCTGCTGATCTTCTGAGGTCTTCAAAGCCTACTTCTCTCAAGCTCTCTAAAATACTTGAGAATTTTAAATCATGATCATTTTTAGAGTAAAATTCAAAGACCTGCTATCTTAGAAGTCTGAATTTTTCTCTTTATTTAATAGGTTTACCACTTCTCTTTGAGAAGAGTTGTTGAAGAGGTACTTGTCAGAGTTCTCTGAGCAAGGATTCGCAGGATTTGCATCGCCAGACAAACAGAGGTGTTTAATTGAGGGCTTTAAAACTGAAGACCTTTCCACTGACACCAAGGACATACTAACAAAGAGAGACAGTGGGGGATTACGACAGACAGAGAGAAAGAGAGAGAGAGAGAGAGTGGGAGAAGAGAGGAAAACCCCACAGAGCAATCTCCACAAGCTGTGATGACTATTTCCACAGAGGCACTTTGCACGGTTTCTCCAGGACACTGACGGATTTCAAGAAGGTGCTGTGCAATAGACCGGAATCAACTGGTAAGGTTAAGGTGAGCCTAGAGGCTCCGCTTGCTCTCTAAACATGTGTAATTGCATCCGGCACTCTACAATGCTTGTGCTAATCTGGGAATGAACTTTTAAACACCTGTTTATGTTTGGCTGAGAGCTTGCGTCAAGTTTTTGTAACACACTGAGTTCTATGTGCTTTGGTAATAGTTTTTAAGCTTCGCCCTCCCAGTCCGATCCTGTCATGGGATGAATGGATAAGGTCTGTCGCCTGGGCGACATCTCTTTCTAATGGTTTGAGTGCAGGGTTAATCTTTGACGGGCTGAAGGAAAGTTCTATGGGGTCGTTGAGGACAATATAAGTGAGAAATTTAGGGATGGTGGTTTAGCGGTTCATTTGTCATAAACACACAATAGCTGTTACCAGCAAGAGACCCCGGACGCAATTTAAGACAACAAAGCGGCTGCGTCACTAATGACGTCTGTGAGCATTCAGATCAAAAAGGCTTGTTTCCCACAAGTTGAAAGACAGTCTAGACAAGTCTACAAATACACTGAGGTGTGTATGACGGAAAGGAATCACATGATTTAAAAAAAACATGAAAAGAAATGTGATATATACAGTATACTGTATATATATATATATATATATATATATATATATATATATATATATATATATATATATATATATATATATATATATATATCTTTCAGTTTTATAAATTTTAATTATAAATTTTGGAATTAGAGAAAGGAAAGAACAAGGCAGGGATGGAGGGAGGTAGAGTAAGCTACACATCCCGAAATGTCTGGAAGGGACAGGATGCAGGAGAGTTGACTGTGGATGTGTCTCTTTGTTTTATTCCCCAGGAAGCTTTTTTCCATCTGTAGGGATCAGAACGGAGGCAGACTTCTCAATCAGGCTTTGTTCATGGTTTTGTTTGAATAAGAGACAGCTTATGAGTTTTCAAAATCAGAGTATCTCAAGTACTCTTTTTATGGACGGGCATGCCATGGCAACAAAATACACAAAGCTCATAATTGCAACTGCATACAAAGCACTCAGGATTGTTTATACAATGGTCTAGACCCAGGGTTTTCAACTAGGGGTCCCTGAAAGTACTTCAGGGGTTCGCAGAAAGGATAACAAGTAGATTTTGAATATATTAATGAAAATGTTTTAAGTCAAAGTTATTACAAGTCTTAGATTTTTCATACTGGGGTCCGTCTGGGTGCAGGGACCCTGGGACTGTAAAGCTTGGAAAATCCTGGTTTAGCAAGCAGACCTCATTATCTCATAAATATTAATATTTGCATTAACAATTCTAGTACTATATTAATAGATGTAAGAACTATTAAAAATACACTGAAGAGAAATATGGATGCATTGACAGCTTCTGTAAAAGTCTTTACATATGCAAAAATGTTTATTTTTATTTAATTTGTACTATTCATATATTGTAACTTAATCTCACAGATTTAATAAAATAAAATCCATTTAATTCCACTAATTTAATATTCTATGAACCTTAAAGAATTAGTAAATTCTTGTACATCCCTAAATTGTTTAAATTGCCTGTATTAAATGCTGCCAAATACATTAATAATGTAGAGTATTATTCAAAAGACATTTTAGAGATCAGACAAAGATCAGACATGTATAATGTTACATCTGTTTTCCATTTAAAATAAATTATTACTGAAATAGAATTTCAAATGTGAATTTGTTAATTACTTAAATTCAGTTCGCTGCTCACACAAAGGCTTCAAAAGACTTGAAATTTGTATGGCACTTTTATGGTAGCTTCAATAATTTCAGTCATCAATTACTTATTATGTGGGAAAGGGAAATTTCAACATTCTGCTAAACTCATCTTGTGTTCAACACAATGACATTGAGTGAACTATCCATTTAAAAATTACACTGTAGAACATTTACACTAACGACACACAAAGAAAAGGGTCCATTGTTAAATGTGTCTGTGTTTAGTCTCATTGGTCTGTGTGTTTTGCTAACCTACATAGATATAACTTCACAGTCAGAGCTCATTTGTGAGAGGCACACAGGCACAAGTGTGAGGTGAGGGCTTCATCAGCCTTCACCAGCCTGTCCGTGTGTGTGTGTGTGTGTGTGTGTGTGTGGCAGCTTGGCTCACTCTAATGAGGAGGGGCGGAATTCAAAGAATGCCATGCTAAGGTTGAAATGAGAAGGGCAGGCGAGAGAACAAGGTGATGATGGAGCGATAGTGAAAGACTGAAAGAAGACATCAAGCAGTTGTGTCCCCTTACTCCCTAATCAATGACTCAAACACTGCTATTGTGCAACAGAAAGTCAGACCCAACAAGAGTTATACCAGTTCATGTAAATGACTGCACACTGCACTGTTATTGGTTATAATCAGTCCTTTTCAATTCATTTTTAGTGAATTATGAAGAACAAATCTGCATCATGTACCTTCAAATTCAAATTCAAGATATAAATTATGTTTCGTAATTGGTCCACAACAAGGTTCGAACTTGTTTCTATAAGTTAACTTGTTTTTTCTCTTTAAATAATTGTTTCTTTATCTTTTATAAGGCGTATGTGGAATAGTTCAATAGCAGTTCAGACATGCTGTAGCTTGTAAGTCATGCCACATCTGTAATGGAACACTGGACGAGGTAAACTTAACTTTGGCCTGTCGGGACACTTCTCAAGGTGCGTGTCAGAAGGACAAACTCTGGAGGATTTTATTCCCACCAAGGGAGTAATGACAGCTCTCTGGATGAGGCAGATGTGCCTTTTCTTGGCCTGCTGCTCACACAGACATTGCACCACAGAGGAAAGCGTTTCCACCGTCTATGTGCTGGTTGGGGAGTCCTAGCTCTTAGACTTGGGGTCTCCATTGAATTTCTTTATCACACAGTCTTAAATGTCTTATGTTCCACTCAAAGAAACCACAGGTATTCTCCTTCCTAGACACACACACACAAGCACAGAAACATAGACACATGCTCACACACCACAGTGAAACCACATGCCGCCCGCAGCATTAATTCACACGAGACGTTGCCTGTTGCAATGCCCCGCTGTCCGACACTCTGTCAGTATATCCAACAAGTCGCAAGTCCAACCTATCATTATTGGTCTGTTACAGCGGTACAAGGGGGTTCCTTAGCCTCTCATGAAATACACTCTCTAGTGGAAACCATCATTATTTTTTCCTTTTAGAAAACTTTTTTTCTTTTTCACTTGAGAGAGATTCACCACAGTTCAAAAGTTTAGTCATTTATCAAAGTCATTTATGTCAAAACAGAATTTTCAATAGCCATTACTTCAGTCTTCAGTGTCCCATGATCCTTTAGAAATCAATCTAATATCCTGACTAATCAGAATTGATTATGCCAGAATAATATTGGAGATAATTTGATTGGAGCAGCTGTTTTTAGATGGTTACTGTGTTTTGGAACATTGTAACTGGTTTCTAGCTGGTCACTAGCTTGCAAACCATCTGGAATCAGCAAAAGAAGACCGGCTACCAGAGCCGGGCAGTATTGGAGTACATTTACTTGAGTACAGTACTTAAGTACAATTTTGAGGGATCTGTACTTTACTCGACTATCATTTTTGGGGAGTACTCATGACTTTACTGAAGTACATTTGAGAGGGAAATATTGTACTCTTTACTCCACTACATTTCTATTCATAACCGTGAGTAAAAAGTAACTACTTAAAAAAAAATGGAAAAAGAAAAATCTCAGAAACCCTCAATTTGTTGTTTCGCACTCAAACCGAATGTTATGTAATGGAGGCCAGCTAGTAGTCGCTGTGCGAGTAAACCACACTCCCCTGATCTCAATACGTGCTCTAGCGACAGAAGCTAGCGGCTGCAGTCTTTAGCCTCCTTGTAAGTGCGACTGACTCTCATGTCGGAGACCCGGGTTCGAGACCCGCTCGGAGCGGGTCGAGTAGGACCCGGGTGGAAGGGTTACATTGGTGCCGTGACCCGGATGAGAGTGAGGTTAAGGGGAGTGAGTGTTAAAAGAGGCCAGCTAGTAGTTGCTGTGCGAGTAAACCTCACTCCCCTGATGTCAATAGGCGCTCTAGCGACAGATGTTGCTAAAAATCCCACACTGCACCTTTAAGTAAAGCAACATGGTAAAAAGGTAAAGACTTGATTTTACTTTAAATTCCTTTTACATTCTCCAAGGTATTGACATTAATATTTTTCATAACTCCATGTAGGCCGTTTCTGTTCATAAATGTAAGCACTGTGGCAGTAGAATTGCAATATTTAGAAAATGTACTCTTGTACTCTTGATACTCAAGTACTTTTAAAAACACGTACTTCAGTACTTTTACTCAAGTAGACATCTGACTGTAGTACTTTTACTTGTACTTGAGTAAAATTTAGCAAGGGGTATCTGTACTTTTACTCAAGTAATAAAGCTGTGTACTCTGTCCGCCTCTGCCGGCTACCAGCTGGTCACAGCAGTCAGTCAGTTTAGGAGGTAAGGATTGTTTTTGGAACATTAATAACCTGCTTGAACTGGCTAATGATGAGTTTAGACAACGACCATGTTTCAAAACACAGTTACCGGCTTAAGATGGATTTTCCAATGGGTGTCTCTGTATATCATTCTTGTAAATCAACAGCTTTTAAAATTTCCGACAATCAATCTGTCAGTAAGATTAGAGAGACAAAACTAATTTGTGAGGAGCACGAGACAAGAGTCTTAATCAAACGTGTCCAGACAGCAGCATTTAACAATGACATGTTTTCCATGAGACAAAAACAGCAGGAAGTTTACAGTACTGCGTGTCTTACATCTTTTTCTTTTTCTTTTTTTTTTTCTGTGAGGATTACATAACCTAATACCAATGTCCGGAAATACAAAAATAATTTGGCAGGACAAATAAGACAGATACTAAGTCAATAGCATCTCTCATGTTTGTGTGCAGTTTAAACAGTAAGAGCATGAAGGGTCCTGTCAAAGCTGGGAGAAAGAGAGGGGCTAAATAGAGAGAGACAACAAGAATTGCAATGCGAGCTGACTATTAGATGATTTTTTTTCTGCGCTGTCCCAGTGGTGAAGTCATGATGTGGACAGACAAATTGCAGGTTTCCTGTGCATTTGCTGACTTCATCAGCAAAGGTCTGTTATTTTGGTTACTATGTATAAACAGCCAGAATAAAATAAACAACCTGAATTGTGTTGCATCAATCCTCTATCTTCCACAACACAGAGACAGCTTGACAAGCAGAAATGTTCAAACTGGCGGTTAATTGTTTCATTGAGTAAAAATCCATCCATTAGTGCTAATATTTCTAAAATCGCCCTAATGTTAACAAATTGACTCCCATCTGGCTGTCCTCCCAGAATGTGTTAAAACAACAAAACTAATGAGCAGTGAAAAATGCTTTTCTCCAGACAATTCCCCCAAAACTCTGCTGTCAGCTTTGTATGTTTTCATGCCATGATGATAACAGGCTGTCAAGATATGTTGGACAAGCTTTTGAAGTAAAAGAGATCTATAAAGTATAAGATGCTAATTCATTTTTTTAAAATATTTTGATCGTTTTTGAAACTGCTCTATTATACAACAGTTCTCTCCAAACTTGTCTGTGTTTGAGACAGACTGCTACACCGTGTCATGCGACACAAGCAAATTGAACCTTTATATTCAGTGATGTGGTTGACACTTGATGTGGCAACACAACAAATTCCTGTCAGTAAACTGATGCTCTGTTCCATTTCTGATATACTTCAAGGGCTCGCTCTACCTCTGACACATAGAACAAATAGATTTGCAAGGGTCGCTTTTCTCCGTCCAGTGTAGACGTAATGCTAGTGTGCATTAGAAACTTTATTAGTGACTCTTTTTCTCTGAGTCTTTCTGCAGGTTACACTGTTACGTCAGAAGGTGGTGACAAGTGACTGTCTTTATGAGTGAGACACTGAATCATTCAGACGGATTCATTAAAACACATTATTAATTTGTGAATAAAAAGTGACAATCTTTAAAACAATCAAGTCAATGAATAATTCACTCAGTCAATTAAAAACCGTTTCATCCAGAACCAGAATAACTGCCTTTGAGTGAGTCATTGAATCATTCACTTAAATGATTAATTAAAAACAAGTTCATTCAGGAATAAAAAAATATGCTTTGTGTGTCATTGAATCATTTATTCAAATTATTCATTTATACCCACTGATTCATTCATGAACAAAACAAGAGACAGTCTTTATGAGCAAGTCATCGAATCATTCACTTAATTGAATTATTAAAAAAAATAATAATAATAAAATTAACTCATGAAACAAGTGATAGTTTTTATGAACAAGTCACTGAATCTTTCAGAAACAACACATGAGTAGTAAATCTGTGTATGTGTGTGGAGATCAGAGAACCTGCTCGCAGTGGGTCAGAAAGGTGTTGAACAGCGGGAATCCACAACTCAATCCACCAGCAGCTTTCAATTAAAGTTCCTAAAGATAAAGCGCTCTAGTTATATTTTTTAAGAGACATGTTTTCTCTCCTTCCACACCCCAGGGCTGATTTCCCATTAATATCCTTGCTCTCTTTGAAACTTGAGGTAAACAACACAAAGCGGCTTCATTTCATGAATATAAAAGGCCATGTGTGATGATTTTATTGTGATTAAATAAATCAGACTAATAAATCACGTCGTACCTTCTAGGAGACTGAATTCAAATGACAGTCATCCATTGGAAGCAGGCGTCAAATTTGCTCTGTCTTCACATCTCATAGCAACAGATGTTATCATTCATACAAACAGACCAAGCACTGCATGTGTTACGTTTTGAAAAGTCATTCACACAAAAATGTTCAGTCATGCTTCCTTTTACAGTATAGTACTTACAGTGTCCTTACAGTGTACTTACATAGAAAGTACTGGCTAATATAAGGTAAGTACATGGGACAGGGGTAGGTTCAGGGTTCACTCTAAAAAATGCTGGGTTGTTTTAACCCAATTTTGGGTCAAATATGGACAAACCCAAATGTTGGGTTAAAAATGTAATGTAAAAATTTAACCCAACAGCTGGGTTAGTCCATATTTGACCCAAAGTTGGGTTAAAATAACCCAGCATTTTTTAGAGTGTTAGTACTAGTTATTGCCCAGCAATTGTAGTTACTAAAATAAGTACATAGTATTTACATGGGTAACAGGAAATGTTCTTGCATTTAATACTGCAAGTGTAAAAGAACAGGTTCAAGCTTCTTTTTTTTTCTTTTAACTTGACATGCTGTTTTTAAAAAAATTCAGATCAAATAGGTCCATGAATATGTTATATATTTAAAAAAATGTTATATTTAAACGCAAGACGCAACAGAACGAAAAAAGTAGCCCAGGGACTTGTGATGCGTTTTACATGTTGAACATCTTGAAAACTTGACACTTAGTTGTTCTATTGTGCTCATTTGTAAGATGCTGAAAAGTAGCGAGACACGGATAATATGTCTATGCAATGGTCTAATATGTCCATGTAGAGAATGTTTACACAGAAAACATTTAAAAACAGATCAGTGGAACTCAAAAACCCACTCTGCATGAACCAGCCCTAATTCAATATCAGTTTTCTTGCTTTAAGCTTTGTTAGGCAAGGTTTATGCACACCTTGCACAATGCATTATGCGTAATACATTGTTAATCAGAGTAAAATCCCAATGCTTGTATGAACTAGAACTACATCAGATTTTCCATTCTCCCTCTGTGATGTTTAAGCCTATGGCAAGGATCAGATAACCAAGTGCCGTCATCGAGAACTCATTCATATAGCAGCTTACCAGATCAGAGCAGAGTCCTGCCAGGACACCCATGCTGACCAAACAATCCATTCAGCAGCATTAAACTCTATGTGTCACCCTACATTCGAGGAAGCTCCATTGTTCAACAGGATATTTGATTGTGCATGTATGAGCAAATCTGGCCTCATTATGACAACAGTGTAGTTGTAACTATAATTGGTTGTTATCATTAGCTATTTTTATTAATTCAAGTAAATCTGAAACTGAATTAAAATGAGTTTTAATGTAAAATTACAAAACTAAACCTGAAATAAAAATAAAAATTTAAATCAAAAACAAAGGCAAAAGCACATAAAATCAGTAAAACTAAAGCTAAAATTAAAATAAAGTAAAAACACAAAAATAAAAGGCTAATTCAAAATATTAATAAATACTATGGTAATAATAATAATATAAAATACTCTAATTAAATAATACTAAAATAAACACTGCTAACAAGTGCCAAGCCACTAAAAGTGAATTAATGCTGATGTTGAATTCAGTTCTTGCAAAAAATACTTGGACATACAATAGGGGTTTTACTTGCTGGTAAAGTTAAGTTTTTACTTTACTTTACTTGTTTAAGATGCAATCTTTTGGATCTCTTCATTTACATAAACTTGAATAAATTGATTCACAACGATGAATCATCAGACATTCCAATGCAACATGACAGAGAAACGTTTAGGACAAACTAATTCACTAGAATCAATCAAGCTTGCCAGCACTACATATGAGAGAGAGGATGCAAAGAGTGTGTTTGAGTGAGATTCAAGTCCAGTAGCTCCAGCGAAGCCAAGAACTTATAGAATATGGGGCTGCAGAGCCTCATTATTCCCCTGCTGTGAGGGTCAGCCACACTCCTGTCTGCTTCTCCATCAGTGCTGGAGAAACATGGTGGCTTGCCAGACCATTTCTCCCAGGGAAACCTGATCTCTCCCAAAGTTTAAGAGCTTCCATGACTGGGTTAGAAACAGGGGCAGCCCATTGACTCTGTAGTGAGCTCACTAGCATGACTGAGGTTGAGTGAGGTGTCAGATCTTCTGTCTAGATCAGTTGGGGTTGTTAGCTCAGTTAAGCTTGGCCTGTCCAGACAGATAGAGGAGGAAATTAGCCTCATACCTCCCCTACGTCTCTCAGGATAGAAACAAATATATCCTTATAACCTGAGGGCTGTGGTACTAGAGTAAAGATTTAAAGGATTACTGTTTCAATGTTTCCGGCAATGACTTAAGGAATTATACGCACAAAAGCAACTTTATTTGTTGTTATGAAAAATGAGAATGCCCACTAAAAATTGTCAATAATGTAGTACTGATGTACGAAGCACAACTCACACTAAAGTCTAACCAAGCAGCTTTATGTTGGTCAAAGTGATCCACAAATCCACAACGCCAAATTAAAATTGTTGCACAACATGCATTGAAATTTCTTTCATCCGTACGTGAAATTCCTGATTGTGTAGATTCCTTTGAAATGACTGGATTTTGATCACAGAAATTTGCTAAACAATGGTAAAAGTAAAATATATATTTTTTTATTCTTGACCTAGTAAATTCATAAATATTATGTTGCACCACATGATATTACAACCTGAACTGGTCCTAAAAAGGTCAAATGATCTGATTTTAAGAGACTCAACTGCATGTTTCTGCATATTGGTTTATAAAAAATAAATAAAAAATTAGCAGTTGTGAAAAAGTTCATGGCAAACAACTTAAGGTTCTAAAAATATTATGTTTAATTAAAAATTAAAAAACAAACATCATTCTACCCTCTCCACTGATGTATTTCACAGGTGGCCATGGATGTTCCTGTGCTAGTATGGCTGGTGTTGCTCCTGGCGAGTAGACAGTTTCCTAAAACGGATTGCAGTACTCAGGCGTTTGACAGCAGTGATGAAGGTCCAGAGGTTGAATTCCTATCGACCTCTCGCACACGGCGGGCCCCGAGCCTCCTCCGCAGGACAAGTGCTCCTACACCTTCATCGTACCCCAGCAGAAGGTTACAGGAGCCATCTGTGTGAACTCCAAGGAGCCTGAGGCCATGCTGGAGAACCGTGTCAATAAGCAGGAGCTGGAACTTCTCAACTCTGAGCTGCACAAGCAGAAGAGACAAATCGAAACTCTGCAGCAGCTTGTAGAAGTCGACGGCGGCATCGTCAACGAGGTGAAGCTTCTGCGCAAGGAGTCCCGTAACATGAATTCCAGAGTGACGCAGTTATACATGCAGCTGCTGCATGAGATCATCCGTAAGAGGGACAATGCGCTGGAGTTGTCGCAACTGGAGAACAAGATTCTCAACCAGACCTCTGAGATGCTGCAGCTTACAAACCGCTATAAAGATCTGGAGCATAAGTATCAGCACCTCGCCTCACTGGCCAATAACCAGTCGGCACTCATTGCCCTTCTCGAGGCACAGTGTCAGAGGGGACCACCGGTTGCGGTCCCTAGGGTGCCAGCCCAGCCTCAGCCCCAACCACAACCACAACCTCAACCCAGACCCTCACCACCCCTCAGCAAGCCTACGTTGAACCGCAACAAAGAGATCACCAACGAGATCCAGAGTGATCAGAACCTCAAAGTGCCACCCGCCCCTCTTCCCACCATGCCAGGAGGAACTCACAGCCCGTCCACCACAAACAAACCCTCAGGTGAGTGGCAGCTTCATTCCTTTAGTGGTGCATGTACTATTTGAAGGGGAAAAACTGAAATGAAATGCTTGCATTTTGAGGAAATAAGATTATAGGTTTTACCAAACTTTCCAACAGAACACATTTAGCATTCAACTTTACTATTGAAAATGTTTGTAGCCAGTAAGTATTCAGCAAAGGTGCATTAAATTGATCAAGAAAGTGACAGTAAAGATACGTATAGTACTTTATATAGTACTTGATATCATTTTGAACTGTCTAACAATCAAAGAAGCCTGGAAAAATGTTTTCAACATTGATAATTAATATACATGTTTCTTAAGCATCAATTCAGCATATTAGAATGATTTCTGAAGGATCCTGTGAGACTGAAGACTAAAGTAAGGATACTAAAAATTCATCTTTGCCATCAAATAAATAAAATATTTTAAAATACAGTTTTTTCCGCACTATAAGGCTAAGTTCACACTGCAGGCTGAAACAACCTAATTCCGATTTTTTTTGCCCCTATGCAACCTGTATCTGATTTTTTCATGACAGTCTGAACGACACAGATCCGATCTTTTCCAATGCGTCTCAGGCCACTTGGGTATGTGGTCCAAATCCGATATGTATCCGATCTTTTGAAATGTGACTTCAATCTGAACGGCCAGGTCACATATATCCGACACGCACGTCATTGCACGCACCTGTAGCTCGCAAATACAGTCCAAATCCAACGCGTTTCTGCACTGTTATGGGCCGCCGCAGACGTGTCTCTTCCCATGACAGAGTTGATCTGGAGGCGCTCACAAACATAATCGAAGGTGGATCTGGTCATTCAGAAGTTACTGATGAATTCTGTATCAGTTAAGCCACTCACATCAGTATCCCACCACTCCTAGCTGTGACTCCACACCCACACGCTTCTCTGTTTAATTTTCTTCTTAAAACGAGAAGATTGTAAGTGTGCTGGCTCTGTTGTGAAAATAACTTTAATATTGCTAAACGAGCTGCACTGTAAGACATCCATTTAGCCACTTCCGCAAACAACAAGTGACGTCGTTGACCGTTGAGTACTCTTCTGCGCATGCGGGTCACTTCTGGGTCATTTCACGTTCACACAGGAGATCACAAAATGTCGCATTAAATTGGAAATGTGAACGGCCTTGCAAAAAAAAATCACATTTTTTCAAAAAATTGTAATTGAGCATTAAGCCCTGCAGTGTGAACGTAGCCTTAGGCGCACTTAAAAGCCTTTAATTTTCTCAAAAAACGACAGTGTGCCTTATAATCCGGAGCGCCTTATATATGGATCAATTGGTTAACAACGCTCCGCATTATTAAATTTCGCCTGCGACGCGTTCGTGTCCATCTTATGCCCGCTTTGTCATATGGCCAGTTCAACCTTGTATAAATCAGGTTGTGTGTAAATCACGTGCCCGCTCACAAGCACTCCCTCTTAACAGACACACTGTCCCCGGCGCTGCTCGCGCGTCACAGAATGTTCATAAAGCGCTTCCCGTTCACAGTAACTGGGTCGTCTCATTCAAAACAGCCAGCTGTTGCTGTCAGCGAGCCGCCGCACATTGAATACTCATATGAGTCAGGCTCATAGGGTCAGGCTGCGAATGTAAGTTACGTGCCCGCCCCAGCGCGCTCACGCTTACTGAATAAACGCCTCACCTCCGCGCCGTGCACTCACTATAGTCCCTTTAGCCTTTAGCACATCTAGTGGATGCATAACGCAAACCCAGTCAAACGTTTGACTGCAGTATCTTATGCGCCTTATAATCCAGTGCGCCCTATGAAAAATGTTCTAAAATAGGTCATTCATTGATAGGGCTGGGTACCGAATTTCGGTACTTTTTAGGTACCGACCGAATTGATTCGAGTACTACCGAGTATCGAAACATGTCTTGTTTTTCGATACCAAATTTCGGTACCCAAGTGGTTAATCTCATCAACGTCAGTGAAACAATAAGCACGCAGCACGATAGGCTGTGGCAGAAAACACTAGTTTACGCAGCTGCTCAGAGACGTAGCTCGTCGCACGTGATGTGTGTGTGTGTGTGCGTGCGCGTGCGTGTCAGCGTCCCAACCCAGATGGATAGAAAATATGTGGAAATGATCCATAGTGTACCTGTGTGCCAGGCTCGATACCAGAAGCACGTGATGCAATATTTTCGACAGGATATTTGCCACCAAAACCAGTAACATGGTAAATCTGATAAGCGCACACACACTTGTTGAGAGTACAAAGTCCGTTTTCCGCTTCAATAACTGGAGCGCGTCACAGATGAACCGACACTCAGTATATGGGATACTTGCCTCATAGGTCTATAGTCGGTCAAAATAATTCTACTTTTAAACAAAACAATTAGAAACAAATAGTTTGATTACCTGATCCATATAACGTTAGGCGCGCGCATTCACTGCTGCAGGAATGACGAGTCAGCATCGCCATAATCATATTTGCTGCCAGCAGACTTATTAAACACTTGTTCATTAATAAACGATGAAAAATATATCCTTTCTGTTGTTTCACGACACATCCATAATAATTAGGCTTCTGTTGCCAGTGCTTTGCGGCAAGCTTCACGTGTGCTGAGCGCAAGGCATATATCCCGCCCCCAGTAGCCTATATTTTATTTAATTCACTTGTATAGCATTTTTCACAATACATATCGTTTCAAAGCAGCTTTACAGAAAATGCATGTTTCTAAATAACAATTTAGAGTGATGATCTGTTATTATCAGAGGTGACAGTGTAATGCATTTCAATTAATTTTCATTCAGTTTCATTGTTAAACATTAAGATAAGGCAGAAACAATGAGCTCTGAAGTAAAGAAAACATGTTGTTAAATGATTAGGAACCATAGAAAACTTTAGCATTGGTGCTTTTTTACATACTTGAGTGTGGAAAAAGTCAACAACTGAAAAATAAAATAAAAATGTAGGTAATATTATATTGATAAAACTGGTTACATAATATTGGTATCGAAAAAGGTATCGTTCAGGAACCGGTATCGAAGTCAAGGTATCGGTATCGAACATTTTGTTACGATACCCAGCCCTATTCATTGAAGGTGCGCCTTATAAACCGGTGCGCCTTATAGTGCGGAAAATACAGTATATTCAAATAGAAAAGAGTTATTTTAATGACATTTCACAATATTTCTATGTTTTCACCAAATAAATACAACCTTGGTGAGCATTAGATTCTTTGTTTGGTCCTTGTTTGGTTTTCAGAGGCAATTTCTCAGTCTTCTATCATGATTCAAACACTGCCTATCAAAGTTCATTCATCTCAAATTCTCTCTACATGACGACTCCCACACAGAGACGTGACAATAAACCATCTGTTGTTGTCTCAGCTTTGAAATGCCAACATCCAGTTAGTAAATCTGGTCAGATGATGAATATCAACAAAATATTTTGTGTTGAGTCACACACGTTGTAGGAGGACAAAAAAGTCAAGAGTCAAGATCAATTTAATGCCATATATCTAATTTCAGACTGATTACAATTTATTTTATACATGTTTTTAATTCTCAAAAAAGAGAAAAGCCCAATTTTTGTTTGAGTGATATACTGTATTGTAGAAAAGTTAAAAAGTGTATTTTTCACAAAAAAAAACAACAACTTGATTTTAATGTCTACTGTTGTTTCATTGATTGCAATGAACATACAAATATGATATAATGTTTTGTTAATTAACCCCAACACCAGCATGTATATATAGTGTCTTTAAAATGTAAAACTAGTCAAGACAGCGAAAAATAAAAAGGTAGCTTTCAGTGGCTGTATTTCCACTCCATCTGGTGACATGAGCAATTTCCTGGCTAGGTCTGCCTGCATTAATAGCAAAAGGTTACACAAACTCTTCTCAATGAGAGTCAAGCTTTCACAATGAGACTACAGTACGAAAAAGAGCTCTGGAAGGAAATAGGAAGAAAGATTCTGGACAGAAGTCAAAAAAGTGAAGGAAAGACGGTCAGAAAAAAACTACAGTGGCTGAGTTGGGAAATGGTATAAGGATGAGTCTGCATTTACACTATATATGTGTGCACATTATGCTAGCAATTTCACCCTGTGATTTATGTTCATTTCTTTCAAAAAACTGTATTTGACAATTGCTTGAGACATCTTGCAGCTTTTACTATGCTTAGACTTACATAAGTACTGTATTTGAAATGGTATTTAAAAAAGAGATTCAGAAAAAAAAGTAGTGTTGTCAACCGATTTTTGAAAAAAATGTTTTAAAAACATATTAATCACATTTTTTTTTTTTTTATAATTGCGATTAATCACGCCAAACAAAGTTTTACATGTGTTTTTATATTGTAGTAATTTCACAATTAATCTCCAAATTAAAGTAGAAACAACATACAGTTTATTTTAAATATTTGATCTAAAAGTTAGGAAATATCCAGAAATATAGTTTTATTCACTTGTAGTTAGAGATATATAATCAGTTTATTAAACACTTTCTTCACTGCATGATTTATAAATTAAATATACACATTTTTACTAAAGCTACAACAGTTATTCTTTTAAGAGCAGTGAGTGATTTTCTATTTGTCTTTTGTTCTTTGATTAACATTAATGACAGACAGGAGACAGGAGGTTAATAAGGCTGCTGTCACTTTAAGATTTGACGCACATGACGTGGATCTGACACATCTTATTTTTTCACAACTCTTTACACTCTACATTTAAGACAATATTAAACTCATTTTAAGACTGTGCTTATGAGGATCATCATTCAGGGAATTTTAAAGAGCAAAATCATTTCAATAGGATTCTAAGTGATTTTTTTGTCTAGCATGAGGGTGAAATATTTCCCCACACAGATTTCACAACAGGTTCAAGTTGGAACGCTAAAAAGAAAGCTGCTTAGTATAAATGTGATGTCTGTGTGATCTGTGGTTCATGGCTACACTTCTGCCAACAGAATAGTTTATGTGACCAGCATCTTAGGATTTAGAACCACATATGAAAGTAGTCAAAATTGGAAGTCAAAAATCCAATCTCATACAAACACACAACAAGACTCAATCTAACAAAACAGAATTGGTTGACAGGGTGGTGATGGCGCAGTGGATAAGACACATGCCTTTGGTGTGAGAGACCCGGGTTCGAAACAACTGCGAGACACCAATGTGTCCCTGAGCAAGACACTTAACCCCTAGTTGCTCCAGAGGCGTGCGACCTCTGACATATATAGCAATTGTAAGTCGCTTTGGATAAAAGCGCCAGCTAAATTTAATTCAATGTAAATGTAAATGACAGTCTAAATACTGTCATAAAGACAATTAAGGGAACACTTCACCCATTTGCATTGAGCTTTGTATCTTTAGAAACCCAGTCATATTCTTGAATGGTCATGGTTTATTCCTTTATTTTCCCCTGAAATGGGAGAAATAAGGATCTAAGTGTTTTACTTCCTGCTTATTATGAAGTAAAAATAGTCATTTTGCGTCATAATAAGTGGGAAGTCACATTTCATTGAAAGACTACAAACTACATATAACAGACCTCAGACCGCTGGATTCATAGCCTCTAGTGCACATTCCACTGAGCCAGATTTTGTCTGTTCTTCTAAAATATCTCTGGCTGGCAGATTTAGACAACAAACATTAGCTCCTCATTATTCCAGGGCGTGGGACCCACTCACCCTACAGGCCTATTACAGATAAGTGGGTGGGACTAAAATCAATATCAGCCATCTTGTTTGGAAGCTAAGCTAACAAGCACTGTGGAGATAGGAAGTTAGGACAATGACAGAAGAAACTAAATATGATTTGGAGGAAGAGGATTTAGAAATTCTGCTGCTCGAATCCGAATGTTCGTGGCTATCTTTACAAGCCGCAATATAGAGAAGAGCAGCTAAGGCTGATGGAGGAACAGGAGGCGGCTGCCTGTCGCGGTTCGAGGAGCCCGGACTGGCTTGAGCTGGACGGACTTCTGGTGCATGTGCTCTTGCTGTGTGCTACGGACACAGATCGAGTCCGTCTGCAGCAGAGAACTTCAACGATGGCAATTTCTCATGAACAAAATCTCTGAATCAGACGAGCACATGGACGTTTGTGTTGTGATGCGACCCATCCTAGTTTCGCCTGACTGAACATGCCGGTATCATGCAGTGATTGACCATATAGAAAGAAGTACAAACAAGGAGTAATTTACTAATGAGTTTGCCAATGTAACGGGGTTCGTTGTTGTGGGAAGGAGGAGGCGGGAACCGGCAAACATTTAAACATTTTAATAGTAAAATGAATAAATACAAAACAACAGTATAAGCCACCAGCCCCACATTGACGACTGCTGTCTACACACAACAGAAACGAAACGCAACATAAAAACAGGCCTGTTTCTCTCTCAATCTGCCGTCGTCGCTCCTCGTTTTATGCTTACATTCCTCCATGAGAGATGTGGGACCGGTGCGTCTCACAGGTGTCTTTCATTATCACTTACGCCACCGGCCTCACGCCGTCCTCTCACGTCCCTCGCCTTCGCCCTGCTCGCCACAGCCAACTAACTAGAAATTTCAGTGTGAAATGAATTTCAAACTCTGGGGCCAGCTAACATTGGCCTTGTAGACGACAGAGTGATTTCTCTGATGTTTGCGCTGTTCTGGATTAGTGGGAGTGGCTTGTGGAGCTGTGCATTGTGGGAGTTGTTGTCTTACATACAAGATAATACGTCAGCAGCGTCATTGGGATCGTGAACGAGCCAACAGAACCAGAAGAGAATACAATGCTGAATAAAGTCGTTGTTTTTGCTATGTTTGGACCAAAAATTATTTTCGATGCTTCAAAAAATTTGAACTAACCCACTCATGTCACATGGACTACTTTAATGATGTCTGTATTGCCTTTATGGACAAGGACAGTATAAGGTATATACATTTTCAATGGAGGAACAGAAAGCTTGCCGACTAAATCTAAAATATCTTAAACTGTGTTCCGAAGATGAACGGAGGTCTTACGGGCTTGGGACGACATGAGGGTGAGTCATTAATGACATAATTTTCATTTTTGGGTGAACTAACCCTTTAAGTTATTTTCTCGGTCAAGAGGGCACCAACTTCAAAAAATGTTTTACATTTCGACTACATATGATCCACTTTCAATAAAGATTAATGTTGAAATGGGTGAAATGCTCCTTTAAGTTGCAGTGATGATAAAGAAAATAAGAGGATAGGAGAAAGAGCAGGGCAAGGAGGGAAGCAGCACTCTGTTGGAGTGAAGTCATTTCTTCCAGTGTTATCAAACCTGGGTGACCCAGACATCCGACACAAAGCTCAGCGCTCTATCAGGTCTGGGTCTTCCTGCTGGAGAGAAATGGCCTGCTGATGGATTTGCCAAGTTATTTTAACAAGACCCACACCACTGAAAATCTGTAAGGCCTCTCCGTTTCCACTTCCTCCCTTCTTCCTACCATATCTCCTCTAAAGTTCACTTGACTTGATGGATTTGTGTTCATTCTGAGTTCATCACCTCATTCATCTCTGTGAATGTTAGCTAGAGTCTTTGTAGTGAAAAGCACATTTTCTTTTCGTGTCTGTCTTCTCTGCCATTAGACACTTTTTGCTTACAATGTGCAAGTCTGTTCTATCAGAGCACTGTCTTTTTCCATTTCTCCATCAACTAATCTAAACTGTGTCCTTTTGTCTGCCAGATAGAACAGCTGCCTTAATTGGTCTAAACTTATGTAAAGCCTCCTGAACAAGTACACCAAAATATTTATCACTGTAAAACAGAAACAGTTAAGAAGTGATCCACATATTCACTAAAATTATTGTTCTATTAAGAAACAAATGCTTCAAAATATGTACTTATGAACCTGGTTTTAGCTGTTCTGTTCTTGTAGTGATCTTTATTTTCTTCAAATACTTGTTCTTGGCACTATGCATTAAGTGGCAAGTTTCCATGGTGTAAAATGTTCTACGACCAATTAAACAGAAGGGGGCTTAAAGGAAAAGTTGGTAATTTGCTGACAAGCAGACTTCTCCAAGGGAGAGCAAGAAATTGGTGGCTCCAAGATAATGAGGGAAAGTATGTGGAACAAAAAATTTGAATTCAGCCCTAAACACAAACATAGTTTTAAAACTAAAACACTAATGCAGAATTAGTTTGGGATTAATAAACCAAGTCTGGTAATGTTAATAATAACAATAATGCAATAAATATTGAATGGTATAAATAAAATATTTTCCCACTGGACCATCGGTTTAAAGGGATCACATGGTCAATTTGGTGACGTACAAAAATTAAGATTCATAAATATTTATTTTTCAAAATAAAACTTTTTAGGTTGGAACAATGCATTCTCAGACCTTTGCACTCCAATGTATGTCTATTACATTTGTCTATGTGAGGCATGTCTCTTGAGATTCCCAAAAATCGACTGACCCAATAAAAAAGCAAGTGGTTTAATACATGCTCCTCCTGCGATTGGGAATGCTGGAATGGATTCAGTTTTGTTCACAGTAAGGGGCTAATGAGCCCCGTCTGCGTTGTTATCTTAAATTTGTCAGGTAGTGTGATGGCTCTTACTCTGGCATGCTGTGAAAATCAGCCAGCCAGAGAGATTTAGAAAAACAGACAAAATCCGGCTCGGTGGAATGTGCACTAGAGGCTATGAATCCAGTGGTCTGAGGTCTGTTATCATAAATACAACCAGAAGTATCTTGATTGTAAGTGCGTAAATTATAAGTACTAAAATGAATGTGAAAAAGGGCCAGCCGTTGGGCATAAGGCCTGCTTAATAAACACTACAGGATGAGAGTAAACACTAAAATGTTCCAGACTACTGTAAGTAAACCACAAGGCCTCAGCAGCACTTTAAGAAAGAGATGTTAGATCAAACCTAACACACAAATTAAAACACAAAAATAATAATGGAACATATGAGATCATGTGCTATCAGAGCAAACCTTTAAGTTTAAGTCTCAGGTTGTGTTTAGGTTTGACTATTTTCCCTACAGAAAATACCATAATTAAAAACCACAATTGGTTTCACCAGCTAGGTTTTGCTAGTGAATAGCATATTTGTGCTGCTCCAATAGATAGACCACAACCAAACCAGCAGACCAGCCAAGACCACAATGGAAATTCACCCTTTGCTGTTGTTAGTTGCTTTAAGCTGGTATAAAGCAATTAAGCTAGTCTCAGCCTGGCCAAGTTGGTTTAGTTCCCATTTTATATATATATATATATATATATATATATATATATATATATATATATATATATATATATATATATATATATATATATATATATATATATATATGCATTACACATACATACATATAACATATATATACATGCATATATACATATATACACAGGGCTTGACATTAACACCCGCCAACCCGCCAATCACGGGTGGATTTCACCCGTGGCGGGTAACACAGTCACTCTCACTAGCCACTTTGGCGTGTTGAAAAATTGTAGTCTTTTCAAAAGACATCTGACATAAGAAACGAATTGCAATTTATCACTACGAAACTACAACTCCCATGAGTATTCCTGCACATAGTCTAGTGTTTGCTCTTTGGTCCATTCGTGAATCCTAGTCTTTAACGACAACACTGTAAACAAGACGAAACGCGAAGAGTAGACACGCAAAGATTAAACTTAAGCGGACTTGCTGTCGGACTTTTTAGTCTGCCCTTAATTATAGACGATCTTTAGCAGGAGAATCCAACCACAGGCACGTCTCACGCTCTTCTGCAGTGCCACTGCGCGAGGTGTGCGCGCCAAATGTGACATCCAGACTTTTGTCAAACGGATCAGTCACACGCGATTGGTGCACGTGCACACACACACACACACGCACACACACACACACACACACACAACACAGCGTTCATTCAGTTCGTAAGTGTGCGTGGCCGATATAAAGAAAAAACAATCTTCATGATTAAGAGACACGGTGTAACTACTAGTAGGGCTGCGCTGGTCACGTCATATCACATCTATCTTTCCAGAATTAATTCTATGTTTCAATAAAATTAATCATGCCATGAAAGAAAGCAGGCTCTGGGAATAATCTAAAAAATAAAGACCTTATTTTTAAATAAGTTTTAAATTTTAAATACAGGCCTATACTTGTTTCAGGTGGACATATATTCTCCAGTTACTCAGAGCTTCATGATGATCATAATTAAAGTCAGACTTATGAGGAAATGCTGATGCAAAACAAACAATCCAAAGTCCCCAAAACTGTCATATAGACCTATAAAAAAGTTAATCATGCAGCCTTATTTATTGATTTTTTCTTAGAAAATTAATTTATTCTTTGCTCGTTGTTTCTAATGCATGTTTGTTCTACTCTGTATTAAAGTATTTACTGATGTAAAAAAAAATGATGCAGCACTTTTATTATATACAATAAGAAGCTATTTTGATCTTAATAGACAAGGTGTTTTAAAAAGGAGTTTTACAACCTTATCAGAGCTAATATTAGTGACATTAGTACATTTTAGCACGTTTTAAGCCCCATTGTCAACTTTAATCATATAAAACAATTTTCCAACAACAAAAATATGGCTAGTAAAAGTGCTGCGTAGGCTAGCAATTTTGGAAAACCACTAGCCACATTGGCTAGTGAGCAAAAAAGTTAATGTCAAGCCCTGATATATATATATATATATATATATATATATATATATATATATATATATATATATATATATATATATATATATATATATATATATATATATATATTATTTATTATATTTCCCATTAGCAGGGCATTAATCAACCCATCTAGTTTTTACCATTTAAAAGCTAGATGGGTTGATTAATGCCTGCTAATGGGGAAAATAAATAAATAAATATATATATATATATATATATATCACACAGTGTATATATATATATATATATATATATATATATATATATATATATATATATATATATATATATATATATATATATATATATATATATATATATATATATATATATATATACATAATATATATATATCTATATCTATCCAAAATTGCTAGCAACGCAGCACTTTTACTAGCCATATTTTTGTTGTTGGAAAATTGTTTTATATGAATAAAGTTGACAATGGCGCTTTAAAACGTGCTAAAATGTACTAATATGCTAGTGGCTAGCAATTTTGGAAAGCCACTAGCCACATTGGCTAGTGAGCAAAAAAGTTAATGTCAGAGCCCTGTATATATATAATTTTCCCCATTAGCAGGGCATTAATCAACCCATCTAGATTTTACCATTTAATATTGAAGATCAAAGAAAATTTTATTTTGAAGACAACTCATTTATGGATGGTCTCTTACTCTGCTTTTCATTGGAAAACTTTGGAAATTGGAGCCATTTTTGACGCATCCCTATAAAAACACTACTCTATGCCCAGGGGACTTTGGAAGTGCTCGCTAATCTACTTGCTATTGCATTATTTAACAAATGGGTCTTTCTCTGGTGCTACGTGCCAGCATTATGTTTGGCTGGAATAGCAGAGGCAACTTCCCAGCCCAGAATGGCAGCCAAGGTCAATCCTCTTTTTACGTTAAGAGCTTTTCCAGCTGTGCCACGGATGAACCCAGAGACCTCAGCGGAGTAGATACAACTGAGAACTGTGTTCAGGGAGATCCTAAGATTGGCTTTCTTGGATTATGAAATTGTTTAAACTTTGCGCCCGAATTTCCCTTCAAACAAAATAATATCTCAGTCCGTCACATTGTCACATTCCCAATATGAAATTTGACAGAAACAGACAGAAGACTTCCTATAAAAAAAAAGAAAAAAAATGTTTTTGAGTCTGTGGGGATACATCTTGTTTAAATAATCTGGGAGTGACTGAGTGGGGTAAATACTGAATGATTTTCCCCTCCTCTTAGGTCCCTGGAAGGATTGTCTGGAGGCTCTGGAGGACGGCCACACTAACAGCGGCATGCACCTAGTGAAGCCGGATGAACACCAACAAGCTGATGCAGGTGTGGTGTGATCAAAGACATGACCCTGGTGGCTGGACTGTCATCCAGAGAAGAATGGATGGCTCTGTCAACTTCTTCAGAAACTGGGAGACATATAAGGTGAGCCAGGAAGATCAATTCTGGCCAGTAATTAATTAAATGTTATGACCGATAAGTGATAAACAGCTGTATTAAAATAACAGTATATGAAAACTGTATGAAACAAGTCACGAAATTGGCCTTTATGCCTGTTTCACACACATACTCCGTGCTGCAGTGCGTATGCGGTGAGTGTTGCGGTGCGTATCCGGTACAGGAGCAACACGCGCTAAAATGCTTTCACATATGCTGCGTTTGCAGTGCGTATTCTGCACCACAAACACTTACTATTTTTATTAGCAATAGGGTGACCAGTGACCAACAGTCCTGTTATCCCAGGACATGTCCTGTTTTCACATCCTGTCCTGGCCGTTTTTTATAAAGTGATGTCGGTTTTCAAAAAATAAATAAATAAATGAGATGGGAGATGGGCAAACAAGGAGGATGAGGGAAAAAAACAGGATAATGAGGAAGAAAACTAGTTCGTTTTTTTTAAGTTTGTGAGAGGTATTTTGTTCAATTTGAAGGTATTTCTTTTTCTAATTAATATTTATATATTTATTTTTCTAATACATAAGAGACATTATTTTTTATCATTATTTCATTAATTATTTTTTAAACCTGTTGATCATCCTCTGAGAAGCCTATCTGAATTTGTATCTTGATATAACAATTTTCTATCCACAGAGGGGGCATAGCCTATTTTAAATGTATTGAAATTAATAAAGCATCTCTGAGTAAACTTCGAGTATCATTTGTTTGTTGAGCCATGTGTCCTGGTTTTTGCTAATCAAAATTTTTCCCCCTATGCAGCAACTTTTATTAAAATAAAAGTTTTGCCAGCATTGCGATTCTCTTTGTAGAAAAAAAAAGTCAATCCTCATCACAAAAACAAACAAACAGATCTTCAAAGCCCTGTAGATGCTTCATGGGCTCAGAAAGATGTCTAAAGATTGCGCTGGCAAATGAAAGCCCAACCAGTAAAAAAAAAACAAAAAAAAACTTACAGCAAGTGGCAATTTTTCAGCCTTAAGGACAAAATAATACAGACTAAGTAATGTACACTAAAATAATTATTTTACATGGTCCATCTATTACTCAATGGCAGGCGCTATTCTGTTTTATTACAGCAAGGCTTTGGAAACATTGATGGAGAGTACTGGCTGGGTCTGGAGAACATATACTGGATAACCAACCAGGGGAACTACAAGCTGTTGGTCACCTTGGAGGACTGGTCTGGACGCAAGACATTTGCAGAGTACGCAAGTTTCCGCCTTGAGCCTGAGACGGACTTCTACAGGCTCAAGGTGGGCCATTATCATGGCAATGCCGGTGACTCCCTAACTTGGCACAACGGGAAGCAGTTCACCACTCTGGACAGGGATCATGATGTATATACAGGTATCAGTCAATCAATTACTATTTTTCTATAATTTATACTAGGGCTGTCAGGTTAAACGCGTTATAATGGCGATAACGCAAACCAATTTTATTAATAGTCAATTTTTTATCGCGCAATTAACAGTCTTTTTGGCCTAGTAAACTTTGTGGTTTTCAACAAATAGTTGGTTAACGTTACAGTTTTGAGTGAATGACAGAGGCGTAAGATGCCGAGATGGATGCCAATAAGATTCTGAATAAAAAGTTTACTATTAAAAAGTTGACAAATGGTTCCATTGACAAGACCAAAGTGATCTGTGTGTTTTGTCGTCGTGAACTGAGATATCAGTCATCGCAGCACATCCAGTCAAATATTGCTTGATGATGGCCAAACAAACACACTCACACAGCTGATGCAAATTCTCCACCAAACAATGTTGTTTTCAATAATAAAAAAAATAAAATTGCACAAAAGCAAGCTGATCCACTTTTCCATGTTGATAAGAGCACTAAAATGAGAAAAAATAATGGGACAAAAAGAAATCAATAGACATTTAGAATAGATACAAATGTGCGAATAATTGCGATTAAGTCGCGAGTAACTATGACATCAATGCGATTAATCATGATTAAATATTTTAATCGTTTGACAGCACTAATTTATACATATAACTAGGGGTGTAACGTTCACAAAATTCACGGTTCGGTTTGATGCGATACACTTGTGTCACGGTTCGATATGTTTCAAATACAGCAAAAAGAAAGAAATGGCAGAGAAATTTCCTTGATTTAATTTTTGTATTATATTTTTATTAAAACTAACATCATAAAGTATGATATTTTTTAACTTTGAGCAATGATGGAGCTATAGCCTACTTGACTTTTCATAGGAGCTGATAAAACAAAACAGCTCCCTGGACAAAATGAAATGTAATATTGTCAGTAGTTTATTTTAGTTTAGATTAACATTTGAGGGCAGCCATTGTATTCATAATGTCAAAATACAACCGACTATGTTACTTGAAAGCATATAGCCTACTATTCCTGCCAAACTTACAGTTAGTAGTGTTATACAGTAAATCCATGGTGATGTTGCTGATCTGTGGACACTGGATAGTTCATTCATGGCACAATGTTTGTTCCTGGTTTCCACGTCAGCGCTGTTTGATCCGTTAATAACGGAGAAATCTGAATGTTTCTCACTAGATCTCACAGCAATGTTATTACTTCAGTGGCGAATTCAAATGTTTTCTGGATTTGGCTGTGTAGTAACAGTGCTGATGATGAAGATCGGCTCGTGCTGCATTGGTCCAAACTGATAAACGGTCCGACATCCAAACAACCAACCACACAATAACGAGTAGCTCAGTTTCGTTCTGCTTACATTATATTTGCCATTTGATGTTGGGCAAAGTTGTGGTCACGCCAACGTCTCTTACATTATGAACGCGTATGACACGCCTACATTTGAATAATGAAATGTTGGTCGGCAGGAAAAATGAACTGAACGAACCGTTCGGTTCATAAATGCATACCAAAAACCAAACCGAAAGCCTCAGTACCGAACGGTTCAATACGAATACGCGTATCGTTACACCCCTACATATAACTTAATATATAAAATGTTTCTTTGTTTTTTCAGGCAACTGTGCACACTATCAAAAAGGAGGCTGGTGGTATAATGCCTGCGCCCACTCAAATCTGAACGGCGTGTGGTACAGGGGAGGACACTACCGCAGCCGCTATCAGGATGGCGTGTACTGGGCTGAATTCAGAGGAGGCGCCTATTCCCTCAAGAAGGTCGTAATGATGATACGACCCAACCCGAACACCTTCCACTGAGAAGCACATAAAAACAGGGAATGAAATGACAATTGTTGCGCCATGGTCGCCATCCACCCTATAAAGTGCAATTCGTTTAGACTGGTTTTTAAATTGTTTTGCTTCCTACATAGATATGATAGCAAAAGAACCAACAAGGTCTTGGTTGACGTAACTAAGAAGGAACACCAATTTATCAGAAACTACAAAAAAGAAGCTCTATTAAGTGCTATTTATATCCATTATCACAGAAAATGAAGTGTCTGATGACTTGGCCTGTTTTCAATCAGTCTCCAGGAAGTCCTCTAAAAAATATATATAATGAAAATGATGTGCGTTTTCACTCTAGTTCAATCAAATCAAATGAAACCTGTTCATCTTTAGATATTTAGTGCAATTGTGAATCTGTTGTCTGTTAGATTGCTTTTGTTAAATATGTAAAATAACTGATTAGTACTCATTCGATGTTACAAATAGACACAGGACATCCAGTCCAGTGATAAAAAGCTTACAGCATCCCTAGTTTATTCAAAGCTAAGAGAATATATGTTTCCTGATGATATGAACAACTCATAATTTATTTCAGGGATATCATTTTTAAAATTCATATAAAGGTTGCAGTGTAAAATAATGCACAATTAAACATCTTAAAACAGTCATCGGTTTCTCAATCTAAACTGTATTTACTGTGTAAATTAGCTGCTGGTGTCAAATGAAGACCCAACACATTTATGTACATATACACGTAATATTGTTGAAAATAATGTGTAATTTGTAATATACTGTAAGTGTAACATTCCCCCTAGTATTGTCATCCTGTTGCAATAAAAGATGTACAGCCTTGTGTTTGTCTGTGAATGGATTAAAAATCAATCTGCAACAGCTGCAGTTCTACTGAGAAAGTTTATGTGCCAAAGTAAAGGGAAAAGCCACAAATATTAATTAAAAAAATGCTACAGACTCAAAACAACAAAATAGCTCTTTTACCATGGGGTCACACTTTCAGTTTAGGGCCCAATTATTTCTATTAAGTAAGACTTCTGCATCAATAAACTCCTAATTATTGCATATCAATATTTAGTGTGGTAGTTATTAAGTTTAAGTATTGGAAAGGATTATGGGATGTAGAAAATGGTCATTAATATGGTCAGAATAAGACATTACTTTATAAGTACATTACTTTATAATAAACAGCCAACATTCTAGTAATATGCATGCTAACAAGCAACTAGTGAGAATTGAACCCTAAACTAAAGTGTTATCATAAATGTTGTATCAGATTATGTATATGTGGCTTGCTGTTTAATAACACAGCAAATAATTTTAGTTGTTAATAATTTACTTGCCCTGTCTATGGTATTACACTTATGGAAGTCAAAGAGGTGATAGTATTTTAGGGTTTATAACCAGAAATAAGAATATTTTGATCTACATGAAAAAAAGAAGAAGATATATTTAAAAAATGAAGAGTTCAGATGCAAAAGCCTCTAAGTGCCATTTGAAATTTTCTTCTAAAATGACCATTTTTATCAAGCTTGTATATTTAAGTTCAGTAATTTCACTTAAATGGCAATGAAGATTACCTATTAATTGTCATTTAAGAGAAATTACTGAACTTAAATATACAAGCTTAATAAAAATGGTCATTTTAGAAGAAAATTTCAAATGGCATTTAGAGGCTTTTGCATCTGAACTCTTCAAATATATATTTTATCTCCAGGTCATTAGATCTAGAATTCTGTGCATTCTAATTTAGAGTAGTGTAATACATGTACATTTATTTTAATGAATCGACATACATACATACTGCTTTTACAGAAAAAAGGAACATTATCCAGTGTCAATTGTGTAGAGATGTATGAATTACAGCTCTTACTTTCGAGTCATTTTCAAATCAAGGAAAATGTGTGACCTACTTGAACCCATTGCAAAATATGCACAGGTAAAACTTTCACCCCCACACAAAATTCACAAGTGCATTGATTCGTATAGAAATTACTGAGTTTCGCCCACCAAAAAGTCCCCAGAGAGCGGTAAATGTGAAACTGTTAGGAAAAAGCAGTAAAAATAATTGGAAAGCAAATTGGATCAGAATCTGGAGTCCTCAAGCTTCATTAAGGCTAATGGTTGTTAAACTCCACATTTCCATTGTTAGGGAAGTTATGGCTAGACTCCCTAAACAGAATCATTATTTTGTTTAACTTCATGTCTTCCAATAGACTTCTATTCTAAATGTAAAGCTGGATATACCTGAGGTAGCAATCAACTAGTCATATTTCTCTGTACCTCAAGTGATATGAGAGCTCAGAGTGGAACTCAAATAACATGCGAATATATGCTAACTTCTATTAGGAGTGTTTGTTAATAAAATTAACAGGAAAACAAAAATGTAAAATGTTTGCTTCAAAATTCACAGAAGTAATATTTAGCTCATTATTCCAATTTATTAATTTATATTAAAAAATAAATAACCTATGGCTCTAAGAATACCTTTTTTGGTACAAAATGAAGGTATGAACTCTTTTTTTGTATTAAAACTAATAACACAAGTTCTATTAAATGCATCAAAAAGCATGAAAAGAGTGTTTGACAAAATCCCAAACCCTTTAATTTCCTTTTTCCTAATGGGAAATGGAACGGGCCACTGGAGAAGCGCAGTGGAAACTGACAGATTTGAAGTGACAGCCTGCACAACCTCAGCCACGTCAGACAGTCTTTCCATCCCTGCGGTTTCAACTGCTTGCTGCTCAGAAATGGGAATATGTTACAGGAGTTCCCTGCAGACTAAACCACAAGGTACCGGCACCAGGTACAGTTTCTTTTTCTGTGACATCTGAGCAAGCCATGTGATGAGTGGGACGTAGTTTACAGACACTCTGCCCAAGTGGAAGCAGACACTCAGTGTGGATTATGTAAAGGAAATTCAATTAATGAGAAAGATGTGTGCGGCTGGAACAGCATGCGTCAGCTCTATCCACATGTTTACCTTCTTAAAAATTACAGTGACTGTATGTTTGTACATTTCAGACCTCTAGAAATGAACCAGCCCACAAGTTACAGACCAAGAGATAATTTGAGTTACAGCCGGCTGAAGTTATTTCTGAACGGTCTAATAGTTATTCACATACCACAATGACACGAGAGCACCTGGAAAATTGTGACCATGAGCTCGGGCCTCAAGCATGTGGCAATGACGTACGGTCAATGTTGTGCAGTTCAAAATCTAACAACCTCATCTTTAAAAGTGCATCTCGTAAACAAGACCGCCAAACATTCAAAACACCTCCTAAACATAAAGCCACAAGATCCCTTTCTGATCAGAACGGGCTCTCGGCTAACAGCTGGATTAGTCAGTCCAGACATCACTGCTGATAAATAAGATGGAAGAGAGTAATTGAGTGAAAGATCTGGACCATGTTGGACAATCCTGAGGGAGGTATCCATTTCCAAGTGCTGTCAGTGCCTTTAGAGAAGACTGATGTGTGTATAAATAATTCCTCACTGGGCTTCTGCAACATCCATGAGAGTCTTGGACAAATGTCTTTTCATGAGAGAAAAAAGCGGCTACCAATGTACCAACCTGGATTTCAATATGATTTAATTGTAATTGCCATCTTACAAAAATGGTCAGGATGTCAAGGAGCTTTTAAGTTCAAGGATTGTGCAGTGGTATTTCTATTGCAAATACAGAATATTTAAAGGAGTCATAACCTGTCATTTTCACTTTTCCATGAGAATCAATGTATGTTATGATTGCCTAAAGATTAAACATTGGCCGGGAAGCCGATATTCAAAAGTGAAGCATTTGTTTACCCCAGGGTTCATAAATCAGCCCACGTGCACGCTAGGGGTGGGGAAAAAAATCGATTCTTAGATGCATTCACGATGCGGACGTGGACGATTCTGAATCGATTCACAAATGTCAAAAATCGATTTTCAAAAAAAAATATATTATTTTATATATATTTATAATAACGTAATATTGACGCAACGTGAAAGGCGGAACTCTGAAGCGCGCAGAATTGCAGTGGCCGGACCGTCTGTAGTGTTCACATAACAGAGACTGCAGACGCCATGCGCAGCATCGATGACTGAGCGTCGAATCGCGAACCCTCCTCGTTAAAAGCTGACGTGAGGAGGGAGTGTGCGATAGCACGATTTTTGATCGTGGACGATGAAAATGTCTCCACTATCTGCTTTTGAAGAAATATCGTAATATCGTGTTACAGTGCATTCTATCAGTTCAGTTCTGGAACGAATAGGTGACGGGACACTTGCAATTCACAAAAGTTCATTATTTGCATAAGCCTTGCCGGTTGAACATTTAATTCACGTGCCTAATGCTCTGTTCCCGACGCTCACATATGCACTAGAAGCCTGTCAAACAGCGCCTGAACACTGGACTAAGTTATCTTTAGAGTCTTATGCTAATACTGTTAAACACATACAAAGTTTACATAAACAGAATTGGCTATGTCTAAAGTGAAACTCAAACATTTGAGAGAACATCTGGTGTAATATGCGTCTCTATTAAACGCGTCGCTTGCTGGTCTAAAAGCGACAGGAGTAAATCGTACTGCCGCTCGTCCTTAAAGGGATAGTTCACAAAAAAAAAATAAAGAAAAATCTGTCTTTATTTACTCTAATGTTGTTCCAAACCTGTTATTATTTCTTCTTGTGCTGAACACAGAAGAAGATTTTTTTTTTTTTATGTGGGTAACCAAACAGTTGCTGGTCCCCATCAACTTCCAGGAAAAAAAAAAGGATAACATGTATGCTGCTCAGTTCAGGCACACATTTATTTTCCTGTTGGTTCTTTGCAATGTTAATAAAATATATTATTAACTCTTTATGGGTCATTACTTTTTACTTTTAAAGCAAAGTATTTATAGTCACACACACACACAAAAAAAAGATTCAGATAATCGATTTAGCATCAGAATCGGGAAGCCCTATAAAATCATAATTAACAATTAGAATTTAGTGAGGTGCCTAGAGATTCCCACCCCTAGTGCACGCGCACTCAAATACGAGATTAATTTCTCCCCCGACTTGACGTCAAGACGGGAACAGGATATACCATATGGACACCGCACACACATATGCTGCAGGAAGCTCGCGCTGTCCCTTCTCCCCTCATATTCAGTCAAGAAAGATGCAGAAATGTAGTGCACACGTGAGTTGCTCTGTGGTTGATTGCCAGAATCATAATTCAAATGTGTTTTCTCTACCAAAAACGGACCAAACTACCAGGGACCAGTGGATGAAAATCATTTTAATGACGCTGTTCCAACAACTGGCTCAACGTTAGGTGTCTGCGCTAAACATTTAACACAGGCATCCTTCACAACGTTCATTTCAAGTCGGACAATAATTTCTGCAGAGTCAGAGTGCTGTATAGAGATGGAACAGGTATAGTTTAGTAGTTTAATTACGGTTATTATAACGTAATTTGTCATCTGCTTGTATGTATCCATTATTTATTAATAGCCTACAAGTCTACAGTTTCGGACCAAGTTCGAATGATGATCAAACATATACTGATGATGAGTTTAATAAAGTTTATTGTACATCACAGAAAAGATGAAGCGTCAGTTTTACTTCAGAAAATCACCGTAAGAGCTGAGTAAACACAGCTATAAGAAGTGCGTGAACGTGAAACAAGGCAAAAACCACACATGATAGCAAACGTTGATCTCTATAACTACTGTAAGCTGATAAAAAAGTAGACTACATCTCCAAAAATACCAACAAATGTTTTAGCTCGTTACTGATGTTAATGTATGTCTCAGTCAGAATGATTGTCTTTACCATTCAGAGACATGTTGATGTAAACGTCCTTCCATTGACTCTATATCTTCCGTTTCCAGCTCTAGTTTAGAGTCTGGCTCAAACACATATGGTCGAATTCCGTAATTTCCGCAGGTCGCGGTCTTTTGTAATGATATGCTAAAGTTACCCGATGTGTTGAGCCCCCTCCTTCCTGCCACCAATCAACACGGCCCTCATTTGCATTATTAAAATGACCGTCCACGACCGATCTCACGAGGCAATAATGCATTCAGAAATAAGGGTCAGAGGAGCTCTGTGTTTTTTTTTTCCACTTTTCTTTTTTAGAAGGGCCTGAAAGACTATAATAGAGCGTGGGTATCCAAGGTATTACTCGGTTATGACTCTTAAGCTTTAGCAGAATTCCTAAAACCGCATGAAATAGTTTGACGAATGTCATTTTCTTTACTGCGTCTGATACCTAAAACAGGACATGGCATATTTCTCAATCATTCCTGAACTGGAGAGGTGTATTGATATGCCCTCTGTTGGACACTGAAGAATGTGCAGATAAGACAAGGCCAAAAAATAAATAATAAATAAATAAATAGAAATATATAAAATGAGATGTTCACAGTCAACTTAAAATGAACCCTGCCATCACCAATCATCTACATGTCAAGAAACAATCATTGTACTAAAGTAAAATGTGTTTGCTAGAATTAAATTAGTCAATATTGCAAATAAATGACCCATTCCTCTCAAAGTAAGCATCTTATGTTTTAGTTATGGCCTTATTAATAAGCAAACTTTTAAAAACAATCCACAAAGCCTCTCATTTCTGACTGAATATTGTCGTGACTTTTATTAACACTCACCAAGGTAGGGGATGCAGGGAGCCATTTTGAGGGATCTGGTGTACTCTCTCATACGGTTGTAATTCTCTTCCTTCTGACGTCAGAAAGTCAAGCTTTTCAAAGGTGGCCTTGTCCTTTCGACTGATCAACTGTTAAGAACAGAAAGCAAACAAAAAACAAACAGTTCATTCAATCAGCAAATCAGCAACACCTAATGGCTAATTCTCAAGTGTGAAATAGAAATCAGAGGTATTTAAAGTCTGCGTGAAGGATAGGAACAATAAAGGAATGAATAAAAAGTAAAAACAAAAATATTATGATATACAAATTGAAGTGTATTCACACAGGCAACAAAAATGAGTATTGCTGTTGGCCAATATTTTTTTTATGTTAGTTACCTCTGTTAATTAATTTAAATAAGATAAAAAAAGATGATACATATTTAAAATCATATCAATTTAAAGTCATCACTAAGAAAACTTTTCCAGTTTTGCCTTTGAATAAATTCTAAGTAAATGTTAATGTATTAATAATTATTTTTTACTTGGCAAGTTTTCATCTTTTTAAAATATTTGAATGAATTAGAGGTATCTGAGATTAAAAGTATTTGACAATAAATATATTAATAATAATTATTATTATTATTAAAAAATATCCTCAGCTCTGCCTCAAGCACTTAAATATACTGCCCTTGGAAAATAAACAGAGTTGCTCCCCATTGGGCCAGTAACTTTAGTAGGGGGACTTGGGGAGGCGCCGTTTTGTGAATTTTGTCAGAGGGGAGTCCCATTCACTCTTCTGATCTAAATAAAGCTGTCTGCAAATATGATAAATATGAAAAACAAGAAACCCTATTGGGAGACTAGCGAGATTCTATTTAAGAAAAAAGTTCCCAGAGCTCAAACTCCAGATATACAAACATATGCTATCGGCACTGGGCATATTTCTTATTTATGGAAAGCACATGATCACATGAAACAGGCTCGGTGTAAAGAAGGTCTTTATGAGTGGCATAAATTCACCCAACGCTTCCTTGCAGCACATGTGCTATTGAAAAACATCAGTAGGGATGACCATGTGCAAAACCCCTGTTAGGATTAACGAAAAGCTCATTAACTCAAAAATTCCATCACCCATGCCATGGCTTTATCACATCAAGTGCTGCACAAAGTACTTCAACATGTTTCTCTGGTATTAGACAAATACACATACTATCCAGTCTGTTCACACTTTCGTGAGGTTTAGTCAGAGAGGAGATTTTGTTCAAACAAGAAAAAAGGGTTCTATGTAGCACAGGGTTCTTTCCTTGACTGCAAAGGACCTTTTATGCAAAAAAAATGATGATAATGACAAGAAAGAACCCTTTTGGCACAAAGATTCTTTATAGGCTATTAATCATTCATATATTACATTATTCTGCAACATTTTGCAGTTGTAATTAAATTATTGTTTATTAAACTGTTGTAGAAACTTAATATCCCATTTTAATCATGCTGATTTTTGAAGGATAAAAACTGAAATGGCACTCTTTGTGTGATATTGATTAGTTACATTTTTAAACCCCCATATCTTGAATTTTGTGATCATTCATGCATTGCATTAGCCTGGATGCCAGCCCGAACTCCGCCCACAACATTTTTGGACGGGAAGTTCAGGTCTGGACTGAATCCATTGAGGAGTAATTATGATCAGGGCAAACAATGTTCGCGCCAATCAAATTGCCAGGTGGGCTTTATACAATGATGGACAGGTGATCTGCAAGGACGCAATCATCGCTGTTATCAAAGAGCGCTTAACTGGTTTCCCTCAGAGATGACTGCAGCTGGAGAATTGAGATGTATAGATTCCGCTGTTCGCGTCTGTTGTAAAATAATTCGACAGCGCATTTATTTTAATAGACAAACAGAAAACTGCAATCAAGGCATTTGACGATCGGAAGGATATTTTTGCCGTCCCACATGATTCGGGAAAAGTGTAACTTATCAGCTGGCTCTGACGGTCGCTAAGAAGATGGGACGTAATGAAAAGCCTGTGGTCATTGTGGTTTCTCCTTTTGGTCGCACTCATGAAGGAGTAAGTAAAAAGAAGCAACACTCGTTATTTAACTTCTAAAATAAGTAAAGTTAGGCTCATGTTCTGTATTTGACAACTGTATGCAAAGTAGCTGACTTACTGCGTTGCTCTGATTGGTTGTAGGTTTACCGACTATCCAATTGAGTGCAGAGTTGTTGTTTTTCCTGGTTTCGGTTAAGACCCGCCTCATAATCGAATCCAGACGGGAGGGTTTCAGACTCATCTTCCGGATAGGAAAGGTACGGTTCCAAATACGTAGCGCTTTAGAACCTTTTAAGGTTTTATATAGAACCTTTTCTTCTAAGAGTGTAAGCAACAGATTTCACTTTCATTGTATTGAACAAAAACCCAGCAAGGAATAAATGCCCAAATAAAAGGTGAGTAAATGATGACATACTTTTCAGTTTTGGCTGAACTACTCCTTTAAATAATGAAACAGGGGGAAAAACATGTTTTACCGTACCTGTATGAAATGGTATTGATAGTTGAACGTTATACAGATATATCATGTATCCCAAAACACTAAGTGACTGTGACAGATTATACTAGTCATTTACAAGCCGAGTTGCTCTAATCAACATGACTTTTAGATACATTTATTTTACAACAGCTTCAAGCACTACAGTTAGGGAGTGGAAAGCATTTAGAAGTTGGCCTAAAATTTACCTGAAGAATTTAATGAACCACAACTTAGATTCTTCTCCTTGCAACCGAGAAACAGAAAAGTGATTTTTCCCCTTCTTTTATTTGCCAAAGGAAGCAGTATGGATTTTATTTGATTTTAAACGGTGCTGAGATAATCCATGGCAGGGAAGTTACATCACAATACCATCAATCAGGGAGCCTAGTGTGGAAATAATAATATTATGACAAAGATTTGAAGAAGTACTGCGAGCTAGTGAGATTTGCTTATGATGTTTTAAGGAAAAACTAATTACAAAGCTATTACAAATGATGAACAGGGATGGATAAATGAATTATAAGGGCACCGGGATTTCAGTCAATGTGATTTCCATGTGTGTGTAGTATGCGTGTACCGTTTCAGCAGCAACTCTAGTCATTTTCTGTCTGAGCTAGAGCAATCAAATGGCAAAAACAAAAGCTTTTTCTGATCTTCTTTATCAAGACTTCATCACACACACAGGGACTTGAGAACATGCCACACTGGCATTACTCATTTCCATAGATACAGTGCTAAACAATCCCTTCCAAGGGCGATGAAAGTGAAGGGATTCCTTCAACCACTAACATCTTTATTTTATTTTGTAGTAACACATGACTGACTTTGATTACAGTAGTTCATGAAGGCCATTACTGTGCTTTAGCAGTTAAAGCCTCCATACATCAAAAGCTGTAAATGAGCGTTCGGAATAACTGCGGATGTGGGTCTTAGCTGTAGGTGCAGTATAAAAAATATTTTAGAACTGGAAATAGAGTGGGAACAGGGGATCAATTAAAAGTTAATGGAAGTAGGAGAAAGAATTGTGCAAGAAAAAAAGGATGGGAAAAGAAATGAAACGGTAGTATGTACTATGTTCCAATCCCATATAAAATGAATGGCCAACTGGTTTTATTGATTAGCCAAAGCCAAGTTTTGACTTGTATTTGGCAGTTGGTGAGTGTTGCAACACTGAGAGAATGCTGGGATACATATTCTGGAATCAAGGGGCCACCTGTCTTCACTGTATATAAGCTCGCCCTTCTTCATCTTATCTTTTCACCAAAAGCTTTACATCTTTCTTTCTTTCAGTGAATTTGCTCAAAAATTATTATTTTACTTCCCTTCTCCAATATCTTTCCTCTTGACGCTTGTCTCATCTTAATACTCCCAGACTGTATACAGTGGGCTCTCAAAGTCTCTGAGACTTCTACTGAAAATGATGCATATATTTAGCATAATTTATCATAAACCATATTATAGGATTAAATAAATAAATTAATGTGTTCAAAAGGTTTGAAGGGGACTGGGGAGTAAATGACAAAATAATTTAAAAATGAAAAAATAAAAAAAAATCCACAATATTTCTCAAATATGCATTAAACCCGATCATGTTATCCAAAATTTGAATGTCTTTACAAAGAATCACATGATCAATGTCACATGATCATTTAAACAGTGACCAACAAATAGTGCAGAATTATTAGTTTATTTTTTACAATTAACGTCATAACCTGAACTTTCCTTTGTATTTTTTCCTTTATATATATATATATATATATATATATATATATAGGGCTGTAACGATTTGGGCTAAAATCATAATCACGATTAATCGAACAAGTCACCTCGATTACGATTATTGAACGATTTTTTTCTTTCTCATATGTCACTGGCAAGGCTTATTCTGTAAATGTATGTATTTTTTAGTGCATAATCTTTGAGATTCTAAAATAAGGCAACACACAGATAGCTTTAAATGCTTATTAAATATTTTAAAATAATAAAAAATGTAGAAAATAGTTATTTTTGTAAATAAAATAAATTATTGTAAATATTGCCATCTAAAAAGTAAAATATAACTTGTATAAAACTAAAAAACTAATCCTTTTCATATTGTATGGCATCTGTAAATGCCTGTGTTATCGTGAGCTGCTTTGTGGAGTGGAGGCACTTGTTGCTGGGCGTTTGTCTGTCTCTCTCTCTCTCTTCTCTCTCTCTTTTTGCGTGTTTCTTTGGTAAAAGCAGCTCCTGTTGCTGAGTTGACTCAGTATTCTCAGGAATCAGAGAGTGCGTTCACACACAAGTTACCCGCAAAGACACTTGACATGTCTCAGCAGCGTCTATAGCAGGGGTCACCAAACTTTTTTCTTTGGGGGCCACATTACCATTCCTGACTGTGATGGGGGGCCGGGGCAGGGTCGGCTACATAACAGAATTTTATGACCCAGACAAAAATGACCACCAACAGGCCTAATTGTGTAGTAGAGATTACTAGCCTGGCACAGCCATCTCCACTACTATATCCACACTACTATATCAACACTTGATTCCGAGTTTGGCGAAGGAATACATACTGTTGTGCAGCCAGTACGCCTTTCATCCTCCGAATCCTGTCTTTTCTTGATGCCCTCGCAAGCTAGCATACTCTTTGTGGCGGGTTTAGTTGTGACGACACAGATTATATTCTTTGAAAACCGCCACACTTTCTTTTCAAATAATACAAACTGCATGGTCCTTACTCTGAGCAAAAAAATAATTGTTGGTCCACTGTTCTTTGAAAACTCTCTATCAACTTTTCGTTTAATGCAAGACATTTTGCTGTCCTGAACACTGACAGTTCCCTGCGCGTGTGTTGTCTGTCACTGCTTGATCTCGAGCATGTTGGGTGACGAATTCGGCAAATACAGTTAATTTTATAACTAAATATAATTTTTTAACTGAAAATGATGAACAAAATACCAGATGCAGACATGTTATTATTTTAAATTATTTTAATTATAAAAAAAAAAAAGGCCATGATGACTTTTGGGGATTGCCTCATTGGGCCGGTTTAAATTGTGGGGGCAGAGGGGCTGGGGGGCCAGTCAAAGGGGGTTGGCGGGCCTGAGTTGGCCCGCGGGCCTTAGTTTGGTGATCCCTGGTCTATAGTTTGCTTATGAGTTGCGATTTTCTTTTCGAAAACCACGCTGCGCATTTGTTTTTCTCTGATTCGATAATAAACTAGCGCATTACGTACCGTTTCACGCTGGCGAAGATCCCGGCTTAAACGGCATCATTAGGCTGCACGCGACATTGATAACATTACGGCTTTTGTTTACACAGCGCGCGCTCCGTGACTGAACCACGGACTGAACACAGCAATTGTTACTCTGTCCCCAACCTGGCGGCACCAATCCCGGGCCGTGTTTGCGCTCACACAGGTGTTTGTTCTGGCAATTTCCCGGGATCAACGCGCTGTGTGAAAGGGGCTCATGTTGTTTCAATGTCGCTGACTGGACGGGGTGGAGTGACGTGACTACTATGTTTAAGGGGAAAGTACGTTAACACACAGTGGGCGGATTTATTAATAGTATTCAAAAACCAAAATAACCGACATGGTAAAATCACGTCGGTTATAGGCTCTGAATTTCGGTTTCGACTTATTTTTCGGTTAATCGTCAGCCCTATATATATACATATATATATATATATATATATCCTTTTTCTAAATCCTAAAACTTTGAATAAATCTGCTCTAGGAATCTGAAGACTGAGTGATCTAAGACTTATGAACTCCACTATATGCATTTCTATTTAATTTGTACTTTTATGACTGACAGGCATGCATTGCATAAAGCAGACTTATAAACAGACTTATAAACCTAAAAGTGCTGAAAACAATGATAGTCATTTCAAATCTGTATCTTCGTATATAATGTGCTCCAAAATGTATACCAGCGAGCACCGTATTTCGTCCTAATTCATTGCATGCCTACTGGGAAATCAGCAGTTAATCTTCAAATAAGTGGAAACATGGCCTTGAAGTCAAGCGGTTCAGAAATTGGCTGGAACAAATGACATAAAGAATTGCTCACTCCAGTCTGTGCCATGGGCAGTGAAACAAACCATTTGCACAGCAAAACTGAAAACAGTCATTATAGTCAGGCAGAACCGATCAGCAAATATACGCAAGTGTCTTTTCATTATGAACAGGACAACAGATGAAATGCTTCAATCCATAATTAAGACCGGACTGTAGTTCAAATGTGCAGATTTTCTCGAATACAAGCTTCAGGGTTCTGGAACGCATGGAAAAGAAACCTCTTAAAACAGGGCTGCAATGAATCAAAATGTATCCCTGTAGCTGGTGCAGGCACATAGTGTCTGGCAATGTAGCATGCCTGTCTTTGAGAGACTTGAAGCATTATGTGATGCAAGGAACACTGATTAAGGTCTGTGACCTGGCATTGATCCATCTACCTCACAGTACTCATAATACTCAACAATCGTGTGATCCTATGAATTGCTGTGACTGTATATATCATCATATCAGTGTAGATGGACCAAAATAAAACCATTAAAATATCAAGTAAATAAGTATTGTGACACTTGGTGCCACAGTTGACACTCTTGTCCTCAAGTATTGCGAGACCTCGATACTCAAATACGTTGTCCTACAAGATATTGTGTCATTTTTGATTCATTTTCCTGTTGCACCTACACAAAATTTCCCCCACCAGCCAAATCGCACTTTAACCACTGAGCACATCCCACAGATTGGATTCAGATCTGGGGAATTTGGGGGACAGGGCAACACCATGTTTAGGTACTAGTGTTGTCACGATACCAAAATTATTGTTTCGATACCGATACCAAGTCAAGTATTGCGATTTCGATACTTTTCGATACTTTTCCTGAAAAGGAAAGTATTTCTTACAAGGCGTTTCACATGCACCTCCTTTGCATAGGTCTGTGCTCTTTAATGCTGTAATAACCTAATATAAATAAATCACTGACATGCACATGCTCTGATTATAATCATATAGCCGATAGATCATTTTGCTGATGTTTTGTATCCTTTATTTTAGCAGCTTGCAAATTATTTATGCTATCTATGAAAGTTGGGGGGAAAGTTGTACACCTAATACAAAAATAAATGAAACATCTCCAGTTAACTAGCAGATAATTCATTTAGTTCGCTATTAAATAAGACATCTAAAGCTAAAATCTGTTGTTTTCTTTAAAATCAAGCACATTGCACTCTTTTTCGCTGCTATCAGTTGCATGGATACAGTGTCTTTTGCGGCTCGCGCAGTCGCGCGCCGTCTTCACACGGACGTGCGCTTCAAACTATCGCCGTTGCAGAGACTATTGTGTACAGGCCGCTGGATTGTGTTGCTAATAACTTGCAATGTATAACTATCAGACCGGCCCTCGCGGCCTCGAAACACTGCTGGCCCACCGGGAAGAGATCGACTCTCCGGATTGCCACTCCGCTACTGACAGGCGGCCACTGTATCACGTGTGCTCGCGCATGCAGCCGTGTCGCGGTAGTGTTTGTCTCATGACAGCTGCAGCTTCTTTGCTGCGTTCGTGAGGAGAAACACAGACATTCATAGGGAGAGACTGGAAGCGTGCGTGGCACACACCAACATAAAATACCTCTCTTACAAATCTGGAACGCGGTCATTCATAAAAGTGTCAATACTAATAAAATGTAGGTATCGTGAGGTTTTTAATTTCCGAGTATCGCGATACTTTTGAAGTATCGAGTGCACCGTGCAACACTATTAGGTACTGTCCGTGGCACGTGTCAAATTTACGTCCACGTGAATGTTCAGACCCAGGGTTTCGCAGCAGGACATTGCCCTGAGCATCACTCTCCCTTCACAAGCTGGTCAGCATCCAGCATGCACTGTGGCATCCTGGTGCCATCACTTCCCCAGGTAAAGGGTGCACACGTACACGACATGCATTGATGAGCCTTTGTGTCCCCTGTGCATTGATTATCCTTGGGCGCCAAAAACCCTGTCAAATATTATATTAAAATATAGCTGCAAGCAGCAGTAACCGGGGCCAGAGCGCAAAGAAGACGACAAGACATGCCAACATGTGTCAAACCAACTGCAGCAAGGAGCATTTGAAGACATTTAGAGATGAATTAAGGCAAAATGGCAAAAAAAAACATACATTAACTAAAAATGTGATTAAATGGATTATCACTTTCGACCAATAGGTGGCGTAGTTACAAAATCTTTTTGATATGGTCAAAGTTTGGTGATGACGAAAAAACCTTCAGACCAGTGATACACAGATTTATTCAAAAGTTATAAGCATTATTAGAGATTTTGTTATAACTTTGACCAAAAGTTGATGCTCTCTTGAAACCTTCAGGGGATGGTGCTGATGCCAAAAACTGAGTTTTGTAATGTTACACCAATACATTCGTTAAGTATAACATGTTATGTTCTATTATAGCGCCACCAAGAGGCAAAAACCCACATTTTTTAATGTGTACTCAGAATTAGCCCATGCATGTGTTGTGCCACATTTGGTGAGAATATCTCAATTCGCTTCGGAGTTAAGACATTTATACGAAAAAACACATAAAAATGACTGACACGTGGTTTGAATTTTACTACCCCTGGCCCTTACTATCAATATTTTGCCATCAGCATATAGCCAGCGACCCATGTTTCCAAACTTCTGATGGTGGTTTCGTCTGAAATCGGATTTCAAAGATATCGGCAAAAGTTTTGTTTTTTTAAGCGCTAAATTACTGTGCTGCACAAACCATATGCCTGTTAAAATAATAAATGTTTAAATAAAATGATAAGCATTTGAAAATAAAATTTTACCACTAGGTGGCACTGTTTCAAAACTTCTCAGACTCCTTCAGAGCATCATCTTGATGACCCATACCAAGTTTCGGAACAATTCGGTTATGCGTTCAAAAAATACAGCATTTTAACATACATTCAACATAATTCAAAATGGCCAACAGCCAATGATCGATCTGGGAAAATTGTATATCAGTCAACTCGGCATGACGCCTGAATCTAAAGAGACCACTTTTATGATTTTGGACAAACCATTCAGAAGTTATAAGAAAAAAGTAGAATTTTTTTGTACTATTGGACCAGTAGGTGGCGCTGCACCTAAACACATGTAGCATGTAGCCTCAGGTCATGCTTGTGATGACATGGACTAAGTTTGGTCTGAAATACGATAAAGCGTTGCAGAGATACAGCCTTATGTCTGTTTTTGCAAGCGCTACATAAAACTAATTTGCGTGGTATTCGAGAACGACTTGCAGCGTTTTTATGAAATCCATAATTTTTGTAGGCATGGTCTGGAGATGATCTGGTTAAATTTTGATGAGAATCGGAGCAACGGCCTAGGAGAACTTCGAAAAAGTAGCTTTTTCGGATGATAAAAAAGGCGGACAAATTATCATGATTGAAATGACGTCCATAGGGTGTAATCGGAATCGGACTTAAGCCAAGGAATGAGAGGACAAAAACAGGTTCTACGCACAACTTACTTCCACATTCTGTAAAACAGATCACATCAATTCCGGTTCAGGTCTTTTGTGCGTGCTTCATGAACTTTTCTGCGGTTTTACTAAAGATAACTTAAAAGGAGCGAGCAAAGATTAGCATGATCAAATAAATGTCCCTCACATGTGCAGATTGAGATTTAAAAGTTTTATATTTTTTCTTCTTCACAATATCATTTAGTTATTGGAATAAAATGCCAATAACAACGTGAACTAGGTAGGTTAGCTGATTACCTTAAAAATCCATAGATATCGTAGTCAGTTCTTCTGGTCGTTAAAGGCCATTGCACACTGAGAACGAAATTTTCGGATGCGTATTTTCGTGTTCGTCAGCCTAATAATTCGTCACGCACAGAAACCTTGCACACTGAGTCCGATGCGTATTTATTAAACCTTTGCGGGAAAAACGCAAAAATACAAAATTGATTCGTCAAGCAGTGAGGATGATTTTGTTGTCCTCTCTCTTATTGAAAAGAGAAGAAAGAGAAAATATTACGTCCATCCAATCCTGAAATTGTGCTGAGAGGATCCTCCTTATCAAGGAGTTGCGATTTCAAAATTTACCTCAGAATCTCAGTGGAACAGTTTGATGCTTTGCTTGTGATTCTGGAGCCACATTTTAAAAACAAGACCACCAATTTCCGTGAACCATTCTGAACAGAGACTGTCAGTAGGCCTATGTCTAAGGTATGGACACACACACGCGCACGAACACACGCACGCGCGCGGCCCGGTGGAAGCGCTGGGCAGACAGAACAGCTGTAAAGGCTACAGGTTATATATTGCACCCAAATAATACATTAGTTATCGAATTGGCTGCTCAATCACACATTAATCGATCCGAAATTTCAATCTGATTGAAAGGGGAGGTTATTCCTTTCATAATCCAGAGAGAGAAGAGACATAAACACTTTATCGAATTGAAAACTGAAACTGAAAGCACTACGCATACGTGCAATGATGTGCGGAACGAGCTCCATAGGACGAGCTCCCCCCGGCCCTGAATTGTCAAAAAACCTCTCAAAATGCTGGCTGTGGATGCGAAAAACACAGAAAATCGAACCTGATCCGAATTTTTTTATGACGGATGAAAGTTTCGGAGGTGGTGTGCAAGCGTGATTGACATAATGTGAGGTCGTTTTTTTTTTTTTTAAACGTGCAAAAATTTCGGATGCGAATTTCTGACTCGAGTGTGCAATGGCCTTAACACTTTCTCTGACAAGGGGATGCGATGAGAACCCGTTTTCTGGCTTTGGTCACATGACGCTCGGCATAAAGCCTATTGTGATTCTAGCCATTATGGTTCAAAAGTAGTGGTTAGCATGGTTAGCATAAACATGAGTAAAACTTTGGACAGTTGGTGACGCTAGAGGGATTGAGTTGGAGACTCCAAATATGCTATGAAGACTTTTCAGACTGTCCTCTATCAGTGTACCAAATGACATAACTTTCCCGCAAGCGATTCTATGGGCTTACAAAGACTCCCAGTCGAAAGAAGAAGAATAATAATAGGAACAGATACAGATACAATAGAGTAGGTGCCTTTGCAACTTCAGTGCTTGGCCCCTAATAAATTGCTTTATTAAACAGAATTTTATATATTTTATATATATATTTAAGTATGTAATTGTCAAAATTCCCCTGTGGCAAAGCTAAATACATGGCAAGAAAATTGAGCTTGTGGTATCCGACAAACGGTCCTGCCACAGTTACTTCTAAACAACATGCTCCCTCTTTTTCCATCTTTTCTCAATTTGCAGAAGTGCTGTGGCTAAATGTGGAATGTCAACTCTGGAAGCTGCTTACATCTCATCAATAAGGTCCCCAGTGAGTCTGAACTCTCTATACCACTGAGATCTCTCAACAAAATAAGTAATGAATAGGAAAACTGCCTGATTTGTCTCTTGAAGAGTCATTTTATACCTTAAAAACTACTGCACTGAGCTTCTTTGGATCTTTATTTGTTTACACTGTTGATCCAGGGTTCCTGCACATTTTTTAAAGTAAAATTTAAAGGGTACATATCATGCTTTTAAATCATTCATTTTTACTTATAAATCCTACATTTGTGGTCTATATAAAGCATAACTGCAATCCTTGGGTCTGAATTCCTCATTATTATAGCTCCACAGGCCCCTTTTCTACCCCTTTTCTGATGGGCTTCTGTGAGCAAGTCGTTTCAATGCGGCCCCTTTAAATAAAAAGGTGTACCGTCTTACCCCGCCCGCTCTCCAGGTCGCTGAGTTCACGGTCAGCTCAACTCTCCGCATTTGGCCATTATTGTAGTTTGATAAGAGATACGATTACTATAGCTTCAAAGAAATTTTTTATTCACACATTAACAAAATGTCAACAATGGAAGACTTGTCCACCAAGCCTTATATATTCGAGCCAGAGCGAGCGATTTGAAAAAGATGACGAAGACGAACCTGCAGAACGTCTTAAGTTCATATGGAGGCAGGTATGTAAGTTAACTATGTTGTGTTATTAGTGAAAGTCGACTATTTCTCTTGTTAAAACAAGCACACTGACAAGATAAATGACTGCGGTCTGATCTTACCACTAAAAATTTGTATTGATAATAAAATGATAACTTACGTTTACATAGCATCAGGAAACACAGCAGCTAAATGATAGAACTCGATCGGCAAACCCTTCTGTATACTGGCTGAGGTTGTTGAAGTGGGGATCATTGATGTGCTTCAGGTCACTACATCCAACAACCGAACATTTTGACTAGCCCTCTCATAACTTCTGCATCATTGAGCTTGGACTACAAAATTGGAGCGAGAAATAATAATGGCGGATTGTTCGTAGTGTTGGACCGGTAGTCGATGTCCTTATTTGTCAGTTCCGCTGCAAATTAGGTGACGTACTTGCTCAAAAAACGTCATAGACAACATAAAAATCTGAACAGGTTGAAAAATATGACCAAAACAGAATATAAAGATATAAACGAAGCACCTGAAGAGAATAATTTCATCTTTTCTGTACTTATAAACAATCCAAATCTACAACAAAATCCATTTAAGGGCTAAAAAAGTGGATTTTGCATGATCCACTTTAAGGCTTTTTAAGACCTTTTTAAGACCTGAAGAAATCAAAATTAATACCATACATTAGGGGTGTGCATTGTATTGATAAAAATATATCTCAATATTTTCAACGTTTTGTTGATAATAATTAGATGATATTTTACTAATTGTGTTTTTGTGCTGGTGCCATGACTGGTTTAGGCCTGTTGTTGACAGCAGACTCGCAAAGATGTTCATATTTTTCATATTCTATGCAGTGGTCAGTTCACAGCAGTGACAGAAATGACAATATTTGCCACCTTAAATTGATTTCCAAGGGCATTTTCACCTATATATGGAGATTTTTTTTTTTACTTAGAGTTATGCATCACGTTTTATGTCAAATACTAACATTCAAATTAAATTATACAGTAATTATCCTTATTTATACAATAATACTTAATTACACAATACATACTGTAGTAGGCCTACCACTGTTAGCAGTCAAATTAAATCATTCAATCAAAAATCCATCTTTGCAGTGCAGAGGGGACACAGTAGCAGCATCAGAAGTGGCATTAATATATACACTCTAGGGATGTCCCGATCCGATACTCAGGATCGAGTATCGGCTCTGATCCTGCCATTTTTGCGGGATCGGGATTTCGATCAGACGAGGCCAATCCACATCCGATATTGTGCGTATACTATTATGTTATTGTTAAGCCCCACAGAAGGCACAAAAACATTCTAAAGTACCATAACGTTTTTGTGCACTCTATTATAAGTGTTCTGAAGCCATTATGTGAGAGAGAAATTAATATTTAAATCATTAAATTCAAGATCACGTAAACTTTTCCTTCTCGCGGCTGTCAGTCATTCTCCATTCAGCACTCAGACAGCGCGTCGCGTTCGGTTACAGTCAATGATGAAACTATCTTCAAGATGATTCAATGTTAATACTATTATACTTTATCTGTAGATTAAGGTCTATGTTTTCGCATAAAACAACAATATCTTGCTGGACTTTATTGCTGTAACTTAATCGTGTTACTACCAGGTGTCGTGTCGACGCCTCGGTTAGATCACAACACTAGAGTCAGAGCACTATTGTTCTTCACGCGCACACTAACTGAAATTTAAAACTGTTAAAAGAAAAGGCTCAATAAACTATTGTATAGATAGATACTGTTTAATACACTGTCCATCAATATGTATTTCCTTTGTGCTTTGAACTTTTCAAAGCGAACTCGGCGCGCAGCATACATACCATAGGGTGCATACTCGGACTGCGTGCTGTAACTCCACGTGGTTTCAAGCGCATCATTCTGCGCTCGGGATGCGCATAAGCGCTTTGTGCCGCACTGTGTTAGAGTCATTCATATCATAATGCAGTGACACAATTAAAGCTTCTTAACATTAATAATTATTAATGTTGCTGCCTTATTAAATAGCTGTGCTATACACTTAGAACATCAATTTTTTAATAGCCTTGGCTATATCTAAAATAATTATCTTTTTCATTTTTGTTATATTTTTTTTCATAAATGTATTTTACAACAATACAAAGAGCAATATGTATTATTCACTAATTTAGTTTATAATAGCATTTTTGTCAGATTATAATCATATTTTGGGGATTTGTTGTTCATCTTTATAATGAGGCTGTCTGTATTAAGTAGATTGTGTTTAACACACACAAGAGTAATAATCAGTTTAACACACAGTTATAGAAAATTCTACTTGCTTTAAAAAAACTGTAGTGGTATTTACAATGTAGAATACTTCTGTTCAAATTGTTTTAACTTTAAACCTGTTGGTAGCTAGCTAGCTTTAAGTAGCCTACTGAAGTACTAGTATTTTCTTTTATTTATATATATTTATATTTATATATTGTAGTGTTTGAATAAAGGGTGGCAATCTTTCATAATCAACTGTTGTGGACTATATACTGAAGGTATATTTTAAGGGGCTAATTGAGAAAATTGCTTTATTTTTTATTAGTTTAAAAATAAAATAAAAATATCGGATTAATATCGGTATCTGGCAAAAGCCAAAGCTGCGGCATCGGTATCGGAAAGTGAAAAAGTGGCATCGGGACATCCCTAATACACTCCATTTACAATTGCATAAATAAAGCTATACGTTTTTTCTTAAATCAATATTCAATATTTAAATATGAAATGATTTCTAATTTTAACGTTTTACTTTTAATATGAAACTAAAACCGCCAGTAGGTGGCGGTAAATCACTATCTTAATAAGCGAGTTGAGGAGTCGTTCATTCAACCGATTTGTTCAAACGGCTGGTTCATTCGGGAAAGAAGCAAGTGATTGAATCGTTAAAATGATTCGTTCAAAATGCGGATTTCATTTGAGAAATCATCGCTGTCTGTTGCATTGAGACTGCTACGGTTTCATTTTGAAATTCTAGTCGGCGAAATAAAGGGAAAACAAACAATATTGATAATGTTATGTATAAAAAAAACTAACTCACAATGTCAATTTTTTATTTATTTAACTATTGCATAACAAATATCACACTTGAGCACGGGAAAACAGCATTCTACTGATGTGATATTCTAATATAAGAACACAATATGAGGAAAAAACTAATTTGGGGACATACCTATAACCATAGACATAATAAATGCATGTCTATGCCTATAACACATTACGCAGTAAAAAGCATCGAGACAACTGCGATGTCAGCTCACACTCACAGTGCCTCATACATCGTTAAAACAATTAGAATATCATAATAGACAATACACATCGCACACCCCTAAGCACATAAAGAAGGAACTTACGACAGAACTGACATTTGCCAACTTTCTTCTCTCCTCCTCTCTCGCGTGCAGGAGACAGACGTTATTCTGCCGCGAATGTGATGTGACGCGAATTGTCACGTGAACAAGCAAATCCACAAAGATAGAATAGGCCAATAAAAAATAATACGGACGCAAATTAGATGGTTTTAATTTAGAAAACATTTAGATATGACTAAGTTGAAGTGTCATCTAAAATTTAAGACCTTTCATTAGTAAAATAAGACTTTTAAGACTTTTAAGGGCCTTAAATTTTAAAAATCTAATTTAAGACTTTTTAAGACTTTTTAAGGATCGGCGGGAACCCTGTGATCATGGTTCTCAAAGTAACATGCATGTAAAAAGTAATGAGACAGAAATTAAATGAGCCATCAGTTTAAGTACGGAGAATGATTTTAAATAGAATCTGAAAGAAGTGGTATTTCTGCCATACAAATTAAGATGCTTTTAATGCTTTTTAAAGATATGCCGACCTAGATCCTATACAGATAAAATATTGATTGAGCATGAAAAAAAAAACAAAAAAATAAAATCAATAATAATTATTTACTGTAAATGTTGATTAAATGCATTTAGTTTTCTACAAGTATCCTGACGTACCCAGCTGATTAAGCTGTAGCCAAGTCATTGAGGGCTGGTTGTAAGTGTTGTCAGTACAGCATTAAGAGTTTAGCCCTATTTTTCCCCTGAAGAAAATAGGTCAAAAGGTTTTGGACCTAAAACTGGGGTAATGTGAATACTTATAAATAGATGTAATGCTTTGGCAATGTTAAACTAGGTTTTAGAAACAGCCCTTTCAAAATTTCCAATTCTTTCCCTATCCTCATGCATTCAGACGGTCTTCTCGTCTGCATCTCTGCAAATAAGACCAATGGAAATCCAAGAGCACTAGGGCTCCCAGGAGAAATAAACACAAACACGGCATTGTCAGCTAAATTATAAAGCAGGGGAAAGGCTAGCATTTGGTGGTTATATACAATAAATCCTCTGTAAGTCAACAGAATATTAAATGAGATTCCACCCTATACAAAATAGTATGGAAAATTCCTATAGTATGTTCTGCAGAGGCTATGATACTCTAATACTATATCACAAATTAAAAAAAAAAATGTTAAGAATTTATTATGGTAACGCTTCCTTTTACAGTCCAGTTACCCATGTAAATACTATGTACTTATTTTAGTAACTACAATTACTGGGTAATAACTATTACTAACCCTGAACCTACCCCTAAACCTACCACTGTTCCATGTACTTACCTTATATTAGCAGTACTTTCTAGGTAAGTACACTGTAAGTACTGTACTGTAAAAGGAAGCGTTACCTTTATTAGCATAATCAGGTATATCAAAACTAAACACTAAATTTCCATGCAATCAATATTTATTATACTTAAAAACTAGTGCTGTCAAACGATTAAAATATTTAATCGCAATTTATCGCATTAATGTCATAGTTAACTTGCGATTAATCACATGTTTTTATCTATTCTAAATGTCTCTTGATTTCTTTTCTTACATTCTTTTTTACAGTTCACAACGACAAAACACACAGATCACTTTGGTCTTGTCAATGGGACCATTTGGCAACTTTTTAGTAAAGTAAAGTTTCCATTCAGAATCTTACTGGCATCCATTTCGGCGTCTTGTGCTCGTCATCCACTCAAAGCGTAACTTTAACCAACTATTTGCCCGGCTTGCAAAAGCATTTAAAAAAAAAAAAAAAAAAAAAAAAAAAAGATTCCTAAGCGTTTCCTAAGCCAAAAAGACCGTTAATCGCACAATAAAAAAATTGACGCCGTTAAAATGGGTTTGCATAAACACTGTTAATAACGCGTTTAACTGACAGCTCTATTAAAAACCTTTTCTTTTATGGCGTATACCTACATGAATTTCTATTTAAACAAATATTATTTAAACTGTTGACTAGATGCATAAATAAAAGTGTATAAATATAGATGTACAAAAACAAAACAAATTGAAAAAATAAAATAAAATATAATAATACACCCAAACCTTGCATAGGTCTTGCTTACCGCCCAGGACTTGCTCAGTCTGAAGATGGGTGCGCTCTGAAGAGCTGAGACCACCGACACCAGAGAGTGCAGGTTATTCAACTCAAGCAGTTTCTATAAAAACACAAATAACACCAACAGTCTTAATAAACATAACCCATTTACATGACTTGCATAAGACAACTGTAGTCTATAAATCAGGACCCACTAAATTAAAAGCCTTCTGATTTCCATAACCTCTGATGCTCTTTGGCCATTTTTGACCAAACAATTTCAAGAATTTCAAGGTCTGATGTTTTTTTTTTTTTTTTTTTTTTTTTTACATGTTTTATTGGTACAAATGGTATAAAAACTTGACAGAGGTTTTGGTGCTCTATGTGAAAGCAAACAAACTAACTAACTAACTAACTAACTAACTAAATTCAAAAAGATAAAAAGTACATTTAAAAAAGAAAAAAAAGTTAAAGATATTTTTAATCTCACAATTCATACCTTTTTCTCACAATTGCATGATATAAATTTGCAATTTTGAGAAGAGAAGTCAGAATTACGGAAAATACTTTTTTCCCTGACTTTTTTTATGTGAGATATAAACTCGCAATTGCGAGTTATAAATTCCAATTCTGAGGATAAAAGAATCAAAGAATTTTCTCAGAATTACGAGATTTAGAGTATATCTCACAATTCTGACTTTATATCATGCAACTTAAAACAAAAGAATTGTGAGATAATAAGTCACAATTATCTTGTTTTATTCCATTCAGAGGTGGAAAGAGTAATAAAATATGCTACTCAAGTAAAAGTACTACTACTTCAATAAAATTTTACTTAAGTACAAGTAAAAGTTCTGTTCAATCAATTAAATTCAATAATTGATAATGACAACTTATTTTTAGCATTAATTATTTATTAAAATGTTTAAGAATTATATTGTCCTATGAAATGCATTTTATTCAGAAAATTAATGTTTCTTTGATTTAATACAATTATATTATCAAAAACGGTGGTGATCAAAAGTAAATTTAAACTTGTGTCCTTTTATTTTTGGGGGAAGCGCTGCAAAAACAGATTTGTTAAATTAAACCATGGACAAAAAAAAATATTCCTTTAAATAATGAAATGTATTAATATTGTTGTTATTATTATTATTATTATTATTATTTTGAGAGGTAGGCTTACGTTCTTCTGTATGCCTACAATAGTAATATATTTCTGTCATAATTTCTCATAGTGAAACCCAACTTTTATTTTGACGGGTTGTAGTGAAGACCAAAAGTGAAGAAAAGTGTAAAAAAAACAAAGTTTTTTCTCAAATAAAATTATGAAAATGCCCATTAGGCGTTCTCTCAGAGCAGCTCTGGAAATGTTCATATTCACAAATTGTTTGCGAGACGCTGAAAACACCATTGCTGTGTCCGAAATGTCCCACTACTCACTATATAGTGGACTATATAGTGAGCTCGCCATTTTGTAGTGCTGTCCGAATGTATAATGATGATTATTATACCCTATATAGTCCTCTCAATGTATCCCAGAATGCATTTTGAAAAGTAGTGTACAACCATGTGTACAACCGATGGTCACTAACAAAGCCCTACATACCATCATGCATTGCGCGGATCGTAAAAATAAGTTATAATAATGTGTGGAGTAGTGCATTAAAACAAAAACGGCCAGAAATCACTTTTAGTTTTTAAATTTTGGAGAAATAAGCTCAATATAAAGTAATGTATTTATTTTAAAAAATCTATTAAGCCCAGAGCCGGCTCGGCACCAGCTGACAGATGATGTAATCAACGGCGCAGAGAGACGATCGAGTAGTGTCCGAAAGTGGTGTTTCTATTATGCTGGTGAGCTCACTATATAGTGCTCTGCTCTCTACCCCCAACATAGGGGTTAGGGAGTTAGTGCTTTGAGTGGAGATTTCAGACACAGCACATGAATGTCACGCATACTTGAGTATGTACTAAGTTAACTTAGTAGACAAAAAGCGGCACAGCTCAGCAGAACAAATAGGGTTATACATTTACATGCAGTATTTTTGTGCTTAAATATTCACAGACCAGGTTGCGATTGGATTTATTGCACAGTTCTACTTTCCATGTATCTATCCATTATTTTGCATGTTTTACGTGATATCTGCGTTAAGTGAATAATTCCACTTTCATGACTGGATTTCGGGATTCCCTCTGCATCACGTAGTCACTCGAAGTTATAATCGGCACATACCTTCATCTGCAGGAGGGGTAGTGTCCTATATCCTCCTTTTGCAGCCACTTTGCGTTCACTTTTTTAGCAAACAAATATCTATCCTCGAGGACATCATTCGTTTCATAAGAATTCGAGCGCGATTCGTTTTCAGCTTCAGCTGGGTCTGTCTATGGGTCTGCGTCACCTTTCTTGCGCGTTTGTTCTCCCGCCTTTCAACCAATGCAGTAGTTCCGGAGTGTGATTATTATTTTTTTCTCCCGTGTACTATTATTTTTTACTCAGTAACGGATATGATTTAAAATGTAGCGAAGTACAATACTTCAAACAAAATGTACTTAAGTAAAAGTAAAAGTATAGATTTTAAAAACTACTTAAAAAAGTAGAAGTACACAAAAAAACTACTCAATTACGTAACGCGAGTAAATGTAATTCGTTACTTTCCACCTCTGATTCCATTGCAGAAACAAGCATTTTTCATAGCAATATTTTTTTTATATATTTTTTTTTCATCAATAATCTGCCAAGTGTCTACTTTAAAAACAGACCAAACTTAAGTCTGTGCTCCAAAACATTCAATATTTATGAAGTTTTAGTTTAATAGTATTTAGAAATGTAGTAGTATTTAGAAATTTAATTTTAACTACACTTTTAACTAACTTTTTAACTACACTCAAAAAGTGGTTAACAGGTAATAAATTGCTTATAAATACTGTATAAATATAATATATATATAAATTTAATTTGTAATTTTGTAATGCATGCGATAAGTACCAGAGGGTTAAAGTCAGTGCACAAAGATTTGTTTTATATTAATTTATGTTCGGTCTTCACTTCAATGTTTTCTGCTCTGCTCTTGTCACGCTAGTCTCATTCTTCTTTTTTTTTATTTTTTTATTTATTTTTATTTTAGGCTGACCTCTGTAAAGCACTGTTTCAGCCACCTTTATGGAATAAAGGAAAGCAGCACTAAGGTTTTTTTTTTCAGTCATTGGCCGATCTGCTTTATCCATCAGCTGTAGCCGTTAGAGTAGCCCACTCAGGCTAACTAGGGCATGTCCGCTGGTAGCAGGGTATGCAGCTCTTTTAGGTTTGGCAGGTAGAGCAGGGTGAGTGTTCAACCATAAGAGGGTTTCCTGTCTCATGGTACATTGAGTTTCAGCTGAGCATGTAGGCTGATTGAATTCACAGCAGTCTGTGGCTCTCTGTTTGTGTAACTGTTGGCACGAGTGACAAGATAAGCATCTAAATAAACACACGATGGTTTGGGTAATTTCTCAAGTACCATTTCAATAGAAATATTTAAAGTTAAAATGTATAAAATTTAAGTTTTTTATGCTTTTATTAAAGCGAAATATCCTATTTAATTAGGACATTTTTTTAAGACATTCCAATCAAAATTTTAATCTTGATCATATAAGTTCTATTTTGATTTGGAAATCAAAACAAAATTTTAAAGCAATAAATTCCATGCTACGGTCAATTTAAATTTTCAGTAGATAGCAATTTAACATGAACAATCGAAGTGGACTGGAAATATAAAACCACAACTTTTAATTTTAATAAGTTCATTTTAAAATATTATTTTACAGTTAATTCACACATTAATTTTCAAGGCAACTCTGCTATCTGTAATAAATTACATTCTAAAAGCAACTACAAGACAGATGGAAAGTCAAATTTGCATCAAATGATATAAGAGAAGTTATAAATAATAGCAGTTATACTGAACTGCATAGTTAATCACTTTCAGATGAGAAAAAAAAAACAGAATTTGGTTCAGGAGTAACAGTGATGACATATTTGACACTATAGTCACTTTTGACACTATTTGATACTTTTTATATTCTCAGTGTGTTGTTTGTTATCCTTATTTGAAGATAATTAAGAAATTGAATGGCTTCATCTTTCTAACAGTTGGAGGCAATGAAAAAACTGACATATTGAAAACTGTTTAAACGGTGTCTGAGATGAATCACAGTCAGATGATGTCACGAACCCACACACAGGAAACAGGATAATAGATCCAAAAGCAGTTTAATGGGTGTCCGTAATCATAAACCAGTCCGTAACAAACACTAGCCAGGGTATATATACACACAGAACATGAAAATCATGATGGGGAACAGCTGAGTGCAATGAACAGTGATAAGCGCAGACAAGGATTGTGGGGAATGTAGTTCCAAAAGTGAATAACAGCATGGGGAAGGAGGACCTCTAGTGGCATGGAACATAAACGAGTCACTGTGACAGATGAAGCCTTTTTTTAAAAAGCTCCCATTCTTGATTCATGCCCATAAACACTTACCACTCCAGCACAACCCCTCTACTCGCTCTCATTGGTCAAAAACAGAAGGCTTTAATCCATCTAAAGACTTTCATAACATCATTAAAATTGCCCATTGTTAAAGGACAATTCTTGAAAGTGCCCACAAAAACCTTTTGTTTAATGAATTTCTATTAAAACAAGTTATAGTAAAGTCTGTGCCAAGGACAATTACCAGGATATCAAATGCAATTCAGATGTGAATACATATATTAATAATTGTTTTACTGAAGTTATAGGGTTATTTATCTGCTGCCAAGGTAATCGAGCACAAAGCAAAGAGAACTAATGATGAATAAAGTAACCAAGCTGCACTGTCTGAGGGAACTGTGGAAACCAAAGAATGTCTCACCTTGGCAATTTTGATGAAGTGGCCCAATATTTCTGCTCGAATTTTCAGTGTTTGAGCCGTCAGTATACTCCCTCACTGCCCAGAAACTGACCTAGGAGAAGAAAAGGTCATATGTAAATTAGTGCTGTCAACGTTAATCACATGCAATACATTTTTTGTCCAGTTTCACATAATAGAATTATTTAACGCAACTGCATGTGAATGTCCTTCACCAGGACATTCACATGCAGTCGCTTTAAGTAATTCAATATTTAATAATTCAGATTCTATGGCATGCCAAAGTATTCATGTATGCCTGGTCGGGCGTCTGATTGCACACTGACCTGTCAAAAGTGTGCAATTTGACAGCAAAACGGTTTATGCGCATCCTCTGATTCATTTTTATTTCTTTTTTAATCCGATTGACAGCACTCAAGACAAGAACTGAGATCCACAATGCACTAGTAGAAATTCCCACAATAGCATCTCTGCACAATACAGTTAGGATTCAGACCATTTATTTGAAACTACTTTAGTGAAGGCAGATCCTGAAGATTTACATCATTTATAGTTATATGTTATATAATTGCTCTGATGACAAATTCTAAATGTTCTCAGCAAACATAACTCAAAATGGATGCAGACAGATTAACAGCAAATAAATAAATAAAGGAAATATATCTAAATGTATGTGATGGAGACAGTATTTCCTCTTATTCACAAGCTTCCCAAAAAGCCTTTTTAGAATAAGACTAGACAGCATAACTGAATCTTTTTTTCCCTGTAAATATGAGACATTTGCTGTTAATGATGACATTAAAAAGACTGAAATGGCAAATGTAATTGCAGACTTCAAATGGCCACTTCCAAGACATTTAAGCTCTTTCAAAATGAAATGCCATGTAAATAAATCTCATATTCATTTCTTTTGTATACTGACCTTCATAAGCTGATATTTATAGCCTTATTTTTAGAACTGGGGATAAAGAAAGAATTGTGCATTTACAGTAAAGGGTATGGGATAGATGAATTGGTCAGGTCATTATTGTTGTGTGTGTGTGTGTGTGTGTGTGTGTGTGTGTGTGTGTGTGTGTGTGTGTGTGTGTGTGTGTGTGTGTGTGTGTGTGTGTGTGTGTGTGTGTGTGTGTGTGTGTGTGTGTGTGTGTGTTCAAGAGAGGACACAGAGACTCAAGCCAATGCCACATTCATAACCGAAAAATGCCCTTCAAAATATAAAGAAGAAATAAATAACATTATATAATATATATAAATGATCGTTAATTCTTCTCTTTTTGACAAGAAACCCCCAAGTGTTTAATTTCACATTTACAGGTTCATGTCTGGTCTGTCCCAAAGGAATAGTTCACCTAAAAATGAGAATATTCTATTATCATTTATCCGTTCAATTCTATTTTGTCATTCAAAACCCAAAAGCTATTTTTCATGACCATGTAGTTACTTTTTCCAGTCCTCTCAACATTGCGTTATCTGATTACGCTGGAAACACCTTTCTCCTACAATACTGAAGCCTGATTGGCATAATGACATTATATTGCAATGTCCAATGGTGTTCAAATTCGCAGAATAGGGGCAGAAACGCTGTGGTACTGAGGTGCCGTGGAACTTTGGTATTTCTAAAACCCTGCGGCCATGTTATTTTATATATATATATATATATATATATATATATATATATATATATATATATATATATATATATATATACACACACACACACACACACACACCTAAAGGATTATTAGGAACACCATACTAATACTGTTTGATCTCCTTTCGCCTTATCCATGTTGAAAACAATTTTTTACATTTTTATTTCAGGATTCGATTTAATGAATAGAAAGTTCAAAGAACAGCATTTATTTAATTAGAATCTTTTCTAACATTATAAATGTCTTTACTGTAACTTTTGATCAATGCAACTCATCCTTGATGAATAGAAGTATTGATTTCTTATTTATTTCCCCCCAAAATAAAATACAAATTCTTACTGACCCCAAACTTTTTAAAGGGTAGTGTTTAATGTTACAAAAGCTTTCCATTTCAGATAAAAGCTGTTCTTTTGAACTTTCTATTCATCAAAGAATCCTGAAATAAAAATGTAAAAAACTGTTTTCAACATGGATAATAATCATACATGTTTTTGAAGCATAAAATCATCATTTTAGAGTGATTTGTGAAGGATCGTGACACTGAAGACTGGAGTAATTCAGTATTTTCAGAGGAATAAATTACATTTTAATATATATTAACATAAAAAAGCAATTTTAAATTGTCATAATATTTCACAATATTACTGTGTTTTTTGTGTATTTTTTATCCAAATAATTGCAGCCTTGGTGAGCAGAAGAGACTTCTTTTAAAATCATAAAAAATCTTACTGATCTTAAACTTTTGACCGATAGTGTATATTCAAAGTTTGAGCTCAAAGACATGTCAATTTGCTTAATGCTGAATTTTTTTTTAGAGAAATTGTTGTTGACTAGGTGGTTCTTGGATGTTGTTTTGACTTTTTCAAAAGATGGTGTTCTGTCTGAATATTTAAGATCCACTATTGTAAAACAATAAAGTAATGCCTTTAATGTCCATGAGTGTGCCACTGTAGCAGACACCCAAAAACTTTGAAGTAGAAAGAGAAATGTGGATGCCATTAGTCTGGATTTTTTTTTTTTTTTTTTTTTAGAAAAACCCATCAACAGACATTCCTGTTGGATGTTTCTAGTTCTGTTTCTTATATATTCTGCTATTTAAAGGAGTTAATGCAGCAGCTGCTGGATGAATTAACAATATGGACCAGCATTTGTCTATCTGAAGCACCTGTTGCACTACAAAACTGTGATATCCAGTAAAGAGGTATCATGTCATTTAAAACAGCCAAAGCTGTGAACTTATGTACAAGTGTACACCTATTACATTAAAAGTCTTAGGTGATAACGCTTAAATCATCTACTTTAAATCTTCTTTATCTGCAATACAGTGAGGTTTCTGAACACAACCCATGCCAAATCAGCAATGTCTACAACTAGAATACAGTGTCACAAATAGAATATTCTCATTCCTCTTTGAGTATGATGGCGACACATTGACCACCACTAAATGTTTTATTTCTGGTGATGCTAGTGGACCCAAGTCTTAAACCCTGGATAGGGTGATACATGAATAAGAGTGCACTGAACAGTAAATCCACCTCTATACCTCTGTTAACTGCTATAAATATGTCTTTCAAACTGCTATATGAGGAAAAAACCCTGAGATCTTGTCGAAATGACCATTATATCAGGAAATGACCAGTGAAATATTCATCTGTTATCATCAATAATCTAAATCAAACAAAATACCTTATAATTACATTTCCTTGTGCCAGAATTAAACATACAGCAGAATGTTAGTTTTTAGATCCAGTCACCACCAAGTTTAGCAAACAGGGAATTAATACTGCAGTGAAGTTTTGCTAGTGCAGATTTGCTTACCTGGTTAAATCTCCGCGTGAAGGCCACAACGTTGGGAGAAAGGCTGTGCTTCTCCTTCTTGTTCCATCCACAGCTCGCCAGCTCCTAAACAAACAAAAAGTCAATTTAACCTTTCAACAGTGTTGTAATATTTAAGTCTAAAATGTACAAGTGACATAAAACTACAATGTCATTTTATCTACACTACCGTTTAAAGTTTTGGGGTCAGTACAGCTTTTTTAAATGTTTTTCAAAGATGTTTCTTTAGACTTATGCTGCATTTATTTGATCAAAAATAAAGTTAAAACAGTAATAGTGTGAAATATTATTACAATTTAAAACCAATGTTTTCTATTTTATCATACATTTTGAAATACATTAATGCAATGTATTTGTGTGATATAAAGCTTTCAGTCTTCAGTGTACAAGATCTTTCAGAAATCATAATAATATGCTGATCTGATCTGGTGATCAAGAAACAGTTTTTATTGTTTTCACGGTTTAAAAAAAACTGTGCTGTTTTATATTATTGGGGAAACCATGATCATGTATTTATTTTGATAAATAGAAAGTTCAAAAGAACAGTATTTATTCCAAATTGATTTTTTTATAACAATGTAAAAGTTTTTACTTTCTCTTTTGATTAATGTAATGCATACCTGCTGTACAGGCCCCACACCTTATTTGTTATAAGCCTTTGTTGCAGGCTTATTTAGAATGTCTTTCTAAATAAATTATAGAAATATTATATTTTGTAGAATAGAAAAGAATTCACAGAACAAACACAGAACACACACCCACTGCCTTCATCTCTTTGACATAAAAAGCTTTGCATGGGGACTTTACATGCTTCTAAGCTTCCCTAGGTTCACAGAGCTATGAACACTAACACTTTTATTGTATCGTGCAGACTAAGAGCAGATGGAAACATTCAAAGGCATTTCAGTTTCAGACATGGACTGAGTTTCCATGTGAATAAGCAGCTCAGTCTGGGTACATTACCTTACCAAAATAATGTTGGGTCTGTTTGCTAAGTCATCACTTAAAGCCACACATTTTGTAGGATTGAACATGATTGTCAGGAGTAGGAAACATGAAGTCTGGTTAGGTACTTAAAGACTACCATTCAAATATTTGGGTTCAATAAGATTTAATTTTTGCTTTCTACTTTATACAGACAGTTTACTTTGTGTATACAGACAGGAGCCATCTTAGAAAATAAGTCTCGATAAGTCAAAACCACGAACGTCGTGCTGAGTGAGCTGAATTGTATGAAGTTCAGCGAACTTCTGAACTGTATGAAATGTGTTTGGGGATCGGACTTTCTGAAACTATTTTCTAAGATGGCTCCTGTCTGTATACATGAAGTGAAATGTCTTTATAAAGTATCTTCTTATTCAACGTATCTGTACACTTACAAAGTTCTCAATGCTTCAGTTTTGCATGTATGGACCCTCATTATATTACAGTGTTAGTGTGGGGCTATTTTGAGCCTTGTTAGTGGTATAAACTAGCGATTTCTTTTTACTTGGTCAATGCCCCATTTCTAGCATTATACGCAAAACAGTTTTTAGAGATAAAACTCTTTACATTCGATTATCATGAAAACAAATCTCAGAGAACGATTGATAGAGTCTTTGCAGAGTCAGCGTTACATTGTGACAGGATCACCAAACAATCCCACTGAAATATAACTGAAATGATCATGGCCCTTAATAATAATAAACTTTAAAGCGACATGTGCCATATGTATAGCACAAATATTAACGAATTATGCTTCATTTTTCTCTTATATAGTTCTTTAGACTATTTTGACTTCTGAAAGTTACAGTATGTTTTATTTTCTTTTTTATCTCAAAAGATTCATGAGATTTAGGGCCCTATTTTAACGATCTAAAACGCAAGTGTCAAAGCGAAAAGCGCAAAGTAACTTTGTGGGCGGATCCGGCGCTGTTGCTATTTTCCTGGTGGGATAAATGTCTCTTGCACCTGGCACAAATCTAAAAGGGGTTGGAATGGAGTAGCTTCATTATTCATAGGTGTGGTTTGGGTGTAAAGTAAATAAACCAATAATAGCGTCATATCGCATTCCCTTTAAGAGCATGATGAATAAGGTGCGCTTTTTCTATGGCGCAATTCTATTTTTAAGGTGCATTTATCAGGCGCGCTTCAGCATCGGTTCACATCCAAGGAGATCGATTTTCTCGTCAGAGCCGTAAAAGAAAGAGAAGTGACATTGGGGATGAGACAAACCCACCCAAATTAGCTTCGGTTAAACATGCATAATAATTTGGGAAAATGTGTAAGCTTTATGCCTATTTTTCCCATCGTCATGGACACAACAATGATTTTTTCACTCAACAATTTTTTTTTTTTTTTTAATAATAATGTATCATTTGCAAAAAGTAAAATGCATCTGTGTTGATGAGAGAATCATCTACAGTGTATGCTGCGTCATGTGCGCTTAAAATAGCATCTGAATGTACGCGCAACGCGCAGAAGGTTTTGTCTGGTCAGTGGCGCAATTGTTTTCTGGAAGCGTAAAATAGCACCAGGAATTGTTTGTGCTGACACACGCCTCCTCTTTGCGCCGATCCGCCAGGGCGCAACTTCATTTCCTAATTTACCGACGTGCGTCTGTGGAGGAAAAAAGCCCGCTTTGCGCGAGTGCAAAATAGGAATGAGAAATGAGTCAGTGTATAAAGTCATTTGTGCCCGGTGCAAGATAGAGCCCTTATACTTATGATGGAAAGTCTACAAACTTTTCTGACTATCATTTCATTAAAATGTCTGTAGCCAAAGAAAACTGTGAAGCACACCACTTTATGCAGAGAGACTCTGTCTGCTCACATTTCTCACACAGCACTAAAAATCTAGTGGTTCTATAACGACGTACATCTGAAAATCTATTAATCCAGATGTCCGTGTCAACTTCACGAACATCTCCTTTTAGATCCGCAATAATCCTTGAAGCATGCAGCTGAAATATTGATGAATGAATGTATGTACATGTGGTCGAACACACACAAAAAAAAAAAACGTATACTAGTATTTCCACAGGCCAATGGAACTTAAAGGCAAACAGCTCAACAATAACAAGACCACTTACGTTGTTAAAAATGTCAGGGTCGGAAAGACTGAGTGTAACGGACGGGTCCTGAATTAGTGGCTGGTGAGGTCGAACTCAGCATTTTTAAAATTAGCTCTTTCCAGTGGGAACTTCTGCTATAGGGATATTAATTCAATGTGTTTCACACTCTAGTCCTCTTCAAGAAGGAACACCATGATAGTGTTTTGTTGCTTTTTATAAAATCAATCAACTGAAAAATGTATGTGTGCAAAAAGCTGCCGCAATACAAACATGTCTAAAGGAATGAAGGGGAAGATTCATTTTGACATAAATCAAGTTCATAATCCACAAATTCCCCCAACACCAATTAAAACCACTTTGAGTCAAGAACTGACATTTTTCAGCAATAAAACCATTGGCAACACCTTGAGTACAAGAAGATAAACATGACAGCGCTGTTAGCTGTAGAAAAGAGAACATTTTCACCTGTGACTGAAGAGACTTCTATGGAAGCTTGTTTCCGCCACTGAATAAAAAAAATAAAATAAATAATTGTGACTTTTTAGCTCACAATTCAGACTTTTTTCTCACAATTGTGAGTTTATAAAGTCAGAATTGCAAGATAAAAAGTCAGAATTGGGTGATATAAAGTCGCAATTGGGAGTTATAAAGTCAGAATTGCGTGATATGAAAGTCGCAATTGTGTGTTAAGTCAGAATTGTGAGCTATAAAGTCAGAATTGCGAGATATTAAGTCAGAATTGCGTGTTATAAAATCAGAATTGTGAGATATAAAGTCAGAAATGCATGATATTAAGTCAGAATTGTGATAAATAAAGTCAGAATTGCGAGATATAAAGTCAGAATTGTGATATATAAAGTCAGAATTGCAGAGTATTAAGTCAGAATTGCGAGATATTAAGTCAGAATTGCGAATATTAAGTCAGGAATTGTGAGATATTAAGTCAGAATTGTGAGATATAAAGTCAGAATTGCGTGTTATAAAGTCAGAATTGTGAGATATAAAGTCAGAAATGCATGATATTAAGTCAGAATTGTGATATATAAAGTCAGAATTGCAAGATATAAGTCAAAATTGCGTGATATAAAGTCAGAATTGCGTGATATAAAGTCAGAATTGCATGATATAAAGTCAGAATTGCTGTGATATAAAGTCAGAATTGGGTGATATCTCGCAATTCTGACTTTATATCACGCAATACTGACTTTATATCTCAATTCTGACTTTATATTAATTTAACTTTATATTCCAATTCTATTATTTACACGCAATATCTGACTTTATATCTTGCAATTCTGACTTTATATCTCACAATTCTGACTTTATATCTCGCAATTCTGACTTTATATCACACAATTGCGCCTTTATATCACGCAATTCTGACTTATATCTCGCAATTCTGACTTTATATCTCGCAATTCTGACTTTATATCTCGCAATTCTGACTTTATATCTCGCAATTCTGACTTTATATCTAGCAATTCTGACTTTATATCTTAGCAATTCTGACTTTATATCACGCAATTGAGCCTTTATATCACGCAATTCTGACTTTATATCACGTAATTCTGACTTTAAATCTCGCAATTCTGACTTTATATCACGCAAAAAATAATTGACATTATTTCTCAGAATTGCGAGATGTAAACTCAAAAAACTCAAAATTGTGATAAAAAGTCACAATTACCTTTTATATTTTTCATTCTATGGCGGAAACAAGCTTCCATAGATTTCAGAGAGAGGATGAGGTAAAATACTTCTTTGCTGTTTTCAATCTAGACTAATGTTTTGGTGGCAAATATCTACACATTCAAACTGCACAAGCAGCAGGCCTTATTAAGTATCCTTTCATTTAGTTGTTTTTTTTAGATGATACAGGGAGAAGAGCAATACCAGTGTCCAATATTGACTGTCAGCTTTGATCAATTGATCCCTGCTGAACAGTATTAATTTCCTCCAAAAAAACTCTTGCTGACCCTAAATCATTATATGGTAGAGTATAATTAAATATAGAAAATAAATCTGATTTTGATTAAGCAAGCACTGAAGTTTCTGGCCCTATTTTGTCTCCTATTCATGAAATCCAAATTCTCAACACGCCAAACCAACCACACAGGAATGGTTGCTGAGAAACTCATAAAGCTACCTAATAATGTGGCTACGTGGAAAAACAATAAATAACAATAAACCCACGGCCTTTTTTAAATGGATTCCCTCTGGAATGTCTGTGGCTGTTAGTGAGAAATGATTCCAACAAGAGAACTCAAATCCATACTGACTCAATGCACACAACTCATGGAGATGATGTCATGATAACTAAGGCCAGCAAAGATGTGGGTCAACCACCATCCTACTTCAACACTCACATCACTCATGCTAATTCATACTCTGGATAAAGTTTACACAATCCTGACTCATTCTTACTAAATCTTAAGGCTCATTTCTCTGAAAAAAGCCAGAGATTCACACCAAGGTCACCATGAATAGAAACCAAATGATTCCAGACTTCATGTTAAGAAAAGTAGCTTGGTTAAGACTAATTGGCAAACAGACTGCCAAATCATTCTCTGTTCAAGCATTACGCCATCACTGGGTAGACTGTCTACACGGCAGAAACCTGAAAAAAGCCTGGCTAACATTTCTTCATGATACAATTGTTTTCTCATCACCATAATCATATAAACCCTAAAATGTGAGTCAGACTGTTCAATTTTTCATGTTATGTACTTTTTTCATATGACATTCCACAATTAAAGGGTTAGTTCACCCAAAAATGAAAATTAAGTCATTAATTACCCCCATGCTGTACCAACCCCGTAAGACCGTCGTTTATCTTCGGAACACAAATGAAGATATTTTTTATTTAATCTGAGAGGTGTATCACTCCTACATAGACTGCCTAAGGGACTGGGGGATTTCCAGAACGCATGCGCGAGAACTGAGATGAGGAGTATTAGCTTAGGAGTATTACCGCCACCTACCGTATAAGATGATGATACATATATAAGGCACTCCAGATTATAAGGCGCACTGTCGTTTTTTGAGAAGATTAAAGACTTTTAAGTGTGCCTTGTAGTGCGGAAAATACGGTAATTGAAAAGCGTACGCACAGCGCGCATCTTCCTCTGCTTGTAAACAGAAAGTTTTGCGCTTCCAGCTACATCAGCACATCATCTAAGGCTACGTTCACACTGCAGGTTGAAACAACCTAATTCCGATTTTTAGGGATTTTTTGCCCCTATGCAACCTGTATCTGATTTTTTCATGACAGTCTGAACACCACAGATCCGATCTTTTCAAATGCGACCCAGACCACTTGGGTATGTGGTCCAAATCCGATATGTATCCGATCTTTTGAAATGCGACTTCAATCTGAACGGCCAGGTCACATATATCCGACACGCACGTCATTGCACGCACCTGTAGCTCGCCAATACACTCCAACGCGTTTCTGCACTGTTATGGGCCGCCGCAGACGTGTCTCTTCCCATGACAGAGTTGATCGAAGGCGCTCACAAAAATAATCGAAGGTGGATCTGGTCATTCGGAAGTTACTGATGAATTCTGTATCAGTGAAGCCACTCACATCAGTATCCCACCACTCCTGGCTGTGACTCCGCACCCACACGTTTCTCTGTTTAATTTTCTTCTTAAAACGAGAAGATTGTAAGTGTGCTGGCTCTGTTGTGAAAATAACTTTAATATTGCTAAACGAGCTCCACTGTAAGACATCCATTTAGCTACTTCCGCAAACAAGTGACGTCGTTGACCGTTGAGTAGTCTTCTGCGCATGCGGGCCACTTCTGGGTCATTTCACGTTCACACAGGAGATAACAAAAGGTCGCATTTAATTGGAAAATAAATAAATAAATAAATAAATCGCATTTTTTTCAAAAAATCGGAATTGAGCATTAAGCCCTGCAGTGTGAACGTAGCCTAATATGGTAGGTGGCAGTAATACTCCTAAGCGGTGAGCAGCCGGTAACAAGAAGTAGTCGAAGAAGAACGTCCTCATCTCAGTTCTCGCGCATGCGTTCTGGAAATCTCTTCAACTCTCGTCTCAAGGCCCATAAGGAAGTAATGGAACAGTCGAATAAAGTCGTTATTTATGGGGGGGTTCGCACAAAAAGTAGTCTTGTCGCTTGATAAACTTATAATTTAGCCACTGTAGGCACATGGAATATTTAAACATTTTCTTTAATGACTTTATGGGCCGTCAAGTGCCAGTCCCTTAGGCAGTCTATGTAGGAGTGATGCACCTCTCAGATTAAATCAATAATATCTTTATTTGTGTTCCGAAGATGAACGAAGGTCTTACGGGGTTGGTACAGCATGGGGGTGAGTAATTAATGACTTAATTTTCATTTTTGGGTGAACTAACCCTTTAATGTGTCTTTGACCATGTGATGAAATAAGATTTTTAATTTTAATTAGATGTTTTTTTTATATTCCTTTTTTTAGTTTGTTTTAAGTATTTTCATCCAATTTGAGATTAAGATAATATTATCAATAATAATTATTATTTTTAATCATTTCAAGTTTATAATTTTGTAAAAGAATGAAAAACATTAATTACAAAGGTTCATTTGTCGTGCATCACTGTTTGCTTTATATATTCCAGAACCTGCCATACAACCATATACCCCATAACATTTACATAATAAACACTTATGTTATGAATAACAGCTAACCTGCTAAATGCCCAAATGTTAGTCAATGAAAATTGATCTCCCTGAAAACTACACAAAACCCGCAGAAAGCTGAAGTGTCTTGGCAGACCTGTTTTTCACTACCTGTACCTTCTCACTGATCCTGGTCCAAATCTATCATAAATGTTATGAGCACCTTCCCATCTTCACATAAAATGTTAATTAAGGAAAGTACCGAGGGCTCTGTAACTGCAGAGGATAAGCTCTGGTTAAAGTAATGGAAGATTGTGGAGATAGACTTTGTGGGCACTGTGGTCTTTGTATGTGTGTGTGCGTGTGTGACTGGTATAGTGCCACGTCACACTAATCTGTAGCACCAAAGAGCACATGAGATAAGTTCACAGCTGTGAGGCTCATGCAGATTGACAAACACAGAAGATGTGTATGTAGTTTCCATGGATATCTGTCTTACCTCAGGCTGTATCGCTTTGAATACAGGAGCATCCATCAAAGTGATCTGACTCTGCAAAATAAAAGCTACAATGTTAAACTGACAACAATTTCAAGCATCAAAAGGACAGATAACTCAAAAATAAAAATTATTTCATAATTGAATCATTTCAGATTGTTCCAAGCCTGTATGCCTTTTTCTTTTCTTTTGAAGAACACAAATTGAGATATTTAGCAGAACGTCCAGGCAGCTCTTTAGTATCAGCTGTGGTCACCATTTCAATGAATGGGAAAAAGTAAATAATGATAATTGTTGGGTGAAATATTACATTAACATTTAGAATTAAATTGCAGGGCACTTAATTTTTAGCATTTTTACTTGCAAGTTTTTGTCAGTGATTATCAGTTTTTGTCAGTGATTATCTCATGTGAATGTACAGGTTTAAATTTATAGTATTTTACAAAAGTACTTTTGACTTTTTGGTAACGCTTCCTTTTACAGTACAGTACTTACAGTGTACTTACCTAGAAAGTACTGGCTAATATAAGGTAAGTACATGGAACAGGGGTAGGTTCAAGGGTTAGTACTAGTTATTACCCAGTAATTGTAGTTACTAAAATAAGTACATGGTATTTACATGGGTAACTGGACTGTAAAAGAAAGCGTTACCGACTTTTTTTAGGGTTTTTTTTTTTTGCAGTGGAAAAAGTTACTTATGGCACCTTTAAAGGGGTAACTTGGCAATTCTAGTCATGTCTTTGCTGATTTTCACTTTTGTTGTCACATGTTGTCTCATCGAGCTCCCCCTACAGCTGTGGAGAACATAATTGACCCTTCGCTAAGCCCCGCCCTCCCTAGTTACTGTTGCTACGCCTGTCAAGCTTTCGCGGCTGGCCCATCTATTATATTGTGGATGCACCTGGTGTCAGACATTCCCAATGAGATAATTAGTAATTTTCAGCGAACAAGTGAAATATCTGAGAGAGCAAGACAAAAGGGACTACAGTATGCATTCAAGGGATATATTCACGACATTACATGCAACCGATTAGAGAATAATTTCTTAAAAATTGAAGTTAAAGCCTAACGTTATAGTCCCAGCGCAAGCAGCAGCGCCTCATATGCTGACCGTTCAAATGGGAAACACAAATTGAGGAACAGCTGTTCATACACAGCAGGGTATGTGAAAATAATCTTAATAATTATAAATCAAACAGCTTATCAATAAATCTTGTGGAATAACACTAATACCGGGAGAGCCGCAATCGGATTGGGTTAAGTTAAGGTTAGTAGGACAAAATGCAGAAATATATTTTAAAGTATGTCAGTGAGCCTTTGTCTTGTCTCTTTAATCATCTTATTTTACGTTAACCTATATCATTATGACCAAAGAACCGTCAATATTTCCAAGCAATAGGTGTTCTTGTTAAGCATGTCGACATTTACCAGTAGTTGTGAATGGGTCTCGCACATAGATGGCTAGATCACGCCAATCATTGGCTTTTAGATTTTCTGGAAGGAAAACTATTCCTCTCCCCATCCAAACTTTTAGTATACTGGTATCAGATTTGCACAATCCATACGCACAATGCTTCAGCATGTTTCCCTCGTTCGAAAGCTTGCCAGACCAAGAGCCGGACAGTATTGGAGTACATTTACTTGAGTACAGTACTTAAGTACAATTTTGAGGGATCTGTACTTTACTCGAAGTATCATTTTTGGGGAGTACTCATGACTTTACTCAAGTACATTTGAGAGGGAAATATTGTACTCTTTACTTCACTACATTTCTATTCATAACCGTGAGTAAAAAGTAACTACGTAAAAAAAAAATTGGAAATAAGAAAAATCTCAGAAACCCTCAATTTGTTGTTTCGCTCTCAAACGTGATTGGATTGTGCAGGCGCCACTGATTGGAACAGCCTATCAGCAGTCACCTTCAGCTTTTCGCCAAAGTCAACTCCGTGGTCAGATTTAGATAAGAGACGAAACAATGGATGAAGACGCAGCAGGTCTATCCCGGGAATGTGCCGACCAGTGGCCCCACCTCGCCAGACTATTTCAATTTTCTGAATATTCTGAAATTTTCTTAAATGTTAAAGGTGCAATGTGTAAAAAAGTTGAGTATCTATTAACAGAAACAATATGACATCCATAACTATGTTTTCAGTGGTGTATAAAGAACTTACTTAATAAACCGTAATGTTTTTATTACCTTAGAATGAATGAATATGACTTGATTTCACTTTAAATTCCTTTTACATTCTCCAAGGTATTGACATTAACATTTTTCATAAGTCCATGTAGGATGTTTCTGTTCATAAATGTAAGCACTGTGGCAGTAGTATTGCAATATTTAGAAAATGTACTCTTGATACTCAAGTACTTTTAAAAACACGTACTTTAGTACTTTTACTCAAGTAGACATCTGACTGTAGTACTTTTACTTGTACTTGAGTAAAATTTAGCAAGGGGTATCTGTACTTTTACTCAAGTAATAAAGCTGTGTACTCTGTCCGCCTCTGGCCAGACCTCCCGCGCATAGTTACGGTTGCTAAGACATGATTGGCCAGTGGCAGTTTTCGGGCGTGGCTTCACGAAGGGTCAATTCACAACACTGTCGTAGAAAAACTCACCTGCCTCCTCCCTCTTTCTACTGCTGCACATGAGCATTTGTTATTATCGGATCAGACCAAATGTATTCGGTAAGCTATGCCTACCGAGGTGTGTAATACATCATACACAATATCATATGGCATGTGTGTTAATGTTGAATTGCCATAAAGCAGTATTTGTTTCTCGCTCTATCTCACTTCTCGTGAGACTTCTGATTTTCAACCTACTGGGACGTTAGTCCCCATGTTGCAAGGTTGGTTTTCCGCCTGGGAACGCTGGAGGGAGCAGTGAAAGTCACCATTTTCACCAGAACAGGTTATTTAACCATCCAAATGATTTCTAAATGGCTTTATTAAGTTGAAATAGTTGCCAAGCTCCCCTTTAATAGAGCACAGTGGGTTTCTATAAATATAAAAAATAGACATATAAAATGAATAAGTAACTAAATACTTGACTTTACTATAATTATGGGATGGAAAGTTAAAATGTAAATACTAGCCTTTTGTGCACTTAAAGACAGAGTTGGTATTGACATGAATAAGTGTGAGCAATGGTCTGATAATATATATAGTGATAAAGTATTTTAAGTATTTAAATTAACACATAATAACTGAAATGTGTAAATAGTTTAAAATCACTGCAGTATCCATGTCAAACCCTCACTAAGTGGCAAAAAAGTTAGTTTTATTTTTTCAAACTTATCTCAGATAAATGTCAACTATCAACTAGTGTTAAAATCAACCAAAAATAATGCATTTTTCCCTACAACCCTAAATTCAAATCATCTACCTGGATTTTAAGTATAGTTTTAAAACAACATTCAACCTCAAAAGACACCAAACATAAGCTTTGTGTGAGGAACAGACTGAAGTTTAGGTTTATATTAAGTGATAAACTTCCTCTATATCAGTCAATGGGAGTTAAATTGGTAGGGCTTTTAGCACCCCTAGTGGTCATTTCACAAAGAAAATGCAGCAATGCATACCTAGAAACTTAATTGTAAGCAAAAAAAGTATGTATAGTCGTTTTTTTTTGTTTTGTTTTTTTTCTCATGAGACCAGGTATAAACTGGAGTATTTATAAACTTACAGCAAACTCCTCAGGTGTCACTTTGAGCATGTCAAACACCACCGCGTCAAAGCTCTTGGCAGAGTCCAAGCTCCGTCCATCCAGGGACTCAGAACTACTGCTGTCCTGCAAACACAGGAGGAAAACAGTAAAGGGAGAGAAAAACTTCAGGAGAAAAATCAGGGATGATATTTCATACACCTATAAAATCCACATGGACAAAGAATCAAGGCCAGTTGCACTCTTCCTGCGGACATTTAATCAGTTTAATTACCATTGTCCATTTGAATTACTTTATTCCATTTGATTATTCAGCCCAGATGGTAAAAGTGGATCAGAATGCAACCACATCACTTTATTAACAGGCAATGAGCCAATCCAACCCATATGATAATTAAAGCCAGACAAAAATAGACCACATAACAAAGGCCAGAGAAGGAAAGATACAGTCACTATGAAAAGAACGATTTCTCCATGGCAAATGATCCTGACAGATCCCCTTTGAACTGAAGTCTCCCCATTCCATCCAGTAATATCCGTACTGATGTAAAGTCTTATCTGTTCTGTGTGCACTCTTAATTGCTAGCAGATTCGTTAATGCCCTCATTTCTGGTTATTACAAACGCTGTACACGACAATTCAAAAGTTTTGTGGAAGAAATGACTGTTATACAGCAAGTTTACATTCAATTAAATGGAAAGTAAAGAAATTATGTTACTAAACTTCTATTTAAAAAAATGCTGTTCTTTTGAAAATTCTATTAATCAAATAATCCTGAAAAGGATTCCACAAAAATAAACAGAACAACTGTTTTCAACATTGATAGTAATAAAAAAATGTTTCTTGAGCGCTAAATCAACATATTAGTATCATATGACACCGTATAAACGATTGCTAAAAAAAAAAAAAAAAAAATCAGCTTTGCCATCACAGGAAGAATTTACATTTTAAAATATACACTACCGGTCAAAAGTTTAGGGTCGGTAAGATTTTTTTATGTTTTTAAAAGAAGTATCTTCTGCTACGTATGAAAAAAATACACAAAAAACACAGTAATATTGTGAAATATTATGACAATTTAAAATGACTTTTTTATGTTAATATATATTAAAATGTAATTTATTCCTCTGAAAAAAAGCTGAATTTTCAGCATCATGACATCTTCAGTCTTCAGTGTCACATGATCCTTCACAAAGCACTCTAATATGATGATTTTATGCTCCAAAAACATGTATGATTATTATCCATGTTGAAAACAGTTTTTTACATTTTTATTTCAGGATTCTTTGATGAATAGAAAGTTCAAAAGAACTGCAATTCAAATCCTAACTGGCCGATTTGTTAGGGCTAGATCTAAATCTAAAAATGGTGTTGAAAAAATCTTTTAGTAAGCCCCCTGTCCCAGCACAGAAAACCTCTGGCTTTACAGAAATTTGTTTAACCTCTTACTTTATGAAACTGTGTCAATTTGCTTCACAAAAATAAATGCATCACATGTGCTGAACTATCTCTGACTCTCTAGATGAGTTCCAGTTCACACAGCATGACAATGAGTCAATGACATCCAGTAACACTGTCTCACTGGAGCAGCATCCTGCCAGTGTGCATTTGAACGGATCAACACGTATGGACCAACAACCTGCTATTTCTCTGATCTGATTCCCCTTAGCAAGCCAATATAAAGTGATTACACATGGGCGCTGAACAATCAGACGCATCACGAAGCTGTAATGATCAGCTGCAATAAATCTCTTAGTTATAATCCATTATGCACAGTTTAATCTTCAGTTGGTAACACTTTACAATAAGGTTCATTAGTTAACATTAGCAAATGCATTAACTAACATGAACTAACGATGAGCAATGCATTAGTTACAGTGTTTATTAATCTTTGTTAATGTTAGTTAATACAAATACAGCTGTTCATTGTGCGTCCATGCTAGTTCACAGTGCATGTTAACTAATGCAACCTATGATTTTAATAACGTATTAGTAAATGTTGGAATTAAAATGAACTAAGATTAATAAATGCTGAAGAAGTATTGTTAATTCTTAGAACATTTTAACTAATGTAGTTAACTAATGTTAACTAATAACCTTATTGAGAAGTGTTACCATTCAGTTAATTGATGGCCTTTTTGACAGTCTTTCTGATATTAATCCTGGCAATAAGACTAAATGAAAATTAGTAAATGTTGGAATTATAGTAAATATCAGTAAATGTTGGAATTAATATTTACTAAGATTAATAAATGCTGAAGAAGTATTGTTCATTCTTTGTTCATTCAACTCTTTTAGTTTATGTAAAAACACTTAGTTCTTTCAAAAATATATGTGCTTATTAATGTATATTTACTTTGTTCAATTAATATAAGTACTCTCGTAAGTGTATAATATGCCATTGAAAATACATACGGGTAAGGGGTTCTAATGTCCGTCGTCATGTTGCCCCTCCATCTTGAAAGTATATTAGCCAAAGAGGGACATACCCGTTAATTCAAAGCTTCGCCTTTCGCGTTTACGTTTGAGTTAACACTCATGGACGAGGTTTGAACTGGAAGCATGTTAATCTTGGACTACACTGGCCACCGTAGGAGTTAAAACGAAATCGGAATTGAGAGGAACAGAAACTAATATTCACTGGATGGTCATATACCTTTTCACCACTAGATGGGGGTAAAAAATACACAGTGTAGCTTTAACTAATGTAGTTAACTAATGTTAACTAATAACCTTATTGTGAAGTGTTACCGTTCAGTTAACTGATTGCCTTTTTTGCCATCTTTCTGATATTAATCCTGCCAATAAGACCAAATGAAATTAAATAATATAAAAAAGATAGATACAACTATATTTCATAGCTATGTAAAAAGCTAGGTCAAAAGGTTTATTTCAGGACAGATGATGTCATGATTAAACTCTTTCGTAATAACAAATGTGATGTGTTTCAGTACCTGTGTGTGGCGAGAGGTGATGCTGACGCTGGCAGGAAGTCCATTCCTCCTGTACATGCTCTCAGTCAGAAGAGAAGACCCAGATCACAGCCGACCTCAGCTGCTCACCGCCACACACGACCTCTCAGCCATCCCTGCAACACACATATTTCACCTTATTATGCCCGACTTGGTGTACTAGGCTATTTGGAAAGATTTTGATTTACAAGCCCCATTAAATAGAAATTGTGACTTTAAAAGAAAACTGTTCTTTAACGGTCATAATTAAGATTTAACACAGTATTACTCCATTTGGGATCTGCTCATTCTGTGGAGCAATGCATTATATAGCCAGAAGAGGGAGGACGTCACCACAAATGCTGCCTCTCTCCCCTCAACATGACTCCTGGATCTGCCATACACTCAATCAACCAGCCATTTCTTTTTCAAATGAGTCACATGCATATCATAGCCATATCATGAAAAGACCCTGCAGTGCTGCTCTCCTCTTTTCTATTGAATGAAATGTTTCAGTCTACAGTATATGGCCATAAGCAATCCAAGAAATATCTATAGATTTTTGCTTTTGTTGTGCTTCAGGAACCACATTTAAAATTTTACATTAAATGGCCACCAAACATTTGATTAAAAATGTTTACAGTGCAATAATAAACACATCTGTCCTTTAATTTTTTTTAAATGTATTAAAAATTATCCAAAAATGCATAGGGCCAGCAATATGCTAAAATTAATAAAATGATGTATATTAAAAGACTGATCAACTGTTTGTTTTATGAAATCAACTGCACCATTGCTAACATTGAAGCTAACATTGTGTCCTGTTCAAGCCACTGGGAGACTAACTGTGTTATAGTTTTTATATTTGCATTTTATTTGTATTACATTTGTATTATTTGCATTTAGCATTGATTTCAGAACATATTGCAGAGGTGGAACCATTGGGATCATTAGCAAGACACAAGAAGTCTCAAGTCTTTGCATTCAATTTTCGAGTCAAGACAAGTCCTAAGTCAAGTCCAAGTCATGCAAGTCTACATTCCAGCAGTAAAAAAAAAGGTTGTGGTCCCCAAGTATGTCACCCAGGGTTATTATCCACCTTTTTTGCCACATATATCTGACCCACATCCTATTCTCTCACAACTCTTTACATTCATTTTTAACTCATTGGGTGTTGTAGTGTCTGGACCAATCAGAGACACACAAAAAATTTATTATATTTAATGAATAATCCAACAGACTCACTCTCCCAAAAAAGTTCTATGAAGTCAACAGTGACACTGCAGAACCCATTGTCCTGTTACACGACACCTTAATACTGGTAAGAGTTTCACTACCCAAAAGAATGTGCAGGGAATTATCTTCTAATTCTTGCTGAGAAGAAGAAATTAACCCTTTTAATCCTATATATATATAAACCATGTGATAAATATCTTAACATGCATGTAATTTTCCATCTCATACATTTTCCTTTTATTGGTTTGGCCTATGTTTAATTCTCTCTTCTAAACTATTTTGGTCTGAAACATGAATTGCATCTATGATTAACCAAAATCATATGTGTGGCATATTTGGTCTCTATAACCTGGTACTTTGAAGATCAAAATGACTGTGTACATATTATGTTGATAACAACAACATATTAGTATTACAAGAATCTTTCATAGTTGGCACTTAAATGAATCATACTGTGTCATAAGTGAATCACACGTGATCATACTGTAGCACAGCCAAAGGATGACAGAAAAAATGGATGCTGCTTACCGAAAACAATTTATAACAAAATTAATTTTGACATTTCTTTTAATGGTGTATATACACTCACCGGCCACTTTATTAGGTACCCCATGCTAGTAACGGGTTGGACCCCCTTTTGCCTTCAGAACTGCCTCAATTCTTCGTGGCATAGATTCAACAAGGTGCTGGAAGCATTCCTCAGGGAGTTTGGTCCATATTGACATGATGGCATCACACAGTTGCCGCAGATTTGTCGGCTGCACATCCATGATGCGAATCTCCCGTTCCACCACATCCCAAAGATGCTCTATTGGATTGAGATCTGGTGACTGTGGAGGCCATTTGAGTACAGCAAACTCATTGTCATGTTCAAGAAACCAGTCTGAGATGATTCCAGCTTTATGACATGGTGCATTATCCTGCTGAAAGTAGCCATCAGCAGTTGGGTACATTGTGGTCATAAAAGGATGGACATGGTCAGCAACAATACTCAGGTAGGCTGTGGCGTTGCAATGATGCTCAATTGGTACCAAGGGGCCCAAAGAGTGCCAAGAAAATATTCCCCACACCATGACACCACCACCACCAGCCTGAACCGTTGATACAAGGCAGGATGGATCCATGCTTTCATGTTGTAGACGCCAAATTCTGACCCTACCATCCGAATGTCGCAGCAGAAATCGAGAATCTTCAGACCAGGCAACGTTTTTCCAATCTTCTATTGTCCAATTTCGATGAGCTTGTGCAAATTGTAGCCTCAGTTTCCTGTTCTTAGCTGAAAGGAGTGGCACCCGGTGTGGTCTTCTGCTGCTGTAGCTCATCTGCCTCAAAGTTCGACGTACTGTGCGTTCAGAGATGCTCTTCTGCCCACCTTGGTTGTAACGGGTGGTTATTTGAGTCACTGTTGCCCTTCTATCAGCTCGAACCAGTCTGGCCATTCTCCTCTGACCTCTGGCATCAACAAGGCATTTCCGCCCACAGAACTGCCGCTCACTGGATGTTTTTTCTTTTTCGGACCATTCTCTGTAAACCCTAGAGATGGTTGTGTGTGAAAATCCCAGTAGATTAGCAGTTTCTGAAATACTCAGACCAGCCCTTCTGGCACCAACAATCATGCCACGTTCAAAGTCACTCAAATCACCTTTCTTCCCCATACTGATGTTCGGTTTGAACTGCAGGAGATTGTCTTGACCATGTCTACATGCCTAAATGCACTGAGTTGTCGCCATGTGATTGGCTGCTTAGAAATTAAGTGTTAACGAGCAGTTGGACAGGTGTACCTAATAAAGTGGCCGGTGAGTGTATGTATATATATATATATATATATATATATATATATATATATAGTACTAAAATCTTCATATACATGTTAGTCAGTGTTTTTGTTGTAAACATTCAGGTTCATGAACATTTAGTTCGAAAACCAGTGACGATACATTTTTGTACAGACATTCATACCCATTATGTTCCGCCAGATCTTTCACATGGCTAATATCAGCATGGTAGAGTTGGTGAAGGCCATTCCAAGCGTCAGATATTTAGAAATACTGAAATAGAAAAAGAGAAAACAGAAAGACTTTAGAAAACAGAAGATACCTTTAGGAAATCATAAAGGTTGAATTCCTCCATTTCTGACTAATTCAAACAAACACACTTGTGAGGCATCGAGTTATACAATTGCAAATGTGGATAAAATGTACCATAGTGTTTCAAATTAAAATACACCAGCCAGAGGCGTGGGATACACTTGCTGTTTACCTGAAAGCAGCAGGATTTAACTAGCATAATCGAAGTGTGAAGAATTCAATCAATACTGTTAACAACACTCATGTTTGCCGTCCACAGGGATGCCTGTATTAGTTTGTTTGGCTGTATTTGTCCACATGGCTTGAATATGAATTCCTAATGGCATTAATTAGACATACTGTAGCTACACTACTGTTCAAAAGAGTGGGGTTGTTAAGATTTCTCAATGTTTTTTTAAAGAAGACTCTTATGCTCACCCAGGCTTAATTTTAAAAGGAGTCATAACCTAGCATTACCTTGGATACCCACGCTCTATTATAGTCTTTCAGGCCCTTCTAAAAAAGAAAAGTGGAAAAAAAAACACAGAGCTCCTCTGACCCTTATTTCTGAATGCATTATTGCCTCGCGAGATCTGATGCGATATTTTGGCTGTCGTGGACGGTCATTATAATAATGCAAATGAGGGGCGCGTTGATTGGTGGCAGGAAGGAGGGGGCTTGACACCAGCGGGTAACTTTAGCATATCATTACAAAAAGACCGCGACCTACGGAAATTACGGAATTCAACCATATGTTTTGAGCCAGACTCTGAACTAGAGCTGGAAACGGAAGATATAGAGTCAATGGAAGGACGTTTACATCAACATGTCTCTCAATGGTAAAAACAATCATTTTGACTGAGACATACATTAACATCAGTAACGAGCTAAAACGAATCGGTTACCTGACGTAACCCTCGGTTCTCTCTAGATGAGGGAACGAGTATTGCGTAAGCTAGCTTACGCTACGGGAAAGATTCTTCTTTGCCAAACAATTGAAGCCAAAAATTTTTATAATTTGTAATCATTGTCAACGCACTTCTCAGGTGCAGGACCTAGAGCGGGCTAACTAGCAGGCTCATTGGTTCGTCTCTGGGAAGTGCTCAAACACGATCGGAGAGCGGCGCTGAACCCGCGCCCAATGAGCGGACGACGCTCGCTTATTACGTCAAAGCCCGCCGAAAGGGGCGTGGCTTGAGTGTATATAAGCACTCTCCGTGGTTTGGAACAACGATTTATAGTGATGAAGCGAATTCGCTGTTCGAGCCGGGCACGGCCGGGAACGCAATACTCGTTCCCTCATCTAGAGAGAACCGAGGTTACGTTCAGTAACCGACTCGTTCTCTTACGGGAGGTTCTCTCGTATTGGTGTAAGCTCAGCTTACGTGCTCAGGGAACCCTGGTCAACGCCGTGCCCGGTCAGTCACCACAAGCATCCCGGGAGGGTGGGAGGGAGCAATGTGAAGGAGAGTAATAATAAAGGGCGAGCGCCGTTTATATGAGAATATGAGGCCTAAAGGGCGGCCGGCATAGAGGGGCCGTAGTATAGGAAGTTTCCATAGAATGGAGGGGGAAGATCAAGGGGCTAGCCAGACTGAAGGATTCGCCCATAAAGCGTGGCTAGACGCTGCGCGGGTCGAGCACTAGTAATTTAGCCTGTGAGGCCGGTACTTCCAGGTTCTGAAATCTGATAGAGGTGGACGGGGAAACCCAGCCCGCGGCCACACAGATATCATGAATAGAATACCACAGGACCAAGCCCACAGGAGGCCATGCCTCGGCGTGGAGTGAGCCCTGACGCCAGAGGGCAAGGCAGATTTTTAGCCGCATAGGCGGAGGCGATGACGTCTACTATCCATCTGGATAGTGTTTGTTGAGAAGGAGGCAAGACCTTTTGTGCGTCCCCAGAACAGCCGCAAACAGCTGCACCGAACGTCTGAGCCGTGGGCCAGCAGCGCGTAATGTACGCATGAGCGCCGCGCCCGGGCAGAGCGGGGTTGAGCCATTGGGCTCGCTCTGGCAGAGGCGGGCAAGAAGCCCGATCACAGGATCTCACCCTGTGCTCTAAATCCGGGGATCCAATTGCCTTAGGCACATCTGCGTGTCTGGGTTTAGAATTGACGACGGAGTCGTCTCAGGGCCAGAACTCGAGAACTACAGCACGGTCGGAAGAGAGCGCGTGGATGTCGCGCCACTTTCCGTTTCACTGAGCGCAAGAGCGATCAGAAAACGGCCTTTGGGAGAGATGTATGAGGTGCAATAAGGCTAGAGCGGGTTGGGAAGGGGGGGCTTTCAAGGCCTCAGAGGACTATTGGAAGGTCCCAGAAGCCGGCCACCGAGGGGGGGCGGGGCGTCAGCCTCCTGGCTCCCCTGAGGAAGCGGATAACCAGCTCGTCTTTGCCAATAGACTGGGCACGTCGGGACCAGCAAAGGCCGCGGCTGCCACATGAACCTTCAGGGCTGGATGGGGTTCTGCCCTTGTCCAGCATATACTTGAAGGAAGGAAGGGCAGAAGAGAGAGACCTCACACTTAAGGGGGTCCAGATTCTTTTCGGTGCACCGTTCTGAAAATCCCAGACCATTCAGCCGCATAGAGCTTTCTGGTAGATGCCGCTCTGAGCAGTGTTGATCGTGGTCCTGAGACTCCCTCTGGCAAAATCCAACGTGCTAATCAGCTCAGTCACCCATGCATGAAGCGCCCAGCCGCTGCGGATGAGGGGGTGCCAGATTGCTGCCGCGGGCTTGGAGAGGAGATCTGCTCTGACCGGGGATGGGCCACGGGGCTGTCTGAGACAGCTGTGTGAGCTCCGGGTACCAAGTCTGATTCTCCCAACGCGGGGCTATGAGGAGCACCGGGTGGCGAGATTCCCTGATTCTCTGAATGAGCCTGCGGTAGCAGGGAGATGGAAGGGAAGGCGTAGAGCGGGCGGTATGGCCATTCTAGCTGGCTCCACGGGTCCTCGTTCTTCAGAGAGAGAGTGTCCGGGACAGTGCAGGAGCTCTCTTCTGTCAGCGAAAGACGATCTGTGTCCGCTCTGCCAAAGAGGCGCCACAGTGATTGGACTGCAAGAGGATTCAGGGACCATTCTCCTGGAGAGAAGGTTCCTGGGATAGAATGTGCCTGGAGCCGTCAGCTTCAGTGTTCCCGGGACGTAGCGTCGCTCTGAGCGAGAGCAGATGACTCTGGGACCAGACTCGAATGCAGAGCGTGTCAGGCCGGGAAAGAGAGTCCTGGATCTGACCCCGCCCCTGGACAGGGTCGATGTTCAGGATGCCACTGCATGTTCTGCTGACGGAATCAGGACGTGGTGAGCCTGGATGCGCGAAGGAGGAACTGGGACAGTGCATACTCGACCGCGAGCATCTCGAGAACAGTTTATGTGAAATGGGGTCTCCCGATCCGACCATCGGCCAGAGCGCCGGTGGGCCCTGGCAGACCGCACCCCAGCCTGTGTCGGATGCGTCTGTAGAGAATTACCTTACGGTGAGGAAGGTCCACCGTTGGTGACGGCCCGTTGAAACCAATCGGTCACCGTCCAAGGCTGTAGTGCAGAAATGCATGCCTGAGTGACTCTGATTAGCTGGCGGCCCGTGGTCCACTCGGCGCGGGTCACGCGGGTCTTCAGCCAGAGTTGGAGGGGGCGCATATGTCGAAAAACTTCAGCTGTCACAGGCTGCAGCTGAGGCCATGTGACCCAGCATTCTCTGAAGGCTTCACCGGAATGCGGGTATTCCGTGCGTGAACGGAAGCGGCTAACCGCTGCAAGGCGGCGTGTGCGCTGAGCGGATAACCGTTGCTTTCATAGTGGTAGAGTCCAGGTCTATCCCCAAAAAGAGATAGTTTGACTGGGCTGGGAACGCTCTTTGTCCAGGTTGACAGAGAGGCCCAGCGCTTCCAGATGAGCGAGAAGAGCTGTACGTGCGACAGAAGCTCTGTTTTGGAACGTGCTGAGTATCAGCCAATCGTCCAAATGGTCAAATGCGCATCCCCTGGGTTCGAAGGGGGCGAGCGCGCGCAGTCCATACATTTCGTGAACGTGCGTGGCGCTAAGCGAAAGGCCGAACGGGAGAGCGCGTATCGTGATAAACCTGGCCCTCGAAGGCGAAGCGTAAAAACTGCCTGTGACGAGGGTGTATTTGAATCTGAAAATAAGCGTCTTTCAGATCTAGGGAGATGAACCAATCCCCCTGGCGCACATGTGCGAGGAGTTTCCTGACCGTCAGCATTCTGAATGATCTCGTCATGAGAGCTTTGTTCAGAAATCTGAGGTCTGAGAGTCGAGGGCCTGAGGCCGCCGTCTTCTTGGGGACCAGAAAATAACGGCCGTAAAACCCCGGCTCGGTTATGGGTGGAGGGACTCTCTCTCTCAGCGCCTTTTGCTAACAGTTTCGATATTTCTGTGCGGAGCGTGCTCGCGGCAGCTGGGCTGACCACAGAAAAGGGGCCGGCGGGAACGCGGCGGCGGCGGCGAAACTGTAACTGAGTAGCCGTCTTTTATAATGCTTCAGTACCCACGGGGATATGCCGGGAATGGCTTCCCACGCTTTGAAGCATATTGCTAGAGGCTGAATGGCCGTGCTGTCCCGGTTGCTGCATGTAACGGGCTGGACACTGTGTGTGTGCTCGTGTAAACTGTGTGTGGCAACGGGATTTGCACTCAGAGAGGAGCTTATGGGCCGTGATACAGAGCGAGCAGAGGGGGGACACGCGCTGCTTGAGGGCGTGCTTATGCTTTCTGCTACCCGAGCGGACGGAGGCCGCTGAGTGGGAGTGAACTCTGTGGGGGGCACGGGAGAAAGTGTGAGTGAACACGTGCTTGTGGTCACATTTTTTACACTTGAGGCTTTTATGCTCTTTATGTGAACTCTCTGGGTAGCCGTGAAAACGGCTGTTTGTCGCTCGCAAGCGGGTCGAGTCACCGGCTTGTTCTCGGCGAGATTCGCTGCTGCAGTCGGCGAAGGTTCGGGGACTAACAGAGGGTGAAACTTTGACGGCGGTCCGGCCGCGGCGGAAAGAAGCCGTCTTTTCCCCAGAAGTGCTAGGCGGACTCCTGCTGATCAGGCTTCAGCGTGACCCTGGGACGGGGCGCTTGGGGAGCCTGTCTGCGTCGGAGCGAGGCGAGGGCGGCCGCTCTGCCTGTGCTGGGGATGGGCCTGAGCTTGCTGCGGGCGGCGTTCTGAGGCTTTCTGGCAGGGGGCTCACGAGAGCGGCCTGCAGAAGTGTCCCCGGCGAGGCAGGAACAAATTCATGGCCTGGGTGGCTTTCTGGACCTCGGAAAAGCGTTCTACCGATGCCCGTGACGGCAGATCCGGAAGAGGCCAGAGGGTGAGATGGGCGCGTTGAGGAAGACAGCGCGCTCAGCTTCGCTCATGTCCGTGAGCGTGAGCCACAAGTGTCTCTCGGCGACACAGAGGATGGCCATGCATCTTCCCAGCGCTTGAGCGGCAGCTTTGGTGGCGCGAAGGCAGAGGTCCGTAGCGCATCTTAAGTCGTTGAGCGCACGGCCGTTGATTTCTCTCTCATACTGCGCTATGTCACTCAACAGGTCGGATTGCAGCACCTGGAGAACCGACATGGAGTGCAGCGCTGCAGCGGCCTGGCCAGCGGCTGCATAGGCGCGTGTGTGGAAGGTAGAGGACGCTCTGCAAGCTTTAGAAGGAAGCTTCAGGGGAGGATCGCCATCCAGCGGAGGGCGAGCACAAGTGAGCGGCGACCAGATCTTCGACGGGCAGCATCGCTGTATCCCAGACGCTCGACGGCAAGAGTCAGGAGGCGCATTAGGTCCTCTTCGATGCCGGAGCTGGTCTCCGCGGCCGAAGAACCCAGTGAAGACCATTCGTCGCTGTTAGAAGCGTGCAACGAAGGCGACTCTTTCTCTTCCTCAGAGTCGAGGGACGCTGCAGAGCGGCCACTCGGCGGCAATGGGGGGTCCAGCTCGGGTGGAGAGAGAGAGAGTGGTCGGGGGCGGCGGCTGCGGCCCACACACAGCCATCGCAGGTTCCGGCGGCCTCTGAGAGCGGCGCTTCTTCCGCGGAGAAGTCAGAGGCGGCACGGCTTGGCGGATTTAGCGGTGAGGAGTCTTGCCCGCAGGGAAGACATTGTCAGCGCCTCGCAGAGAGAGCATCCTCCATCGGCGAGGGCGAGTTCCGCATGTTCAAGCCCGAGACAGAGAGGGCAGATGAGGTGGCGGTCTCCGTCTTCGAGCGGTGCGCGGCATGAGCCGCAGGAAATGCGAGACATCTTTAAAAGACGCTCACGCTCTTTTGTGATGGAGCAAGTGGAAGTCGTCGGACGGCGCTAGCTCGCTGAGGCGGCTGAAGGTGGCAGGGGCCGGCTTCTTCAGGCTTCTTGCTTGCTAGAAGGTGCCTTGTCACGACGACGGCTTCAGTCTTGCAACGGCAGGCGATTAGATCGCTGAATCAAAATGAATCGTTGTTCCAAACCACGGAGAGTGCTTATATACACTCAAGCCACGCCCCTTTCGGCGGGCTTTGACGTAATAAGCGAGCGTCGTCCGCTCATTGGGCGCGGGTTCAGCGCCGCTCTCCGATTGGTTTGAGCACTTCCCAGAAACGAACCAATGAGCCTGCTAGTTAGCCCGCTCTAGGTCCTGCACCTGAGAAGTGCGTTGACAATGATTACAAATTATAAAAATTTTTGGCTTCAATTGTTCGGCAAAGAAGAATCTTTCCCGTAGCGTAAGCTAGCTTACGCAATACGAGAGAACCTCTCGTAAGAGGAGACGTTTGTTGCTATTTTCACCCACATAAGTTTACCTTTTACATTAACGGAGATGTAGTCTACTTTTTTTATTAGCTTACAGTGGTTCTAAGAGATCGACGTTTGCTATCATGTGTTGTTTTTGCCTTGTTTCACGTTCACGCACTTCTTATAGCTGTGTTTTTACTCAGCTCTGTACGGTGATTTTCTGAAGTAAAACTGACGCTTCATCTTTTGTGTGATGTACATTAAACTTTATTAAACTCATCATCAGTATATGTTTGATCATCATTCGAACCTGGTCCGAAACAGTAGACTTGTAGGCTATTAATAAATAATGGATACATACAAGCAGATGGTAAATTACGTTATAATAACCGTAATTAAACTACTAAACTATACCTGTTCCATCTCTATACAGCACTCTGACTCTGCAGAAATTATTGTCCGACTCGAAATGAACGTTGTAAAGGATTCCTGTGTTAAATGTTTAGTGCAGACACCTAACGTTGAGCCAGTTGTTGGAACAGCGTCATTACAAATGATTTTCATCCACTGGTCCCTGGTAGTTTGGTCCGTTTTTGGTAGAGAAAACACATTTGAAGTTGATTCTGGCAGTCAACCACAGAGCAACTCACGTGTGCTCTACATTTCTGCATCTTTCTTGACTGAATATGAGGGGGAGAGGGACAGCGCGAGCTTCCTGCAGCATATGTGTGTGCGGTGTCCATATATGGTATATCCTGTCCCGTCTTGACGTCAGAGTCGGGGAGAAATTAAAATCTCGTATTTGAGTGCGCGTGCACGTGGGCTGATTTACGAAACCTGGGGTAAACAAACGCTTCACTTTTGAATATCGGCTTCCCGGCCAATGTTTAATCTTTAGGCAATCATAACATACATTGATTCTCGTGGAAAAGTGAAAATGACAGGTTATGACTTCTTTAAATAAAAAAATAGAGTAAAAACTGAAATATTTTGAAATAGTATTACAATTTATAACCCTTTTCTATGTTAATATATGCTGTCCCAAAGTGTTTCATTCTTTCCTGAGTTTTTGAGAGTGCAGTGCTTCAACAGGTGACTGATTTTTCTTTGTGGTGACTTTAATCAAGCAAACCTCCACGGACAGCCAAAACACAGAGACAACACGTTACATGCCCCAACAGAGACAAATATATTTTGGACCACTGCTACACCACAATAAAGGATGCATATCGCTATGCCGCAAGAGAATTTTAGGTCTCTCTGATTCGCTGTCTGGTTCATCTTCTCCCAACCTAGGCTACAGGCAAAAACTTGAAGGTGCCATGTGTAAGAATTGAGGTAAAAATATCCCAAAAATTAGCTATATATATGCATCAAAAGAATGAGAAAAAACTATGGTGATGATGTCATTAAAAAATGAAAAGTTATAGTGCTGCAGAGATATCAACCTGAATTAGCATGCTATATTACTAGCCACAGCCCGACAGGTGTCATAATACCAGTTTCAACATAACCACCAGCCAAACTGCAATACATGAATAACTCGCACGGCTTGTGGGCGTATTTTAACTTGATGTCAATCGTTTGGAAAGTACAGCCCACTACTACATTTCAGTTCAGGGAAGAGTTAAAAAAAAAATGATTGGTCGATATTATGCATGAGGAAAACATTTTAGTAAGTTGTAGCATACTGTTTTTTTCAACAGTGTTCATGTTTTGTTTTGTTTTTTTAACCATTATCTAGTAGAGATGATCGAGTTCACGTGTGCTAGCAATCTGTTGTGTAACATATACAAGCGCCAAAACAGTATTTATTGTTTGAATTGAGTAATAAAATTGACAGAATCTGTCGGTCTCCATATCCTCTTTGCTTTGCGATTTTTCTGTGCGTGACAAAATTGATGTGTGGCGTGAGAGCTTGTGAAAAGCGTCAATCTACGTGTCTCACGGTGAATTCGTGAGAGTTGGCAGCTCTGAATGGCGCTAGCTTGGTCAACATCAGTGAATGCTGTCGGTCAAATTAATGTAATTCAAACTAACAATAAAAAACGTAATATGAACAAAACGAACACTGTAAAACTTCAAAAAATAGCCCGGGCTTTTATTTTCCCACATCGTCAAACTGCACCAGCTTGTATTTGAGACAGGCATCTATATGAGATTGGCCTTTAGTTTTGAGATGTTGTTCATTGAATTTCTAATCTCTAAAAATCTCCAAATGCTCTACGTGAAACTGCGGTCTTCCTATTTTTTACTATCGTGTCAATTGATTTGATTAACATGCGCAAGGGAGAGAGAGTAAGACAGTTCTCGCGTTGTTTGACATGAGAGTGCACGTGCGAAAAAGAAAGTGTGCTTATCAAAATAAGTATCAACTATCAATATCAAGAGGATTTAGCATTGCCAATTTATGTATTAAATTATTATTAGTAGTATTGCATTTTTATTAGGGAAGGCTAATTATTATTAAATTGATCTGCTATTATAATTAATTTGCCACGCAATAATTTTACAGCACATCACCGCATACCCAACGCACTGGGAGGATAATAAAATATTACAAAGAAGCTTACTCCTCCTCATTCAAAATTGTCTAAAATATTTAGGATCAATGAAAATTAAAAACAGGTTTATTTCAAAAACACTGAATAACAAATGAATTAAAGAGGAACGTGTAGATACATGGCAGGTGGCTTGGAAGACGTGGATATGGTAAATCAATTTTAACAGTAATTTGTAGCTAGTTTGAACTACAGAACTTAAAGATCTCCCTCTTTTTTTTTTTTTTTTTTGCTGCAGATGAAATGGTTAAACTTCTGTTTTCACGCAGGTGCAGTGAATTAAAAAAACACAGAGTTTAGGGCAATCGGTTCATAGCTCTGCTTCAACTGTGCGATATATAGTCACAAAGAGTGACCAAGATTTCTGACATGCCATGAATTCATCAGACCATCCGATTGGGAGAGGTTAATCGCCTCTCGTTTCTCCCTGTACACTGCACGACAAACGATGCATGACAAAGCTGAAAATCCGACCCGAAAAAGAGTCGCAAGAGTCCGAATTCGGCTCAAAATTGGACGAAAATCGCAGTGTTTGCCCGCCTTTAGAGGAGCTACTCTAAAAAGCCAACAATCCTGCTTCAGTGTGGAAAGGCCTGAAAGACAAACTACAATACTCCATCCCTCAACTCTGCAGGGAATTAACAAATGGCTGATGCCCTGAATGAGTTTTACTGCAGATTTTAAAATCTCAATCTGAAACCCCAGACCCACTCTGAGGGTCTCTCTGCACAACCATCAACACCTCCTCCAGCACCCCCACTCTCCCCCTATGAAGAGGATGTGTTTCAGGAAACAGAAGACAAGGGCACTGTTTACACTAGTTATTAAGAAGCTTCTTCTGTCACTAAAACAAATTCCTTGTGGGTGCAAACATACTTGGCAGTAAAGCTCTTTCTGAATCTGATTATATTTTGAAATTAAATGTATTCCTGTGATGCAAAGCTGACTTTTCAGCACCATTACTCCAGTCTTCAGTGTCACATGATCCCTCAGAAAGCATTCTAATATGCTGATTTAGTGCTCAGGCACATTTCGTATTATCAATGTTGAGTCAGCACAAAAGTTGTGCTGCTTAATATTTTTGTGGAAACTAAAAAAAAAAGAAGACACCATGCAGGTTCCAGTGAGGATGGAGTATGAGCTGGAAGTGCAGACAGAGCAACACCTGTCCGCAGATTGAGATTCAAATTATCTCATTTAATGCCATGTCAGCATTCAAAGCTATTTAAATAGCAAAAATTAAATTACAAAAATACAATCATCATAAATACAATAAAACTAATACAAAAACAGCAAGTCATATTATACCAAAAATTTTAAATTAACATATGATAAAAAGAATGTTTCAAGAATAATCGTATTAAATATGTCCATAAGTGAAGTAACTTCATAAAATAATATTTTGCTTGTATTAAGTCCAGGACAATTCAATAAAATATGTTTGACAGATAAGGGAATCTTACAAGTTGGGTCTTCAGCTTTAAGTAAAAAAACATGGGTCAAACTTGTGTGACCCATATGACATATGAGTGTAGACCACTTGATCAAGTCTAGTTTTAAGAGTGATAAAAAGTATTTTTGTAATTTCCGAATGAGTTTCGTACAAGTTATTATTCTTGCAGATATTCCACTCTTCTTGCCACTTACTTAATATGTATCGCTTAATAATTGGTTTGATAAATGAAGGAGGAATTTGACATTCATTAACTCCCTGATTAAGAGCTTCCTTAGCAGCTGCATCAGCTCATTCATTTCCTGAAAGTCCAACATGGCCTGGAACCCAGCAAAAGATAATACTGAAGAACTGATTTAGTAGATAATCCACTTTGGTTAAAATAGTCCACTAAAGGATGATACATTTTTAAAGAGTCCATTGCTTGAAGGCAAGATTTCAGAGTCTGTAAAAATTATAGAATTTTTTTTTAATTTCCAGGGAGATATAGAATTCAATTTGATTTAAAATGTTCAAATTTCTGTTCAAGTTCTCCAAATGTGGTTTATCTGATGTTTTTAAGTTTGTTCTCATACAAAGGAGTAAATTGTGGGATATAGACTGTAGAATAGGCTGGATTGGTTTTATTTGCCTTATTTTGACAGAATATTTGGAGTGAGAGCGTCAATCGTCTATTTTGAAGTGAAGGTTCATTGGCTTCAATGTACAAACTTTGCACTGGCGAAGTTCTAAATGCTCCCAAGGCAAGTCGTAAGCCCTGATGATGTCCTGAGTCAAGCATCTGCTTATATGATTTTCTGGCAGAGTCATATATTCAGGTATGCTTCCACAGTCCAGACGGGAACAAATTAGTGTTCTATAGAGTTCTCAAAAGAACACTGTAATCTGCTGACATTTTGTTTTTGCCAATACTTTCATTATATTCATAGCTTTAAGACACTTGATTTTTAGCGATTTCAAATGAGGAATGAAAGTAATTTTGTTGTGAAATAGAAGACCCACTTGATTTCCTTAACAACATTAATTGGTTCTAGGGTTTGTTCAGACCAAAAAGGTAAGTAGTTACAGTAATTACTCACACTCATGTTGTTCCAACTTTCGTTCATCTTCGAACATTCCATTCCAATTCCTTTCACACAGAATTCCCACTGAAACTGATTTTTGATGATAAATGCTGACGTGCTCCGCATTAGCAGTGAGCTGGAAAAGATGGCCCGGCTGTGCAATGAACTAGGCTTAAAACCAAATGAAAGGTAAATAGAAACTATTTTTGGAGCATGTAGCGGTCATGTGGACATATTTAACTCATTATTCCCTGTCTTGTTTTAACCTTCTAATCAAATAAAGTGCCAAAAAGATCATTAGTCCACAGTTTTTCCTCTTTGTCGCCATCTCTATTTGAAATCTGCAATGGGCTCCTTGCACGTAACCACTCCCTTACCGGAAATGCGGCTTTACGTCTTTTCCGGTGTAAACATGGCGCTATTCTACACTAGATGCTTACAAGAGTTGCCGAAACTTACAATAACAGACGTACATCGTCTTTGTAAGTGCTCCTCCAAATCACCTAGCAGCAAATTAGATAAGGGCTTTAAAATGTATGATATGAAAGTAAGTCTATATATCTCAAACTTTATGGCTAACGTTAGTTTGCTAGCTTACATTAGGCTAATAAACAATCCCGGTCTGACAGAATATGCGTGTTATAATGTTGTACTGTTTTCTAGTATTAGGCGGAAAATGTGAAAGGTTTTTCGTGCTTCTTCATCGATCTGAAGCAGAAAGCCTTTACAGCGACTTCACTTGTGGCCCTGTCTTTGTTTGACACTAATGCCATTCACATATTAACACAATAAGAAGTTAGGAACATGCATGAAGGCGTAAAGACACAACGTAGAACACATTTTCCGCCTAATACTAGAAAACAGTACAACATTATAACACGCATATTCTGTCAGACCGGGATTGTTTATTAGCCTAATGTAAGCTAGCAAACTAACGTTAGCCATAAAGTTTGAGATATATAGACTTACCTTCATATCCGTGGATATATGAAGAGGCATACATTTTAAAGCCCTTATCTAATTTGCTGCTAGGTGATTTGGAGGAGCACTTACAAAGACGATGTACGTCTGTTATTGTAAGTTTCGGCAACTCTTGTATCTAGTGTAGAATAGCGCCATGTTTACACCGGAAAAGGCAAAGCCGCATTTCCGGTAAGGGAGTGGTTACGTGCAAGGAGCCCATTGCAGTTATTCACGGAATTATCAAATTTACAATAGATGTGTCTCGACACGACACGGATTAATCCAACATTTTGAGGAGAATGTGTGGCTGTCAGTCGCCGTCGGTGTGGATAGTGGCATTCAGAATCACAGATTCTACTTTTGGGAAGTATGACCAACATAAGAATTTTCACCGGAAAATGTCATCTAAACTAGAAAGAAACATCCACTTATGTTCTGGTTCTGACAAATCTAGCAATCACTTAGAAGTTATCATATCACGCAAAACCGTGCAAATTATACTTTCTCAAATTGTTAATTTTAACGTCAGCATTAGGATCTTGAACAGAGCTAAGGTAAGCAGATAGTTTTAAACACTGGCTTTTTATGTACTTGCTCAAACCCAAAAAAGTTACAGACTGGAGCTTTAAGTTGTTATAACTTCACTAAGTATGGCAATAGGGATGTACCAATAAACATTTTGGTCGATACCGATAATTCTTTATATTTGAAAGCTGATAACCGAAATAATGACAGATAAATCCAAAATGTTATAGTTTAAGTTTTAAACTGTATTTTACTTTTTTTTTCAATGAACACTGTAAATGACTGGGTGTCTGCACCGGAGACTTTAATTGCGTGAAGGATGAGAGATTGGAGAACTCCTTGTCAGACACTCTAGTCAATCCTAGATCCTCTTCGGTTCTTAAAAAACTGTGCAAAGAAACTGGTTTAATTGATAGCTGAAGAGAAATGAACCCTTATGGTAGAGACTACACATTTTTTTCCAAACCCCATGGTTCATGTATTTGTATCCCAAACTTCTTGTAACTTGTAAGCCTCTTAAAAGTCCTTGTCAGTATTCCTAAAAATTTTGACCTCAAAGGTGCATTGCGCAAGTTGCAGTCAATTGTTTGTTACAGTCATACTGTCTTCAGAGGTAATAAAGTTATAGCCTAAATCTGCAAGTCATTGTAAGTATATTAAAGGAAAGGCGTTTGAGTAAATTACACACTTATGTGTGAGGGGAAAACAGGGGTAGTTCCCATTTGAGCCCTAGAGCAGACCGGAGATCACTCCATTTGTTGAAAGCCTTTCCGATGTTGACTCTCGTCTCATTCCGACGCCTGTCTGACTCTAATTTGGCCCTTTTAGTGGCACTAGACAAAAGTTTTATTTTCTTTGTCTTACGCAGAGTTTGCGTTGGGGTTTGGAAACTACAAGCCTTTCTCATTGAATCCATCTACTTTTTTCGAAAGTCGACTAAAGTGTTGTCGCTCGAGTTGTCTTTGCTTCTCTGATACCGAGAATGGCGGTGAATATACAAACCTGCCAAACATAGCCAGGTGAGCGTGAACATGACGTCACGCCCAGTCTAAATTCCGTCCCAAATCCCTCTTATTTATTTTACTGTACAGGATTACAGAGGCAATCACAGTTATCAGAGAAGGGCTCATTCAGCCCATCAGGCAATTGTTTAAGCCTGTATGGGTTAGAAAAACTAAATAAAAAATGAAATGTTCCACAATGCACCTTTAAGACCTCTTTTAAGGGCTACAATGCTTTCTGAATTACTATTTTCTTTACTAGGATTTTTCTTTAGTGGATGTGTCCACATCCACATTTCTAAGAATTTTTTAGAATTTTGTCACTAGGAGCTACTCTTTGCATTAAGATTATTTATGAATATGGGCCCTGGCGTGTAGGTTGGAGAGCATATTAACTAAGATTGTTAAACCAGATCAGACAGGGTTTGTGAAATTGCGTTACAGCACTGATAATATATGCAGACTGTTAAATATTATAATGGCACCCTGCACTTGTTCTCTCCCTTGATGCTGAAAAAGCTTTTGACAGAGTTGAGTGGGACTTTTTGTTTGGAAATTTATCCTAGGCAAAAATTTGATCAGATGGGTGGCGTTGCTTTACTCTAATCCTGCAGTGGTCGCGACAGTCTCACCTCAGCTCCATTATCTGTAGGGAGAGGCACAAGGCAGGGTTGCCTCCTTTCACCTTTGCTCTTCGCTCTAGTCATTGAACCCCTAGCAGAACTTATTAGACAGAGCAAACATTTCCATGTCATTATCATTGTGCATTATTGCATAGTGGTAATATATAATATGTATGCTTAAATTCATTCATTTATTCATTTCATTTTTATTGTCCACAATGTGGAAATTTGCCTTTGGTCTCATAAAAACAACAATCAAACCAACAAAAACAACAAGACAACAACAACACTAACACACAGACATCTTCAGGGCAAAATGCAGCACAGCAGTAGCAATTATGTTACAATGTATCAATCGAGACTTGGTGTTCAACGTCTGGATTGCATTAGGAATAAGAATAATTTAAAGATATTACGATTTGCCTAGGGTACTTTGTAACTTCTGTCAAAAGGGAGAAGTTCAAAACTCTTATTGAGTGGATGAGTGGGGTCTTTTGCTATTTTAAAAGTTTTTTTTTTCCCTGAGGACTTCCTCGTACATGGAATTTAGTTGTTTCTGACTTGTCCCTATGATTTTTGAAGCGAGCTTTACTATTCTCTGCAGTTTACTATTCTCTATTCCTGTTTTGTTGTAATGTATTTCTTACTACAGTAGTCTCTCTGGCTATAAAATAAATGGGTGAAATCCATTGCATTACCTTTAAATATCTCCTCTTTAGAATACCTAAAATCATTTCCCCTTTTCCAAATATCAAAAGACGGCTTTAGATATCTTGATATTTTATCACAGCTTCACTTAATGCTCTTATTAACAATAATTTTACCCCACTTATAGATAAAAATCAAGGTCAATTTGAAAACCTGGGGCCGTATTCACAAATAATTGTATCTTACCACTAGGAGTACTCCTACTTGCACTAAAATATTTTAACTATAGGAGCTGTCTCTTAAAAGTTTTGATTTTTTGTTTGTTTGTTTTTTTGAGAAAAAAAAAAGAGGAGAAATGACAACTCCTAAACTATGAGTGAGTCTTCGTTGCTATGGATGACGTCAATTCTCATGTACGAGCTTCCTCAAAATGATCATGGTAATGTTAGATGACAGAGCCATAATGCGGAACATAGCACAGACGCAACAAATCATGGAAATCTAAATATGTCTGTGTCCTACACAAAATAATAATAGTAATGTCATTGAAATGCATACAATGACATGTTTGTGCAGGCCCCAGTGAAGTGTAATTCTAAAAAGGCAGAGAGAGATTAAAGAAAAATGTAAAATTAAAGAAAAAATCCTAGTAAAGAAAAAGTAATTCAGAAAGCATCTTAACACTTAAAAGAGGTCTTAAGGTTAAAATTGTTAGGAGTACGGATGAGGACTTTTAAGAGGCTTAAAGAGTTTCATTAGCAGAGGGGAAAATGTCAGAAAGATGAAAGAGGGATTAAAAATGTGTTGCAGACAATAGATGACAGTGTGTTAATAAGACGCTATAGATGAGCTCGTGCAGGGATCATGTTTGTGAGTGTGACTGATCTTATTAGAAACATGCTAACATCTCTGACAAAGCGCAGGAATGCCATAACACCAGCAAAGAAAGTAATCACTACATTAAGATATTTGGCAAAGGAGAAAATACAATAAAGCAGCAGTGATTTGGGTCTGTAACTCACAACTTTCTGTAAACAGTGATACAGCACTTTCAAAACCTCTTACTGTATAGCAGTTCATTCAGTTTCCACAGGACATTCCCACCTTGCAGGCTCAAATATAGCAGGCTTCCCTGGTGCGCACAAGCAGGGGAATGAACAGTTAATAATTTACGCTATAAGCTCCCACGTTTGCTTTTTGCTCCGTGCTGCGACACACGGCCCGAATTTCCCTTTAAAGATGACCTAGTGTTCATCCACTAACTGGGCTAACAGTAAACACGGTTCTTCTGTCCAGTTGGGCTTTCTCGTCTTTCTTGTTTTTTTATTTTTATTTTGTGAGGGAAGCTGTAGGGGGTGAGTGCCTATCTTTTCTTTAATACTGTTATGTCTTTGTTTTTGATATAGTGAGGGAGTTGAGGGAAGTTTATGTTGTTCATTTCTTTTTCTTTAACTTTAGGTTATTTAGGTTTCCTCCTAAATTAGGTAGAAGGCTGTTTTGTTTGTTATTTTGGGCCTTGCTCTCCCCTGAGCCATTGCTCCCAGTTACCTATGTTTTACTTTGCCATTGATTCATATACCTACTAGTCTGGTCTTCACTCTGGGACAGGGGAATTGAAATGTGTTCTCGCCTCTTTATGTTAATTTTACGTTTCCTTTCCTTTGTTACTTCTCCTTCCGACCCCTAGACGGATTTTTGATTTATTATTATGGATTAGACAGACAACCATAATCCAAAGTATAACATGATGAAGTGTAAACACTTATTTCCAACATGGTCCTTGGTGTTAAAGAAACAAAACAAAAAAACATACAAACATAGGATCAGGGCACGTAACACCATGTTTGTTATATTAAAACCAACATTCAAACCAACACTTAAACGGACAGCAATCGGTGTTGAAAAGAGTGGAACAATTTTTATCATTCTAAGCCAATCAAATACCTTATAGGAAATTAAAGGCATGGAAAATAAAAAGGATTTATTATACACACATACACACATATACATACAGTATATATATATATAGGGGTGTAACAATACATGTATTCGTATTTGAACCGTTCAGTACGAGGCTTTCGGTTCGAGTTTCGATCACATTTTGAACACGAACGGTTCACGGACCATTATCAGTTTGGACCAATGCAGCGCGAGCCGATCTTGATCAGCACTGTTACCACACAGCCAAATCCAGTAAGGGAAACATTTGAATTCGCTGCTGCAGCAATAACATCGCTGAGAGATCTAGTGAGAAACATTCACATTTCTCCGTTATTAACGGATCAAACAGCGCTGACGTGGAAACCAGGAAGAAACATTGTGCCATAAATGAACTATCCAGTGTCCTCAGATCAGCAACATCACAATGGATTTACTGTATAACACTACTATCTGTAAGTTTGGCAGGAATAGTAGGCTATAATGCTTTCAAGTAACATCACGTCGGTTGTATTTTGACATTATCAATACAATTGCTTCCCTCAAATGTTAATCTAAACTAAAATAAACCTTTGTTTATAGCTACTACTACAATATTACATTTCGTTTTGTCCAAGGAGCTGTTTTGTTCTATATGCTCCTAAGAAAAGTCAAGTATAGTTCCATCATTGCTCAAAGTTGAAAAATATCATACTTTATGATGTTAGTTTTAATAAAAATATAATTAAAAAAATTAAATCAAGGAAATAACTGTAATTTAAATAAATATCCTTCCCGAGCTTTTATTTTATTTACTATTTATTTCAATCTAAGGGTCTAGTTATTTAAAAAGTTCATTTTTCAAAGACTTCAATAAACAAATTTCAAAGTTTAATTGGAATAATAAAATGCCTCGGATGAAAATTTCCAAACTAATGAAGTGAAAGGACAAAGGTGGAATCGCCTTGCCAAATCTTCAGTTATATTATTGGGCAGCCCAGAAATAAAAATATGATTAGTTTGTATAGTGAGAGGACCAATTCTATGTGGTATAATATGGAAGCAGCAACTTGCTCTCCACAACTAATTAGATTTCTACCATTTTATTTGTTAAAAATTTTACAAAGCTAAAAAAATATTTTGGAAAATTATACCATATCAAACACTCTACGAGCCTGGGTAGATATTAAACCATATTTTATACCTGCCTCTTTCCTTGTCTTCTCCACTATCTTTCAACCCTGATTTTCCCTTAAAGGGATAGTTCACCCAAAAATGAAAATTCTTTCATCATTTACTCACCCTTAAGTTGTTCCAAACCTCTGTGTGTTTATTTGTTCTGCTGAACACAAAGGAATATATTTGGAAGAATGTTTTAATCAAACAGATCTCATTCCTATGGAAGCTTGTTTCCGCCATCGAATGAAAAATATAAAAGGTAATTGCGACTTTTTATCTCACAATTCTGACTTTTTTTCTCACAATTGCGAGTTTTACTTCGCAATTCTGACATTATTTCTCAGAATTGCAAGATGGAAAGTCAGAATTTTGATGTGATATAAAGTCAGAATTGCAGAGTTATGAAAGTCAGAATTGCGAGATATAAAGTCAGGAATTGGGTGATATATGAAGTCGCAATTATGATGATATAAAGTCAGAATTGCAATGATATAAAGTCAGAATTGCGAGAATATAAAGTCAGAAATTCAGTAATATAAAGTCAGAATTGCGATATATAAAGTCAGAATTACGTGATATATAAAGTCAGAATTGCGAGAATTATAAAGTCAGAATTCAATAATTTAAAGTCAAAATTGCGAGATATAAAGTCAGCAATTGCATGTTATAAAGTCAGAAATGCATGATATAAAGTCAGAATTGTGAGATATAAAGTCAGAATTGTGAGATTTAAATTATTCTGAGGGGAAAAAAGTTAGTCTTTTTTCCCCTTGGAATTGGCCTGATAAGTCACAATTCTGACTTTATATCTCACAATTCTGACTTTATATCTCGCAATTCTGACTTTATATCAGCAATTCTAACTTATACGCAATTATAACTTTATATATTACACAATTACTGACTTTATATCACGCAATTCTGACTTTATATCACGCAATTCTGACTTTATATCACGCAATTCTTGAACTTTATATCTCGCAATTCTGACTTTATATCACGCAATTCTGACTTTATATCTCACAATTCTGACTTTATATCACGCAATTTCTGACTTTATATCACGCAATTCTGACTTTATATCACGCAATTCTGACTTTATATGTCGCAATTCTGACTTTATATCACGCAATTGCGACTTTATATCACGCAATTCTGACTTTATATCTCGCAACTCTGACTTTATAACTTCGCAATTGCGACTTTTTATCACGCAATTTGACTTTTTATATTTGCAATTCTGAGAAATAAATTCAGAATTGCGAGATATAAAGTCGCAATTGTGAGAAAAAAGTCAGAATTGTGAGATAAAAAGTCACAATTATTTATTTTATTTTTTATTCAGTGGCGGAAACAAGCTTCCATACATTCCCCATTGACTTCCATCAGTAGGAAAAATACATGCTATGTTAGTCAATGAGATCTGTTTGATTAAAACATTCTTCCAAATATCTTCCTTTGTGTTCAGCAGAACAAATAAACAAACAACTGGTTTGGAACAACTTGAGGTGAGTAAATGATGAAAGAATGGTAGTTCACCATTTTTGGGTGAACTATTCCTTTAATATTACAGAATATTGGGCTTTCGATCATGGCTGAAACTGGGCATCTCTCAAATTTCTTCTCTACTGTATATTCAGAGGGAACTCTAAAGTCTTTCCAACAGATTGTGAAGCAATATTATTGTCCAAAGTCAATTTTTTACAAATATCTTCAAGTTGCAACATTTTTTTAAACTAAAGATAGACAAAGGAGAGTGAAAAATTAACATAACAGAGATTGAAGACATTTATTAAATCCAATCTGTCTAAAGGGATCAGTATCAAGGACATATGATATCTTGTCTAGCAAATGCGCCTCTGCCTTGCTGGGACTGAAGGAATCTTGGAGAAGGACATTGGTCAAACCATTGATGATAATGACTGAACTGTTGTAGGCCTATGTTATAACATGTACCCTTAATGTACCTCCCTTGGGATCCATGAGCTCAATTTCAAATTCTTCAATAGAATACATCTTTAAGCCGAATGCGTATTACGAAGATGTTTACCAACGCTACAGGCCTGTGCTTCTGTGCATTGTTTTTGGTTCAGTGACAAACTTTTGTCATTCTGGTACATACAGTAGCGTAATGGAAAATCTTCTTGGACTACACTTCAGATATGACCACGCCAGCTTTGTATTTATTGAATCTTAATGTAAACACTGCTTAAAAAAGATGAAATACAACTATTTGTTGTCCTAGTATACTTAATTTAAAAAATGCATTTTACTACTTTGATCTGCATCACAGGCTCCATCCTTTAAAATTATCAACATATACACTCGCCTAAATGATTATTAGGAAGACCAGTTCAATTTCTAATTATTGCAATTATCTAATCAACCAATCACATGGACTTATTTCAACTCTGACTGAAATAACCACTTGTTACAATCGAAATATGCAAATTTGTGAAGCCACAACACGCACAACCTTGAGGCGGATGGGCTACAACAGCAGAAGACCCCACCGGGTACCACTCATCTCCACTACAAATAGGAAAAAGAGGCTACAATTTGTAAGAGCTCATCAAAATTGGACAGTTGAAAAGCGAAAAAATGTTGCCTTGTCTGATAAGTCTCGATTTCTGTTTCTGACTGTTGAGTCAGAATCTGGCGGTAAACAGAATGAGAACATGGATCCAATCATGCCTTGTTACCACTGTGCAGGCTGGTGGTGGTGGTGGTGGTGGTGTGTAATGGTGTGGGGGATGTTTCCTTGGCACACTTTTGGCCCCTTAGTGCCAATTGGGCATGGTTTAAATGCCACAGCCTACCTGAGCATTGTTTCTGACCATGTCCATCCCTTTATGGCCACCATGTACATCCTCTGATGGCTATTTCCAGCAGGATAATGCATGATGTCACAAAGCTTGAATCATTTCAATTTTTTGTTTAACATGACAATGAGATCACTGTACTCAAATGGCCTCCACAGTCACCAGATCTCAACCCAATAGAGCATCTTTGGGATGTGGTGGAACGGGAGCTTCGTGCCCTGGATGTGGATCCCACAAATCTCCATCAACAGCAAGATGCTATCCTATCAATATGAGCCAACATTTCTAAAGAATGCTTTCAGCACCTTGTTGAATCAATGCCACGTAGAATTAAGGCAGTTCTGAAGGCGAAAGGGGATCAAACACAGTGTGAGTATGGTGTTCCTAATAATCCTTTAGGTGAGTGTATATAAAAGTGTTTATATTTTATAAAAAACATCAAAGTCACTGTTATTGCAATAATTAGTATTAGGCTAATATATATAACTAGGCCAGTCACAATCATGAATTTTATGCTCATGATTAATTACAAACAAAAAAATTACAAACAAAATAATAATATAATATAATATAAATGCATAAGTTACAACAAACAAAAATAATAATATAATAATAATACCAAGCATATTATTCTGCATTATGTCACTAAAAAGACAAAAATAAAACTGCTCAAAAAAGCTCAAATAACCATCTTAAAAATATATATTAAAACAAATAAAATAGTTATTGAAAACAATATTGTTCTCTAAAAACTCACAGTGTGAATTTGCCCCGTTTCATCTGAGCTGAATCACCTGCTGTTGAGACATCTATAGTTTCTATGGCAACAGAAAGAGCTGTAATGTGTGCACTGTTCTTATTTTTTTATATTATACACATGAGGGCAGAGCAGTCTGCAGGCAACAATCTGCCACATTGGATGTCCGACATGTTCAACATTGCCAATGTTCTTTGTTTCTGGTTCCAAAGAACCTGTAGCATATGTACATCTCTCTTTTGCTGGTAGCAAAAGTATGAATCTCAACAATATAATACACTTAGCCTATTTCATGTGACAGGCAGTGACTTACAGTGCATTCAAGGTATTCACTTTATCAATATCAGTGCTCCATGGGAATTGAACCCATGACCTGACTAGTGCTGCGCTCTACCAGTCAAGCTAAACACAAAACTCCAAGATCTAATACAAACAGAAAACATGGATTGCTCCTGAAACAATAACAGATTTTCTTCATCAGCACTTGCAGTAGACAGCAGATTTCACGGAGGCGTGAACAAACAACAAAATATAGTATAGCAGATTGTTGGCTTCACTTGCACAATCTTGAAGGTTTGCCATCCACTCCAGTACGGGAGCAAAACAAAGCCATTTAAAGACAATTAATATGGAGGATAAGAAAAAAAAATATCTATAGGACAAATGTTGATTTGAGATAGCAGAGCTAAATCAACTTCACGGGGAAACTATACACATTTACACATAACACAGTCCCACCACTACTTGATGAAAAGATAGCATTGTCATTGTTGTTAAATAAGTAAGATAAGTACAATAAGTAAAGTTTAGAGAACTAAATGCAATGCATAAACATGAGAAGCCAAAGAATTTAAATGCAAATGGAATAAATTAAGTCTGCAAGCTCTGCCCAAGTAAATATGACATTCATAACTAGGCATGGGCAACGATTAATCGCAATTAATCGCATCCAAAATAAAAGTTTGTGTTTACAAAATATATGTGTGTGTAGTGTGTATAATTAATTTGTATATATAAATACCCATTCATGCATGTATATATTTAAGAAAAATGTGTTATTAATATATCAAATATTTATATATATATATAATATTAATTGTGAATAAATATATATATATAATATATACATGCACATATTTCTTAAATATATACAAGCATGTGTGGGTATTTATCTATACAAATTAATTATACACACTACACAAACATATATTATGTAAACACAAACTTTTATTTTGGATGCAATTAATCACGATTAATCGTTTGCCCATCCCTATTCATAACTCATCTAAAGTCATTAAGATTTATCTTTAACAGATAAGTCTAATATTTAATAATACATAATACAGTTTCATCAACTTTCTAACTATTTGGGAGTACATTAACTTATATATTAGGAATTATGTAAAGAAAGTCATCTCATTACACCCAAAGGTATGTAACAAACCTTCCTGGACAAACTGTGTTTTTGAACCACAATATAACTTTACAAATTTTACTTACAGCTATTTGTATAACTGGTAAAAAGAAAAAAACAACAACAAATGAAATCATTCTGACTTGACTCTGCAACTGACAAACAATTTCGGTACTGTAATGGTTCTCAACATGGGGCCGGGGCCCACTGAGAGGGCCTCAGCAAACTTCCAAAGGGGCCACAGGATGACTATTATTGTTGTTGTTACATTACATTCATCTAAACTATGGTTAATTAATTGAACTAGCCTGTATTATTTGCATAAAAATCTCTTTTGCTTATATAGGAGGCCTTTGAATTAAGATCCACTTCTGGAGAATCGTGTGTAGTGACATATTTTATTAACCTTTGCAAAAAGACAGAAAGTGGAGTGTGTGCCAGAGAGGTACATAAATGGACAATTTGCAAGGTTTTTAAATTTGTGTTATTTACCCAGAAAATAAAGAAATATTAATATAATAAAATAAACACGCACACAAACTAGATAACATTACTTTCATTAATCATTCTGTTCTTCACCAGATAAGGAATTCCCAGGCAGTAGGCTAAATCAATTTGAGTTAAACATATAATTGTGTGTGTTGTTTTTTTGTTTTGTAATATTCTATTAGTTGCAAAATTGAGGCTAATCACTCATCACAAATTACTATCCTCTTAAATATTTGTAAAACATAAACTAGATCTATAATTACAACCTTGGACTCTCAACACTTTCCACAATGCCAAATGTAAAAGTAGGAACTAGCCTACTGTAAATACAGGTGCTTTCCAAAGGTAGTCTCTCTCCAGGACAAAACTGACAGCCACATAAACAAACACAGAAGGTTGGTTCTTCTGAAAATACCATAATAAAAGAAAAAGCCTACATATCATCAGAATCAATCAACTGCTGTAAGAATTTTATTGGTTAAGCTGTCTGTCATAATGTCAGTTACTTGTTGTGATTCTCATTCATATTTATAATGGTCGATTCTAAGTAATATCACAGTCCTGCTGGTCTAACTGGCAGAGCATAATTACATTATTGATGAGCCATCACATAAAATATCTTATTCCATCCCACAGTTTGTATAAGACATCAAATAGAAGAGTATCCTTACAGCAATTGGCATGATTAACATCTAAACAAAACACCGAGCATCCCGCATAAGCACGTTATTTTAGATGTAATGGCGTCATGCATCATATTGACAGTGTGGTATCCAGCTGGAGACAGGCAGACGACCCCCGTGACGCAACGCCATCCCTGCTGCTACCGTTTTCATTTTGGGCTTCCTTTTTATACAGATACGAGACAGAGATACAGATGCCAACGGCACGTAAAATACAACTCACCTGTCAATGGAAATGCGCCACCGTCCTCCGTCCGCGGTTGAGATGCACGCGCAGCTCAACGCAAAGCGTTTGTGTCTGTAGTGCCGCACGACCTTAATAAGGACACAAAAATCCAATTTGAAAGGATTCCCTCTCATCCACTGGACTTCTTAAGCCTATTTCAGTTATTATACTCCATACATTAACGTTGCTCTGGCAAAGCAGCGTGTTTTGAGCGGGTGTTATGTCAAACACTGATTCCGGTGTATAGACTCGATGCAAACCGGATGGTGGAGATGCGGGTCATTTGCCAACATTGCCAACAGCTGGGCATCGACATCAGGAAGTGCTGTACGTTTGATAGACAGAAGCTTTGACCAATCTCGTAGCGTCAGGCCAGGGCCCGCCTACTATAATTGAATAACCAATCATTAATTAGGTCAATATATTTCTTTTTTTGTTTCGTGCAGTCTGCGTTGTAAATATGTGTGGACATATTTTTATTTTAAAAATGTGACGTTTTATTTTTCCTTTTGAAGAAATGTAGTGTTTGTTTTTCATTATTAAAGAAATAGGGGTATTGTTTTGATTTTTCAAATTATTTTTACTGCGCCTATATGCTCTTTAATCTTTAAAAGTTTACTTTTTAAGTTTTTAAAATTTAGCTTACGTTTTGTTTAATAGCACAAAAAGTTAGAATGATACACATTTGAATATAAAGGCTATGTGCACTGGTTTTCACTATGGTTTTCACTTAAACTTTATGTTCATTTTCAGGTGAAGTGACATTTCGTGATGTATATAAAAATGATTTAGACTTTGATATTAATTTGTCCTGCGTTAAAAAAAAATAAAAAAATAAATCAAAGCAGCTTATGGTGGCCAGTCTTGATTTTGGAACATGGCAGCTGGTTTGTCACTGGTCCAATGTGGTTTGCCAGCTCTAACCAGATTGATCACAGTTTACCAGGTCAACGTTGTCCCCACCAGCTGGTAGTCCACACTATGGAGTCAAGACAAAATGTCACCTCAGGTAAATTTCAATTGCATTTGAATTTTGACATAGAATTTACGATAAGAATTTTGACATAGAACTTACATAGGTCTTTTTAAAATGTATTAATTTGCAATAAACTCAATGTAATTATTTTAATATATTTACATTTTAAATGTATTTAACTAAATTAGAATAACAAAAAAGTTGTAAAATTGAAAAGTGAATGTTTTATTCCAAAATTAATATGCATGGGATTTATTAAGTGGATACTATAATTGCAAAGCTTCAGCATGTTATTATTGCTATTTTGAATAACAGCACTTTTTCAGTGCATGTGCTCCATCTAGTGGACATCAGCACTAATGCACAAACACACAAATTGCAATGCATATATTTACTAGAATGAGCAAAGCAAGGATGTCAAGACAATTAGCCAAATCAGCATCTTTATTGTACAAACAAATGCATTTTTTAATCTATTGACATTTCTTTGTATCATAAAAAAGCAATATACAAGCTTTAAGAACGAAAAAAAAGCAGCACAGAATGATTATGAGTAAAATATAGAATTTGAATAAATATACTTTTATATTTCATGCTATAAAATAAAATTCATAAATGGCGAGTTAATTGTTACAGCATCGGCGTCAGCTAGCTTCATGTACTTCATAGTTGTATAAAACAGTAGAGTTCTGAGGTTCACAGTTGGGTTGTGAGGTTGTACATATAGTGGATAACAGAAGGTTGGACAGAGTGCTACTGATACGACGAGAGCTAAAGATCCGCTTTCCTCAGCCGTGAAACTCCGCACCCGTCCCATGCATTCAGGAAGAGCAAGAACGGAAACATTCCAGGTGCATCATACTACACCTGTGAGGCAGACAGTTTTGGGAACCAATGACTTGAGGAATCGTTTCCCCACCTGAAGTAAAAGTGCAAGCTTAGATTTGGACACAAAGATCACTGCGCATCCAAAATGACATTTTCTGAATACTAGTAAACCCTGAGTTCTACTTTTTTATTTTTGCAATGTCCTGAATACATGAGAGAACAAGAGTTTGAGTTAACAATTTTGCTGAATGGCTGTTTAATCACGATGCATGAAGAAAGAAGATCTTTAGCATCCACCATAGCGGCAGGTTACATATCTCATAGATCCCTTTCATATTTGACATGGATAAAAACTGATGCGTCAGGTAAATGAAGTACAAACAGAACATGGACTGTTGTAACGCAAAAACAAGCCGACTGTAGAAGCATATTTGCCCAACCTGTCCAAGTTTTCACATAAAAGAATAAAAAAAATCATCATGAATGACCTCAGCTCCCTGACATTCTGAACGCATTCATTTTTGAGACACGAATTCCTCCGGCGATCTGAGGCAGGAGGACACCAAAGGAAAAAAAATGCTTTTACAAAGGTTATTGCTTTTGCATAATACACAGTGGAGACATGTTGGAAGTGTAGAACCGATGGAAGACTTCAGAGATTTCCTTTTCTTCAATATCTCTAGGTTTTGCTCAGTGTTCATAAACTACCTGAAGTAAGTCAACAGTTTTCAACAGTTAAAAAGGACGAGCTGCACAATCAAAAAGTAGTCCAACAGCCTTCCCTGTAAACACTTCTTTTTTGACAATTGTGCATGGCACAAACTGAACTGGTTTGATGTGAACAAAGCGAGTGAAAATGGACCATGGGTATCTAGGTCAGTTGGCGGAGTATGACTACAGTTCATTAAAAATCCTCAACAAGAGTATGTCTTGTTCCATATCAGCGATTTAACATCATCTTTTTGCTTACACATTATAAAAACTGAAAAGAAACCTGACCAGTCGTAAAGCACCATTAAAGGGGAAACGCATCCCAAGCGATAAAATATTTGAGGCCTTATGCGTCCCATAAGTTGGGAGTATTACACGGTCAATTAATCCCACATGGAATACATTTACTGATTATTTAAGAAAGGGTCATTAAGTGCATGCCAGGTGAAATATCACAAAAGATATAGCTATAAAGGAAAATCACTTTCAAGTCTTAAGACAAAAAAAGGGTCATCTGTAGTTTCGTTTACGACAAGCGGAGGTCACCATGCAGATTCTACTTGAACAATAAGTCGGCCGGCATACATCTTCCTCTCTAGACCAAACTATATACATAATACAGCGATCTACTAACCTGAAAGCATCATTATTCTGATGAAGATTATAGCCAAGCAAAAAACAACTGACGAAAAATTATTTAAGAGGCAGCTTCCATATTGTGAAGCAGTTTGATTGTCCCATTTTACTTTCAGCATATTCACTTTAAGTCAAAACTGCATAATGACTTCGAATAAAAAATCTATCTGTTGCTTCAATGCATATAAGTCTCCTCCAAATGGGATGTTTCCCCATAGAAACAAAAAAAGACATGAAAAAAGAACCCTAACTGCATGTTTTGATTATGATCTAGCAGGCATATTGCTTTTGTGTATAACTATTAGTTCAATATGTATACAAAAGACCAGGCTGAAACATTGATGCATCCAAAATAACAAACATTTCCACCCTCTTTGAAGAAACCCCTCATCTCTTTCCCATAATCTTGAGCGGCAACAAAAAAAATACCAATGACCTGCTGAGTAAGTGATTCACACATACACTACTATTTAAAAGTTTGAGGTCGGTAAGATTTTTTTTAAATGTGAAAAGTTGAAAGAAAGTCTTTTAGGTTCACGACGGCTGCATTTATTTGACTGAAAACGAAAGTAAAAACAGAATTACTGTGACCATTATAGTAACTTAAATGTTTATTTTTTGTATAGTGTAAAATAACTATTTTTTCCTGTGATGCAAAGCTGAATGTTCAGTGTCACAGGATCCTTTAGAAACTATGGCTGTAAAACGATTAATCGCGATTAATTGCATCCGAAAATAAAAGTTTGTGCTTAAATAATATATGTGGGTGCATTGTGTGAAATTATTTTGTATAAATATATAAATACACACACATGCATGTATATATATATATATATATATATATATATATATATATATATTATTTATATATAAAATATTTAAATATAATATAAATTACATATAAATCTATATACATGAATATATTTCTTAAATATAGAGACAAGCATGTGTGTGTGTGTGTATATATATATATTTAATAAAATATATTTAATATATTTATAAAATAAAATATATATATATATATATATATATATATATATATATATATATATATATATATATATATATATATATATAAACATTTTACAGGGCACCCACATTTTATTATGTAAACACAAACTTTTATTTTGAATGCGATTAATCGCGATTAATCGTTTGACAGCCCTATAGAGCTGGTAAGTCCCGCCCCTTAGGCTAACCCCGCTGAACCTCTAGGTTGAAAAACCGTCAGTGCAAGTGAATGAGAGAAAATAATTATTTTCTAATCCCGTTTGAATTTTGCAATGAATGTAACATATGTTGTCTGTGAATTTTTTATATAATGTTTCGTGTAAAGAATGCTACAATTTAGCTTGTAGAATTTTCATATGGTTAGACTTTGTGTGAGAGCACTTTGTGGACTACAACTCTCGACGTGTTTGATATACATCACCCCACTAACACACGGATCCTGCTAAACATGCCAGTGTCTTTGGTGCACTTCACCGCCTTCTTTCAGGGAGAGGACTAACTAGTTGAGCGTGGTGAAAACCGTGATTTGTGGAGGGAAATGTGTTAAGCGGCGACGTCACATATGGGACGTGTAGTCTTTCTCGTTATGTCTATTCCACAACTGCTAGCCAAAGAATCATACAATAAACTGTCAAACTTGTTACATGAGAAATTATATAAAAAATTCACAGACAACATATGTTACATTCATGGCACAATTCAAACGGGATCAGAAAATAATTATTTTCTCTCATTCACTTGCATTGACGCTTTTTCAACCTAGAGGTCCACTTGGAGTTTTACGGATGGGCGGGACTTACCAGCTCTATTAGAAACCATTACAATATGCTGATTTGATAATCAAGAAACATGTCTTATTATTACCAGTCAAAAACAGTTGTGCTGCTTAAATTATGGAAATGCTGACTTTTCAGGACTTTCATAGTGTAAGGCATTTATAATATGAAACCAAAATCGTTTGTAACATTATAAAATGTCTTCAGTGTGTCACCTTTGAACAATTTAATGCATCCTAAATGAAAAAAAAATCATACTGACCCCAAATGGTAGTCTAAGCCTGTTTCATAGCAAGGCACCAATTTAATCAACGTCCTCAACAAAACATCTCTGTTTGTACCATCATCTCTTTAAAGACCACACAACAACATCCAAAGTCTGTTCTTCAAAAGCTAAAGATAATGCTTACAGCATCATTCATTGTAAAACAAAACTTTTCTCCTTAACGCCAGTGTGTGTAATATGGCATTATGATGTTGGGAAATGAGAAGAAAAAGATGTATCGGACACCTCTAAAACAGATTCGTTTGTTCCATGGCTTGGTTTTGGTCTCTCTTGTCCGCTGCGCAACACTACACAAACCCTTTACAATTTTTGGTTTGCTCTTTGGTTAGTGGCCAAAGTCATAAACAAGGTACATTATGATAAAGGAACAGAGCGAATCTAAACATATTCAGCGAACAAAGCAATCAGGCTAACAATGCTTCAAAATGACAAACATGTCACAGAATGACACCAAACATGCTCTGTCAGTAGTACGGCATTGCAGCGCTTTGGCTCTTGTTAACTGTAATCGAGTTATCACATTTGGCTCATTGCGCAAAAAACTGCCATTGATTCAAAAGCTCAGAGCCGGAAAAAGCTAAATCAAAGGTATATGGTTCATTCTCACTCATCTGCCAGTTTCACAAGCCCATGACGAGATTTTAATGGCACATTATAAATAATTTAGTATTCTCAAATATGAATCGAAGTAAAATAAAATGCGTTGATTTTAAGAGAAAAAAATGGCAGAAGATTCCCACCTACATTTACCGCAGTGCTGAAAATACTTTAACTGAGAAAGTAAAAAAAAAACTAAACTGCAACAATAAGCTAAAAAACTAAACAAAACATAGAAGAGCACCATTAATGTAAGTCACAGAGTAGTTTAACTTATACTTTCAGAAACAAGTTTTGCCCAAGGCGTGAAAACTGGTGACGGCTTAACAGAATCAAGGAGGTGTCTAGGTAGGATAATACCGCAGTAAACAAAAGGGTATGTTGCGTATGGTAAGTATCATTGGTGGTTGTTAAAGTGAACTTATGGAGGGAGTGGTAGGGTAAATATCTAAATGGTGTGTCAAGCAAACTTGAAAGCACTTGAATGTTGAGAGAACGAGGCATGTTTTAATCTGTCTGAGCATCCAAAACTATAAATCAAATATATTGCAGACAGGGAGGCAGATGCTCAACTGTAGTGATGACTGTAAAATAGTCAAGCGTATTGCTCACGAAGAAACGCTGTTTTACTTGTTTTGCATCATATGCAGCTGCTTATCTTTTAGAAATAAGACAGTGTGGTGATAAGAAATAACAAAATTAATCTAAAATTGGCATGTGATACAACAAGGAGCCTTAACCAATCACTGGTTAAAAAAAAAAGAAAAAAAAAGTGAGGTATGATGTTTTGCACCAGTTACATAACAGTGAAAATGGATAGGAAGAAATATTGTCCTGGGCTCTCTCTCTCTCTCTCATAATGTTAAATGTTTATCTGCCGGTTTATTATTATTACTGCACTAAATGCTGCAGGTTTATCTTATTACTGCACTATTGTAGTATGAAACCCAACACTATACCTCCCAGCATAAACAATACAACTCCATACTATTTAACATTAACAAAAGCATACCAGCAGTAAGTTAATCTTCAATTATTAATATCTTTTACTGAAACACCATAGATTTTGGTCTGTAAATCAACAGATAACATTAAGTGTGAAGTCTAAGAGAGATTCTTATCACAGCTGTCCGTTCCACGCAAAGTTACTAGAAAAAACGAAAGCTCTTTCAAGCCAGCGAAACAAGTAAAGCTGTTTGAAATTTTAATCACTGATCAAGTGTGGACATTAATACTATAAATATAAGGTTTTTTTCCCCTTCTCTCCATGTAGGTATGGCCGATAAGGATATTTTCATATCTTGAATGAACACCTTTCAGAAACGCATTCACAAATATATCAATAAAGGCACACCCTCCTCGTGTGTGGGAAAACTCATATTGCAAAATAACTTCTTATTTTTGTAAGAAAGAAAGAAAGATGGCACAAAAGCAAAAAAAAAAAAATGACATTCAAATTGACTTGTTTCGAGCACTAATTTGCAACTATACCATTGATATCATAACCAAATGAAAAATGTTCCAGAAAGAGTGCATAACGACAGACTGTGATTCTAGGAAAAAATATGGCATTATAATAATGTAAAAGTGGAAGGAAACGGCATCACATGTAGTAGATCCTAGATCCTGAAATACACCACAGGTACACCTTGTATTAGCAATTTTCCCATAGACATACAAAACATGGCTGCTAGAGAAAACTGAACAGGATTCATACAATCAATAAAGAATATTTCACTGAAGTAGTATAAAGTGGAGATGTTTTGATCAGGGTTTTTTTGCCTCTGCATTCCAACCCTTTAGAAAACAAACAGAACTTTATTGAGAGAAGCTTCTTCCCCTCCATTCAGGTTCTTTGCTATGAGGTAAAACCTGGCTGGAGTTGAAGACAAGCTACAAATACTGTCCATTATGAGTATGTTGAGGTTGTGTAATGAGGTATTGAACAGATGTGTCACAAAGAGCCTTGCACTGGCAGATAAACCATTCCTTGTGAGTGAGTGACCTACTACAGGCCACATGTGCAAAAACAGGTCAGGTAAAAGCGTGATATGACAAGCATCTCATCTGAGCTTTCACATTATTCATTATTGCAACATGCCTATATTATTCTGTAAATATGTTGAAAAACATGGAAATATATATAGATATATAAAAATGTGATAAAACTCTTAGGAGGCCTTGATTACAGAGACCCCCACCCCAGTTATTTAATTCCCCGATTATAGGACTCCTTCCCTTTGAAAAAAAAAAACAACAACCACTACTTAAAACTCTTTCTCGCTGTCTTAGTCCTGTGTAGAACTTCCACAAAAATGGACGAGTAGAAAATGCGCAAGGCGGGTTATTTCTGGTCTTTCTTTAGAAACAGCTGGGCTTAATCATGAAAAGAGTAACCATTTAAGCTTCCTTATTAGATAAGTAGGACAAACAACCAAGTAAATGAAAAAGGTTTTACTTAATATCCACGCAGGGGTTTGGACGCAGGGGTTTCTTCCGGACTACACTTGCCACTCTCTTCGCTGGCGGTTTTTATAGACAAATCATCAGGGTACGCTGCTCCGCAGGCTACTTCGCCCTCTGAGGTATCCTCTTGCTCCCCTCTCTGGCCATCTGGTGCCTCTCCCAGCAAGTCAGTGTGATTAACTTCTGTGCCAGAGGTCATGTGCTTCTTGCGCAAGTGCTGGTTGAGTGTGCCTTGAAAGGGAAAACATTTACCGCAGATCTGGCAGTGGAAGGGTTTGTTGTCCGTGTGGCCGCGGATGTGGTACTCCAGCTGATCTTTGCGGGTGTACTTCTTGCCGCAGAACTTGCAGACGAAGGGCGTGATGCCCATGTGCAGACGCATGTGACGGTCCAGGCTGCCCTTTTGATTGAAGGACTTGCCGCAGTAGATGCAGATGAGCCGCTCGTTGTATGGGTACCACTGTCCGCGGAAACTACGCTCCCTTACGTCGTTTTCTAAGGTAGTTGCCGTCGCAGGTGGATCTCCTTCGTCGGTAGCAGGCTTGAGGTGAGATAGTAGATCGGCTGGAAGAGGCACGGGACGTTTTGGTCGGGCACGACCACCCCGGACGCTGCTGAGCAAGGAACGAGATGGGCTAGAGGAACTCAGGCTGACAAAACAGGGGGAAGGTAGTGCCGAGTAAGTGTATCTGGCAGAGGAAAGCACAGGCCCGTGACGATCCCACGCTGACAGCCAACACCTGTTCACCATCCACTAGCTCTGTGTGGTAGCCATCGTCACCTGCCGACGAGCTATCGGAGTAGCTGGGCCGGTCGGTTTCTCCAGCTTCATATGGACATCTGTCACGTGCCCATCCTTCCCGATGAGTTCTATCTGTTCCGACTCCACCTCCATGGACACCTCCTGCTCGGATATCCCGTCGCTGCTCCCTCGGTCTGACTGACCCTCCTCCACCATCCCCTTACCTGAGTTCCGCCCTTCGGCGCAATGATTCTGGCGAGGATAATAGGGTGGCGAAATCTGAGTGGGGTTTAAAAAGATACCACCATCTTTCACACCATTGGGTCCAGACCTTGAGGAGGTGCAATCGTCATCTGGATCTGTCCCATCAGGCACTGGGATGCTTATCTTGGAGTGAATACCCTCAAGAATTTGTGTGCATTTGTCAATCACAGCCTGCATTTGGAGGAAGCTGGCAGCCGTGAGGAAACTAATGACATCACGTAGGCGCAATGCCATGTGGCCAGTGTAACAGAAGGCCAACAGCTGCTCAAACACCTCAGGGCTCTTGATTACGGAGATGGAGAGGCCACTCATTGTGCCTAGTGCTGAATGATCACGGAAGTATGGTGAACTTGCGGCCAAAACAGCCTTGTGGGCTCGGAACGGCTGGCCCTGAATGTGCACAATGATGTCGACACAGCTTGCCCTGGAGACGGAGCTCATTGAGCTGGTTCAGGACGGTGTTGCTGAACTCAGGTACATCAAACTCTATGAGGCTACCACAGTCCTCCATGACTCACTGACGTCTCTCCTGGTTTGTAGAGAACCTGAATGAAAGAAAACAATGCGTGTGAGGAAACACATTTATAGATATTAATAAAATCTTGTTGGTGTTTGCATATATAATCCAATTAGCCAAAATACTTATAAAAAATGCAAAAGACTGAATTAGTGGAATGTTATGGACAACAGGCATCCTGATTCTGCAAAAATATGCTTTGAGTTGAGCATGAAGACACGATGAGCATTTTTGTACAGCCATTTTTTAGAAGACAAAGTATTTCCCCAGGATTCTTTTTCCCCAGTGTACAGGTCTTTGTATCATTGTTATATTTGTGTTCATTTCTAAATTTCCTATGGTTAAATGAAGAAGCACATTAAAAAGCATAACTCTCTTAAACTTTTATTTCTAGAATAAACCTAAATATTAAAACTGCTCCCACAAGTTCATTCTTTCTCACATGTTTGGTGCAGTTTTGATTGCGAATCCAAATATGACATTGTGATGCGTTTCATTGTGACTTTTGTATTGCAATGTGTATTGTGTTTTGAGGTAGTTACTCAACCCTTGTGTAGTCCAATTATATAAAGATCTAGTAATAATCAGTGATTCCATTTCAGAACAGTACAGTACAAATCTACACATTAACCCTATTAACAAACAAACAATGCTGTTTGATATATTGGCACCAACCTGCCTAAATGTCTAACCACAATTTACCAGTCTTTTTACATATTAGAATAAACCAGCTCTTGAACAATGCAAATGCAACATCCACATGAGCAAAACAGTTCCATTTAATCAGACAACATTCGTTTAACTAGTGCATCATCATTCTTACAATACATTTAGAAACATTTACGTAAAAATGCAGATTAGTCTAATTTGATACCAAAAAGTAAGACTGATTACCTCTTTAACTAACTGCTAGTTGGTCATACTAGTACTTAAAGGGTTATTGGCCAATACCGATAATGCTTTATATTTGAAAGCTGATTATTGATATATTGGCCGATAAATCTACATTTTTATATAATTTTTTGAGAGCCAGATTACAAAAGAAAAAGTCTCACTATTAAAAGGCATGTCCCAGGCACTTCAATATAAACCAAACATACAGTAATACAGTAGCCATAGTTAACCAGAGTGAGAATCTTTAACTTTTTTTCCCTTAAAATAATTTTTACACTCTGATGGCCAAATTTCTTTATAATTTTTTTTTTTTAAATAAATAAATCTATTGCTAAGGTACCTAGGAGAAATACAGTAATGCCTAAAAAACGCAAACAAGTCATTGATGGACTACACGTATAAAAACGTATTTTATTAATGTGTCATAAATAAAATAGAATAGTCTGTGTTAGAGTGTAACGATATACCCTCGTGTCACGATTCAATACATATCACGTCCCTGAACTCAGAGATACGACATTATTGTAACACTTCAAGACATAAGAGACATAAGAAAAGCTTAACAAAAAATGTACTACTGATTAAAATGCTAAATTTAATATTAAATTGTGGGTGTAAATGAATGGTGTTGGACTTGGTGCTGGAAACCCAATGCACAGGACAATGGTGACATCAGAACGAAAATATTTATTATTCTGAAGCTGAAAATACAGAATTATTTTAGATGATAATGTTTGCACTCTGTCACTAGATACATATATTTAAAATAATGTAGGCCACTTTTTACTGGTAAAATAAGACATTTGACATTATCAGGACCACAAATATTCCCCCATTGCATTATTATAGATTATATTCAATATTGTAATAGTAGATTAATGTAGTACTGACAAAAGACTAAAACTCGTGAAAAGGAAATACAGTTCAGCGCAACAAGTCTGTCTCAGCTACACTATATGCTGTAAAATAATGCTGTGATTTCTTGGTTCGCCCGTGTTATGGGATGAATCGCATCCACACCTTCATGGCATGCACAGTCATGGGTGCTGGTGCATTTGCAAACTATTGTGCAATTGTAAGTTGTAATATAATGTTCATTTTGTGTTTATATACGATTTATCACATATAGGATGTGTTTGGTTAAGTTAGTTAACGCAGTAGTAAAGTGCTCCAGTTTACCAGTGATCATCTTTAATTATGACTGGAACTGTCATTTATAAAAAACACTAGTAATAAAACATTGTTAGTTCTTTGGGTTTAGGCTAGTTACCATGGTTCATCCACCACACAGAGTTACACATTCTGACTAGCACATAATTAGTTAATTTTGTGCAGATGTAAGTTGTAATAATGTTTATGTTGCATAAATATCTGATGAATCTAATATAGGTTCTGTTGAGTTAATAAACCTGCTATCGAAAGCGCTTCAGTTTCCGGTGTTCATTCAGCTCTTCAGCTTCAGCGCATGCTGCTCAAAGAGCAATGCTGTTATTTGAAACAGTATTATTAGTTTAAGATGTTTCTTTTTCAAAAATAAAAACAAATTCTGCATTTAATAACTAGCACTTTTTTCCTCGTAATATTTTCAAAAACAATATGGTTTAATGAAATAATTGTATTTGTCTGTATATAGAGTAGACTATGGGTGTAACAATATATTGTGTGACAATATGTCGGAATGCAAAAATTAGAGACCCACTGATTACAATTTTTAGGCCGATTCCAATTTCCAATTTTTCAGAGTTTGACCTGCCAGATATCGAATTTGGCCGATTAAGATTTAACCACTGATTTCTAATTTCTCACTTTACAGCACACACAAATATTTATTTTCTCTCTTTAGTAGAACATTTAACATTTTTGAACAGTAATCGCTATAAAACAGGTCTGTACACTCACCTAAAGTCAGGATCGAACCGAATATGGATTTTTTTAGTGGCGATACCGATACCGCTTTTTCCCATCAGCCTTAGCCGATGACTCGATACGGGCTGCCGATTTTCTTGAGCCGATACATTTTGCTCCCTCAATTTACATCATAAAAATGACATGATATTAACAAATGTTACAGGTCTCAATTTAATAAAAGTAACATTTAATTAACTTCAAAAAATAATATTTAACAAATAGTAAAAACATGTGAGGTAGAACAAGAACAAGTAGATAAACAATTTAATAAATATTAAAAACATGAGGTAGAACAAAAAAAGTTCAGTGCTGAAAATAAATATTTAAGCATAAGTTAAATAATTACACTATTGCACACAGTAGCAACCAGCATAATAAAGTGCACAGTGCATACTGTACTTCATTTTAAAAGAAACAAACTATGAACTGCCATGGTTTAAATTTCTCTACATAAAATAAAATGAGCATGTCTATTCTGTAATATCACTGCGATGGAGAGGGAGACACACACCACACGCGTCCAAACCTCAGCCAGGTGGGCGCTGAATAAATCTCCCACAAAAAAGCACAGAACAGTGTTTGCATTACTTAATCCTATGACCAGTGTTCGTAACAGCTACCGTATGCATACTAGGGCTGTCAAAATTGCTCAAATTGCGTTTGCATATTCCCTCTAAAAAAACATATTCGGGGCACGTGAACTGCAGCCTCTTCAGCAGCACAGAGCTGCCTGTGAACGCCTGTCTATAAATAATGCCAGGGAAAAAAAACTATCGGCGAAAACGCAAGCACGTATCTGGCTGATTCCGATGCACGTGAAAAACCACAAATATTGGCCCGATATCTGGCCGGCCGATATGTCGGTCGAATCACTAACCTAAAGGATTATTAGGAACACCATAATACTGTGTTTGATCCCCTTTCACCTTCAGAACTGCCTTAATTATACATGTCATTGATTTTAACAAGGTGCTGAAAGCATTCTTTAGAAATGTCTTGCAGTTGATGGAGATTTGAGAGATGCACATCCAGGCCACAAAGCTTCGAGTTCCACCACATCCCAAAGATGCTCTATTGGGTTGAGATCTGGTGACTGTGGGGGCCATTTTAGTACAGTGAACTCATTGTCATGTTCAAGAAACCAATATAAAATGATTCAAGTTTTGTGACATGGTGCATTATCCTGCTGGAAGTTGCCATCAGATGATGGGTACATGGTGGCCATAAAGGGATGGACATGGTCAGAAACAATGCCCAGGTAGGCCTGTGGCATTAAAACAATGCCCAATTGGCACTAAGGGGCCTAAAATGTGCCAAAAAAAAAATCCACCACACCTAGTGCTGGGCGGTTTGACCAAAAATTGATATCACGGTTTTTTTCAAAATCATAACGGTTTTTCGTTTTTTTCGGTTCGGTTTTTTTAATTTATTTTTTTATGCATAGTCAGGTGTTCAATGCATTTTCTACTGGTTAAGAGAGGAATTACTGCAGTAAATTGACTTAGGATGGTCTATTTTACTGTCATTAGTGAATATTGTAGAATAATTCCACACTAGTAATACAGGTTTGCATGGCCCCAGAAAATTATGCTGTTTACAAATAAGAGCCATTCATGATTCTAATGAAGTGAGGAATCAAAATGCAAAGACAACTGCAGTCAAAATACAGAACTTTTATTTTAAACAACACAATTAGAACAACTTGGAATACTTTTGCTAGTTCAAGTACAAATCCAGGAACATTACGTGCATTCAAATAAATATAAAAGGAAATCTTGTCTTGCATTGCTTTTGAGGTCTATTAAAGAAATTAAAACAAAATTATGCAACTTGCATTAGTTATTCCTTCAAAAGTATTGCTTCGAAACCAGAACAAACATAAAATAAATATAAAGTGCTAACTTACTTGGCACACAGGATTATCCTGTAAGTTATAATGGAAACAATATTTGGCTCGACTTTTCTTTAGCTTTCCCTGTGTTACATGCTGATGTGGAGGGCGCTAAATCCGCGGCTGAATCCGCGGCTGATTTAATACATTCTTGATATTTCAAGACATGTTTGCGGCTAAGGCGCTGGAGCTATTTGCTTGTGTTGCCGGGTCATTCTCCCCAGCGGAGAATTTTAGCCCTACAGCACTTAAGATACATAAAATGGTTGTTTGGTCGACGTCGGATTTTTGGAAAACAAAAAACCTCCAAACAACAGACCCGGCTCCTCTTTTTGGCACAAGTTCTTCTTCGGTGTCATCACTGTCATGTTGTACTAATTCTTCAGCATCCATAGTCCATGTAACGTAACAGAGCGCTGCTGTTTGTTTACACTCGTCAGTGCTCAGTAGTGCAACGGGTAAAGGGTCCGTCTGAAACAGTGTCGCGCACTCTGTGGTCGCGCAGCGTAACGGTTCGTTCCGAACGTCGTGTAATTAAACCGGTATGGCGGTTTATTCAAAATCAAAATCGCTGACGAAAATATAAACCGGTTTTCGGTTTGAACCGGTTTACCGCCCAGCACTAACCACACCCTTACACCACCACCACCACCACCACCAGCCTGCACAGTGGTGACAACGCATGATGGATCCATATTCTCATTCTGTTTACACCAAATTCTGACTCTACCATCTGTCTCAACCACCAATGTCTCAACAGAAATCAAGACTCAGACCACCAGGGAACATTTTTCCAGTCTTCAAATGTCCAATTTTGGTGAGCTCTTGTAAATTGTAGCCTCTTTTTCCTAATGGCACCAACAAACATGCCATGCTCAAAATTGCTTGGCATCACCTTTCTTTCCCATTCTGACATTGAGTTTGGAGTTCAAGAGATTGTCTTGACCAGGACCACACCCCAAATGCATTGAAGCAACTGCCATGTGTATTCGTTAATTACATAACTGCATTAATGAGAAATTGAACAGGGGTTCCTAATTAGCCTAGATGCCAGCCCCGAACTCCGCCCACAACATTTTTTGGACAGGAAGTTCGGTCTGGACTTGAATCCATTGAGGAGTAATTATGATCAGGCAAACAATGCTCGCGCCAATCAAATTGCCAGGGCGGGCTTTATACGATGATGGACAGATTGATCTGCAAGTAATCATCACGTTATCAACGTTCCGCTGTTGCGTCTGTTGTGAAAATAAATCGACAGCGCATTAATTTTAATAGACAAACAGAGAACTGCAATCAAGGCATTTGTCGATTCGGAAAGATATTTTTCCTTCCCACATGATTCGGGAAAAGTGTATATCAGCTGGCTTCTATGGTCACTGAAGAAGATGGGACGTAATGAAAAGCCTATGGTCGTTGTGGTTTCTGCTTTGGTCGCACTCATGGAGAAGTAAGTAAAAGAAGCAACACTCGTTATTTAACTTCTAAGCAAGTTCTGTAGTTGAAAACTGTATGCAAAGGAGTTGACTTACTGCGTTGCTCTGATTGGTTGTAGGTCTACCGACTATCCAATTGAGTGCAGAGTTGTTTTTTCCTGGTTCAGTTACGACACGCCTCATAATCAAAGCTTAATGGAGCGGTCTCAGACTCATATTCTCAATAGAATATGAGTATGACGAAGTCAGGCTAGTTCCTAATAATCCTTTAGGTGGATTATTTACTCCTTATTTACTACTTAATTACTCCTTGAGTGGGAAATTCACACACATCTGAAGTGCAGTATTATGGAAGAACCATTTCCTTCTTTTCACATTCAATGTCAAACTAAAAAATTAGTTCATTTCAAAAAGAAAATTATTTTTCTTTTCTGACATACACTCACCAAAAGGATTATCAACAGCAAGATGCTATCCTATCAATATGGGCCAACATATCTAAAGAATGCTTTCAGCACTTTGTTGAATCAATGCCATGTATAGAGATTAAGGCAGTTCTGAAGGCGAAAGGGGGTCAAACACAGTATTAGTATGGTTTTCCTAATAATCCTTTAGGTGAGTGTATACTCCAGTTCTTGTTAAAACACACTAGACATGCAAATTCTGTGTATTTTGTCAGACTGACCGGTCGGTCGCCGATCATGGCCGATCATGTGGAAATTGGCCAATTCGGTCACCAGCCGATCAATTGGTGCATCTCTGACTTAAATCGGTCAAGTATTAGAGTAGTTCATATAGTTATCTTAAGCAAAGGTGTCATCAAGAGCAAGCAACATCTAAAAAGCAGGGGAAATGAACCAGTAAGATCTTAAAGGGAATGGTGTCTGCAGAGAACACATTAGATCAAGTTGATACATGGCCAAAAACAATGTGCGAGAAAGAGTGATCCATCAATAAGAGCATAAAAGTAAAAACTGCAGCCACTTAGCTTGCAAGTAATATGTTGAACAGAACACCGCATTATAAAAGCTGCATTTAAAGGGGGGGTTGACTGCTTTTTCTTTGCATGATTGTATTTATGGGGTACAATATAACATGTATTCGTGTTTTTTCTTTTTTTAAAAGTCTTATTTTTCATAAACTTCACCTTTATTGTCAGCCGCCCTCTCCTCTGTCCCCTGAACGAGCGGTTCACTTCCTGATTCTATGAAAACACTCCCTCAGAAACACGTAGTAGGCTCAGATTGGTTAATTTGGCACGGTGTGTTGTGATTGGCTAAACTGTCGCTCACGTTGTCCGGAAGATTAACACCCATTACCTTTACGGGCGAAACGGGCATGTCATGAGCTCCGGTCCAGATGTAAATATGTGTCAAACTGCAGTATCAGTTTCAGGCAGAATCAGACCGAGAAAGCCGCGACTGAAGAGAGTCAAACAGAACCTCACCACACATGGCTCTTACTAAACGTTTCTGAATGATAATTTGCTAAATTTTTTAACTTTGTACACGTTTGTTTTACACAATAGCATCTGACTGGCAACAATAGCAACTGATTGGCTACTAATGTTATACTTAAACAGCGTTGGCATGTTTACGTTCTTGATATAAATCGAAAATAATGTCATAAAGAATATATACATGAAAAATACATTTAAAACATTAGTACTTATAGAAAAATAAGGTCCATAATGTTTGTACGCGTTTGTCGTAGACACAAAATAGCATAGGCTAACTAGTAGTGGCTATTAAAGCCAGCGCTAGCATTTGAAAAAATAAAACACAAGGCTACGTCTTGAATTATACATGCAAATACATTTAAAATGATTAAGTCTTAGCCTACTTACAGATTGTGGCCCAACAACTGCTGCCTCTTGTTTTAAAGTCGGAACTGCTTCATGTTTTAGTAACAGTTTCTTGTTGAATCCGGTGTTGAACTCGCTGAACATAAATAATCAAACATAAATTGTATCCATTGTTAAGGAAGAATAGCATCCATGGGGAAGCCCAAACACAGAAGACCTGACAGCTGCGTGAACAACACATCTTGACGAGTTTACGTGCCTCAGAAATATGCACATGCCATTTTCTGCATATTCTGAGGGAGGGGTTGATGCAAATGTGTGGGTTAGTGACGTACCATAACCCAGCTGTAGTCCCAATTCGAGCCGTTTTTGTAGGCAATTATACTTCCTGATTTTTAAAAGACGATATCTCTGCTTACACTGAACTTTTAGCACTGCAACTTTGCAGATACTGTTCATGCACCAACAGAAACATTACACACTATTTAAAATGAAAGAAGTGAAATCGCAGTCAACCCCCTTTAAAAAGAAATGGAAAAAAGCAGATTTTGTAAGAATTCTGTAGGCCTAAATGAAAAGTTGTTGTTGTTCTTATCTTCCTCTTTACATTCTCCGCAGGCCCTCGTACACCTCCAACCACCTAAGGTCTCATCTTCTCACTCTCTAGTCTAGTGATTCAATGTGAATCTCAGTCAGCAATTTTGGGAGAGTAAACACTTTCTCCAATTGGCAGGGCTTGCCAAGACAACCGTCTCACCACCCATATGTTGTCATTCTGCTATGATCAAGAGAAAAAGGGGGTGGGGACTCACCAGAAAGTAAGAGAAACACTGTCAAATATATAGGCCTACTGTTTTTTGAATTAAAAAAATAATAAATCTCTAAATTAAACAGACTTACTTTAGATGGAAAGTAAGTAAACAGTAACCAACAGGGCACTGTAATCTGGTAAGTTTGTGTATACTGGGGAATCATATTTGTTCAAATAAAGACAAGGTAACATTAATTTTAAATGCAGCACACAGTGAAATTGTCATAATATGACATCGTGGGCAACTAAATATAGCCATGCAGCATTGTTTGAAATCAAAGGTTTATATTAAGTTTAGTGCTGTGTTGAAAAAATCGATTCACCGATTCTCGAATCGATTTTCATATTAATTTCTAAAGATTGATCCGTAACTCAGAGAATCGATTTATCAATAGGCCTACATTTTCCCCGTGAGCTTTAACTCTGCCGCTTAACTCGGGAGATTCCTTTGTGCGCATTAAAAGCTTTCACTCAGCGTTCACATTGTTATGACAACGGACTTTAGTCATTAAACCGTTCATTCAACGAACACGTTCAAAAAAGCAGATTCATTAAAATAGATGTAATGAAACAACTTCAAGGTGTTAATTATTTTTAACTTTGAGTTCCACTTGTCAAGGCTCAGCTGAGCAGCACGTCACGTGGGCAACGCTGAAGCTGATGCATATGGCATTGATGCAATGCGTGAGCTCGCTGATTTTATCTCCCTGCGCCTTCCCTCGCGCTGTGTGGATGCTGACCCACGCGCACTTATGGTAAATACCCGTAACATGAATGTTAAAAGGATGATACAACAACTATTTCGCTTTCATTTGACACTGGCAACCTTTCCACAAATGACTTCAGACTAGTGCTAGGCGGTAAACCGGTTCAAACCGAAAACCGGTTTATATTTTCGTCATGATTTTGATTTCGAACAAACCGCCATACCGGTTTAATTACACAACGTTCACAACGAACCGTTACGACTGCGCGACCATAGAGTGCGCGACACTGTTTCAGACGGACCCTTTACCCGTTGCACTACTGAGCACTGACGAGTGTAAACAAACAGCAGCGCTCTGTTACGTTACATGGACGATAGATGCTGAAGAATTAGTACAACATGACAGTGATGACACCGAAGAAGAACTTGTGCCAAAAAGAGGAGCCGGGGCTGTTGTTTGGAGGTTTTTTGTTTTCAAAAATCCGACGTCGACCAGTTGGGCTGAAATCTCCGCTGGGGAGAATGACCCGGCAACACAAGCCAAATTGCTCCAAGCGCCTTAGCCGCGAACATGTCTTGGAATATGAAGAATGTATTAAATCAGCCGCGGATTCAGCCGCGGATTCCAGCAGCCCTCCACATCAGCATGTAACACAGGGAAAGCTAAAGAGAAAGTTAAGCCAAATATTGTCTCCATTATACAGGATAATCCTGTGTGCCAAGTAAGTTAGCACTTTATATTTATTTTATGTTTGTTCTGGTTTCGAAGCAATACTTTTGAAGGAATAACTAATGCAAGTTGCATAATTTTGTTTTAATTTCTTTAATAGACCTTAAAAGCAATGCAAGACAAGATTTCCTTTTATACTTACTTCAATGCACGTAATGTTCCTGGATTTGTACTTGAACTAGCAAAAGTATTCCAAGTTTTTCTAATTGTGTTGTTTAAAATAAAAGTTCTGTATTTTGACTGCCGTTGTCTTTGCATTTTGATTCCTCACTTCAGTAGAATCATGAATGGCTCTTATTTGTAAACAGCATAATTTTCTGGGGCCATGCAAACCTGTATTACTATGTGGAATTATTCTACAATATTCACTAATGACAGTAAAATAGACCATCCTAAGTCAATTTACTGCAGTAATTCCTCTCTTAACCAGTAGAGAAATGCATTGAACACCTGACTATGCATAAAAAAATAAATAAATAAAAAAACCGAAAGAAAACAGAAAAACCGTTATGATTTTGAAAAAAAAGCGTGATATCAATTTTTGGTCAAACCGCCCAGCACTACTTCAGACGCAGGTAATCGCACGCGCTCTGCCGCTCTCTCTCATTCACTCTTTCGCGAAGCCTCTGTAGGCTACACATCACCACGATAAACAGTCTCATTATCATTATGAACTTGTCTAACATTCAATACACATGCATGAAGTTCAAAACAAGAAGGGTATAGCCTTATAAAAAACGTGAATATCACGGTTCCGGTTACTTGCAATCCTCCTGCTGATATAGCCTATACCTCTGCGTCCTCTGTCGTCTACACCAGTGCACGTTTGTGAAAGCAGTTGTATCAACATGGAAGGGGGATTGTTCTTTACAATCAATACTACATTAATTTGCAGTTGAATGTCTAGTATCAATATATGTTGCATAACCACAGTCCTGTCATTCAGGTAACAGCTGGAAAAAAATGCTTTTTTCAGGAACAATGATCTAAATCTCAAAAATTCAAATCGATCGAATTGGAATGCGAATAATGATAAACGATTCAAGATCTTGAGAAGTCGGAGATAAAATAGATTCTTGAAATTTGAATAGAAACACAGCTCTAATTAAGTTTGTCAATCGTGTGTCTGAATGAAGCTGAACTCTCCTGTCCGAATGCAATTACACGGACCTAACGTCACTCACAGAGTAACATTCATGCAGGCTACAAATGCGCACTACAGAATATCTGACAGCTGGATTCAACTAAGTCCGAAAGGTTTGTGAAATTAAACGTTTATTACATATTCAAAAATCGTTTAAATGATAAATGCGTATTTCTGAAGCCTGGCGGTTTTTAAACATGCATAGGCCATAAAAACAGATAGTGAACGAAATCCGGAAAGAAAATGGGTGTGAAAAAAATGTGGAAAATCATGTTAAACATATAACGTCTACTAGGATATGTTAAACTTATAACCTAGTAGACGTTAAATTCTACTGCCTTTACGTTCAGAACGTTCACAGAGGGAAGCCATGTCAAAAAGGAGATGTGCCACTTGCCCACTTCTATGAAAACCAAGCTGAACTTGAAAACCAAGAATGTATCAGTTGATCTGGTGGACCCAGGGGGCAAGTGTCTTGGCTGCACTCCAGCAAGATGCAATCACAGGTTTCACACTCAGGCTTGTGTCCTGAGGGAGAGTTGAGAGGATTTTGACACAGCTCTTGAGCATTGAAAACAAATCAGAATCATAAAACTACTTCCTCGCTATACTCTGGGTTGCAAGTGGGGCACATTTTAGGCTGCATCTAACGATTATTTTTGTTGTCGATTAATCTATCGATTATTTCTTCGATTAGTCGACTAATCTAACGATTATTGTTTCGATTAATCTAATGCATATTTTTTGGATTAGCTGATTTGGATTGGGAAAATTTCCAATAAATAATAAGTACAACTTCTACCATTAGTATATCAAACTTTTATTAATTCATTTTCTGAAAAATACATAGAAATGTACCAGTATAAAAAATAAAGTGTCATTATTAAAATGCAAGCAACACTTTAGTGCATCATGTAACATTAATTTCACATAAATTCTGCCAAACACAGCGCAAAAATACATTAATATGAAGGCATTAAGTTGTTTAAAGGAGCAAAGTACAACATAAACAGTGCAAAATAGAAAGAGGTCTCAAAGAGGTCCTTTTTACTATAGTGGGAATATGATTTACTCAATTAACTTGTTCGAAATGCACTTGTGTTTTTTTATAAAAAGGTTCACATACACTAGATTACAGCCTAAGCTACTGTTAATATGTAGCCTAAATATGACGTTATTGTTTGTTTTTAAAGATTCGAATTTCTCCCTTAATAATTCCTAAAAAGCTGATATCTGTTATCAATGAAACTGACTGCACAATGAATCTTTCATAATATCGATTTGCCAATGCAGAATTCAGCACTGAACAAAAAGTCTATTTTGAGCCGTGAGGAGATTCTATCTTAAATGCTTCCGATTGGCCAATGCATTCAAGAAATCAACACATATGTCTGTGATTGGCTACATTGTTAAACGCTGCAAACATGATATAAATAGATAGACTCCGGCCTGTAAATTGTTTTTATTTTGTTTTAGTGGTTCTTGTTGCTTTTGTGCAACAGATATGTGACAATTTACTAGTTTTGAGATGTTCAATTTATAGAATTCTATTTTGTGGGAGTCCCGCGAATAGTTTTATTCTCCCGCAAACAGCACACACACAAGTGCGTTAACGTTACTGTCTGCGCCCGCACTTGTCGGCCATCAGATACCGCGCCTCATTCTGTTGAGTTGGGTCCCGCGGAGTGCAGGTATTTAGTCTACATGTGCATACATAACTTTTAAAAACTAGCTATTTAAATGCACTGATTGAAAGCTTCGTTGACAGATTTAAGTTGAAGTTATAAATGAAAGTCCATTATTGTCGCCGAATGGGGCAATAAATTACATCTGCATTGTTAGCAATTATAATTATTACCTAGCATACAAGCTGTAATAGCGGAAAAAAGAAGGTATAACCGCAACAACTCCAAAATCTCACTGGAATAAAGCCTACCACTTGCCCAGCTGGCTCGTCGTTCTGAGTTCGCAGTCTCCAGGATGTTTCTCGATGACAGGATGATGCTCGTTCATAGCAGTGGTACGTTACTGCTTTGCATAGGGAACAAAGCACCTTTCTGTTCGGCTGTAGTTTAAAGTATTCCCATATTTTGTATGATCGTGGTCTGGCTTTGTGATAATATGTGTGACTTTGTGTCATTTTCACCATGAGCTAGAGCAGAAGCTGCCATGACTCGATATTTAATTGTAAATAATGAATGTGACGCGTCGAACGCTTTCCATGCATGTCGACGTATTTTCATAGTCGACGTAATCGATGACGTCGACGCGTCGCTGCAGCCCTAGCACATTTATAGTGGATTGGTGAAAAGATTGATTGTTAAAGGTCATCAAAATGAGATAAGACGGCAATGTCCTGTAAAAGATAATAGGCCTACAGACTTTTTCCGGTGGATGGTTGCAAAATTTCCGTTTAAACATTAATGAAATTAGTGGCAACAGCCAATATGCATATCGAAAGCTCTCTTTTTTTGCCATCAAAGAGCTGTTCCAGTTGAAGGGCTCAAGTTGCCTTGGTTCACTCCATGACGCATCGTCATATCTGAACCATAGGTTACTTATTGTATCTCTTAACGAGTGGATCAGCAAGTTAAATATTCTAAAAATGCAATTTTACAAGCATTTGTATTACTAATCAGACCAAATCAGACATTGAAATTAGGTAAACTCCATCTCAGCCAAATTATTCTTTCTTATGTTAATCTAAATTAGCCTTTTTCAAACATTCCAGTAAAATTGTACTATAGCCTCATTTAATACCCAAATATCAGCAAACAGAAGAAAGATGTACACACACATGCTACCCAGAATCCCTAAACAACAGTACAAAATAAAAACTCATGGCTAACTGGGAAAACTTATCTTACCGGTTCACTGAGCAAGCCGTTAAGAGTGGAAACTGCCATATCAGCATTGGCAAATGAATGCTGCAGAAGGCCTCCTTCAAGATAAGCAGCTTTTAGCCTATTCTGCAAAATAAAACCTAGTCCAGTACTGCCAAAAATGCTTAACATGCACAGTCTGGCAGGAGGAAACCGATAGGCCATGAGAGGGCGGAAAAGCTGCCAGAAGTGCTTGCAAACTTTTTGGGGATTTGTTTTCACCACGAGAATGCTGAGCAATATGACTTTCTCTCAACAACACTTTGATTCAACAACAGTATTATCAAAGTAACAATAAGGCGTGCCCAAAGAACCCGAGAGCCAGCACAAAGGATTCTCAGGAGAGTAAACGGAATGGGCTTTATGCACAGCTGCACTACTTCCTGAACTTAAGCCAGCTCCTTGTTTCCTGTCTGTCATTATTGGCACAAATTGATTAATTCAGGTGTGCCTGGCCTCAGTATGAATTAATCAATTTGCCAATAATGGCAGACAGGAAATAAGGAGCTGGCTGAAGTTCAGGAAGTAGTGCAGCTGTGCATAAAGCCCATTGTCACCGCCCTGAACGGATACATCATGTAGCTAGAGCTGTGTTTCCAATTCAAATTTCAAGAATCTCGATTCCGATTCTCAAGATCTTGAATCGATTATCATTATTCGATTCCAATCCGATTCGATCCGATTTTTAGATTTAGATCATTGTTTCTGAAAAAAGCATTTTTTTCCAGCTGTTACCTGAATGACAGGACTGTGGTTATGCAACATATATTGATACTATTAGACATTCAACTGCAAATTAATGTAGTATTGATTGTAAAGAACAATCCCCCTTCCATGTTGATACAACTGCTTTCACAAACGTGCACTGGTGTAGACGACAGAGGACGCAGAGGTATAGGCTATATCAGCAGGAGGATTGCAAGTAACCGGAACCGTGATATTCACGTTTTTTATAAGGCTATACCCTTCTTGTTTTGAACTTCATGCATGTGTATTGAATGTTAGACAAGTTCATAATGATAACGAGACTGTTTATCGTGGTGATGTGTAGCCTACAGAGGCTTCGCAAAGAGTGAATGAGAGAGAGCGGCAGAGCGCGTGCGATTACCTGCGTCTGAAGTCATTCGTGGAAAGGTTGCCGTGTCAAAGGAAAGCGAAATAGTTGTTGTATCATCCTTTTAACATTCATGTTACGGGTATTTACCATAAATGCGCGTCAGCAGCAGCGCTGGTCAGCATCCCACAGCGCGAGGAAGCCGCGGGGAAATAAAATCAGCGAGTCACGCATTGAATCAATGCCATATGCATCAGCTTCAGCGTTGCCCATGCGACGCGCTGCTCAGCTGAGCCTTGACAAGTGGAACTCAAAGTTAAAAATAATTAACACCTTGAAGTTGTTTCATTACATCTATTTTAATGAATCTGCTTTTTTGAACGTGTTCGTTGAATGAACGGTTTAATGACTCAAAGTCCGTTGTCATAACAATGTGCGCGCTGAGTGAAAGCTTTTAATGCGCACAAAGGAATCTCCCGGTCGCGCCAAGTTAAAGTTCACGGGGAAAATGTAGGCCTATTAATAAATCGATTCTCTGAGTTACGGATCGATCTTTAGAAATTAATATGAAAATCAATTCAGAATTGGTGAATCGATTTTTTCAACACAGCACCAACATGTAGCCGCATTTCCACTGCCGGGCTAGGGCTGGGCCAGAGCTAACAGCAAGCTGAGTCGAGCTAGTGGCCTCGGGCCTCAAGCACCGGGCTTGCGTTCTTCAACTGCCGGGCCAGTATCCCCACAGCGCTGCCCTAAAACTCCGCCCCCTGACACCGCCTTATCTGGGATGACTAAGGTACCATGACACCCAACCCATTACAGCGGGATCCTCTATGTGGATTAATTAATTTCTAAGGTCAAGGAGATAGCGTGTATCAATCCCACCGGCCGTGGCTCGCGATGGTGTTGCCCAGATTTGTCTCGCTCGCTCGCCACTAACAGAGAGAACGGTGAGCCAGCAGCACCGTCCATCACGTCTCGAACCATGGAAAAATCCTCTGAACTCCGCTTTGTCCATTGTGGCATTCTCAATCTGCGCCTGAGGTACAATAGATGTGCCGCTTGACTTTTTCACTTTTTCCTGAACTCTGAAGCGTTGCTCGCCTGAATGTTTAGCTTGGAAAGTTCGGCATCTGTGTATTTTGTGACATCCTCGTTTCTTCACACGCCGTGAATTCACGTTTGCTATACTTTTTGCTGCCCAAATGCTCCGAAGAGCTTGCTGGTATCATCGACAGGACCAGTACAGGTGATTCTCCATTTCCCGCAGCCAGGTACACAAAAAATCACGGGTTCACTGAATGTACCTCAGGCTTCTAAACGTCACTGATTTGTATTGTTTTCAGATACAGCAAAAAGAAAGAAATGCCAGAGGAATTTCCTATTTGTTAAAAGAAAAAATATTTTTTAAATAAGTGAATGAGTTTCCTACACCTTGAAACTTTCAGGTTTATAAATGGGAGTCATCTTTGAAGACTGAACAAATAATGTTTTGGTCATCACATTAAAAATAACATTTAAATATATGTTATTTATATAATATTTGAGTTTTGAAGTGCTGGAAAAAGATGTAGAAGTACTTGAAAGCATTTCACTATTCGCAGCCAAACTGGTTCCAGTTAGTGTGACCTATATTAAATCCATGGTGAATGTTGCTGGTTGTGGACGTAAAGTATTTCTAGTTCATTCATGGCACAATGTTCTCCTGGTTTTCACGTCCGTCGCTGATCTAATAGAGATTACGGTTAATAACATAGAAATGTGAATGCTTCTCACTAGATCTTAGTGTTGGGCGATATGCTCCATTTCCATATCGTCCTATCGTCAGCCTGTGAGATCGGCGATACTACGAATATTATCGCGAGGGGTGGGGCTTACTTATTTGATTATTAACTTGATTCATTACTCATTAATTTGCTTGTTTTATTACTACGTTTTATATACAAGTATCTTTTTATCTATTTTGCTAGCAAAGGTGGAGTGTTTTATTAATAGGATCAGGTTATTTCCTGGTATAGTAAGGTAAAAACAGATCCTGAATCATTTGTGATTTCCAACATGTCAACGGGAAATTTACGGACATAGCCTATCCTGCATGCCGGTTACATGCAGCATCTTTGACTTTCTGCATGAGATGAAAACGCGTTTAGATAATCTATTGGGTCAGAAGATATTCGGAGTTTGCGATATTTGTCCTCCTACCAGTGCTCTGTCTGTTTGGATGCACTTTCACATGCGTAATTAGAGCACAAAGTACGCGGTTAATGTGTTTGCATGCTGGGAGAAATCAGAGCAAGGGGCAAACATCTAGCTGAGTCTGAATCGGTGTATATCCCTGATGACTTTGACTCTTATAAAGGAAAACGGGGTCGATGCGTTTACATGACCACATGCATCTGTCAGTAGTATTCAACGGATCAAGAACGTGCATACGCGCTGATTCCCTGAAAGTGAAAGTAAAAACGGACTGCTTTCGCATTCTTGCATTAAGGCGTTGATCAGACGACGATGATAGCGGTAGCTATAGTACTATTTTAGTGATTATTATTAATAATAATATTTAGTAATTGTATTGTTTTTAGTCATTAAACGTTTTTTATGTGCTATATGGAAACAAAATACCGACGAACAACTGATGCCGTTTTTCATCTTGGATTTTATATAAGAATGATGCGTCTGTTAAAACAAGCACTTTTGATAATTTGTGAATGGATCACCTTGCAATTAAATTTTGATGTGGGATGTAGTTCTTTAGTCTGTTTTAAACATTCTCCTCATAAGAATGTCGGTTTGTCGCAAGTGCACATGTGGTGATGAATTATGTTCATTTACGCTATGAATTTAGGCAAGGCAAATTAATTGTAGTTCCTTATATTAATTTAATAACAATATTAGCTTAGTAGCTTTATAATAATAATAATAGGCCAAATAATTTAATACATTAATGGTAAAACGAAGCTAATTATCGTATTGATATCGTCAAAGGCATCTGCCATCGGCGATATCTCATACAATCGATACATGTATACTATTCTATCGGCACAACCCTACTAGATCTCGGCAGCGATGTGGCTCGCCCCAGCGCTGAATTTTGTCTGGCAGGAAAAATGGTCCAAGGAATCGTTCGGTCTGTATGTCGTATCCGAACCGGAAACCTTGAAACAAAACGGTTCAATACGAAATACATGTACTGTTACACACTCTACCAATTGAATTCTCTTTCATATCCTCTTGCACTTCAATCGACAACACACAAAATTATGTCAAAATAGTATCCTTGTAAACACAAGTGGCCCCATTTATCATTCTTGTGTAGAAACAGGCGTATATGTTGGCGTAAGATTATGCTTACACTCCTCTCACCGCCTGATTTATGAAGCTGTGCGTACCTGTGAAATCCAGATGTACGCAATACCTGCCCTTGATAAGATCCCTACGGCTCGAAAGCGATCGTCATTAAAATCAGGAGGTTCCGCAGCATGCGTGGTCGACCTCCAGGTTCATAAAGCTTTGTCCCCTAAGCCATCAGACTGTTGAACACTGATAATTACTTCAGTACTGTTGGTCTACACTTTGACTGCTGTCAGGTATTGAGTTAGATATTTAGATAGTTAAATTATTTATTCCACTTTGCTAGGTTATTTATTATATAATTAGTTTTTACCAATTTTTTTGGGATGAACATTTATACTGCATTTGAAACTGTTGAATACTGTGGCCTATGCAAACGAAATTTCGTTCTGTATACACTTGTTGTATTACTGAATGACAATAAAGTCTGTCAAGTCAAGTCATACATCGCCTTATTCAAGTCTCGTCGCTCCGACGCCTCATCATTTTACGCCATGGGACACACTGGAGACGGGCAAAGAAGAGAAGCTTCTTCTGACGCTAGCCCGAAATGACCCATCACAATGCATTATTTTATACGTCCTTTTGAAATTAGCATATTGAACATCCATATCTGATAAATCTCAAAGTCATCGTGGGTTTTGGGTGTACGTTGGTAATTTGTGGTAACGCACTTTTGATAAATGAGGGTAGGGCTGGGCGATATGGCCAAAAAAAATTATCATCGATAATTTTCTTATATCAGTCAGATATCTATAATTATCACGAGATATGTTGAATCTTTATTTCTTTCAAGTTTAAAGGCAGATTTTTGCTCCTAAGTGAAAGTTGTGATAAAACAGAGTGTTAATTGTGTTTTAAACGACTATTTAAATGTATGTTCATTAACAAAAACAGGAACATCTGTTTTTTGTTTTTTTATGTAACAACCACATTTTATTTGGTAAAAAGTAATATTCCTGACTGTTTGAGTTGTATTTAAAATTAACCATTGTTCATCCAGTATCATGCATTTAGATATTATGATAACGCATAGATAAAACCAGGTATAGCCTATAACTTAGCACCTCACTATTATGGCATAACTTTATGGTTTCTGTGGTATTTGAATGAAAAACAGTAGCCTAACAGTTAAATACATTACTAAATACTGTACTTATATTCCATTAAGTCATTTAATACATTGTCTACATTAATAATATTATACAATTCAATATGTATATCCCACATTTCATGGTGCAGTTAATATTACTAGGCTAACCTTACAGTAAATCCATTGGTAGGCTAAATTGATTCAGTATCAATTCAGATTCTGACTGCATCGTTTGCACACAGTGTTTCTCCTTTTGTCAGCGGTGTTTCATCTGCCTTTAAACTGGTTTAAACTTGACATTTGTGTTCTCTCACTGATCTCAAGCCGCTTCCCACTGGATCTTGTGAGGGAGAACGAATCAGAGTGCGAGTGTGCGTGAGTCGCGCCTGCGCTGAGTGCGCTGCGTTGTAGACTTTGAGCCGAGCGGATAAATGCTCCGTGTGGCGCGCGCTGTTCCAAATGAGTTTCGCTCCGCTTTTGGCGTATAAACATTATCGAACATTTTCCGACCTCTGATATCGCTTTATCGAGGAAAATTCTATCGCGATGATGATCGTTTTATCGCCCAGCCCTAAATGAGGGCCATTATCTCTGATATGCTAGCAGCATAACATTACAGTAAGCAATGTTTTGACAGTGGAGGTTATAGAAATGTGTGACTAGTGTCTATATATCAAAATAATATAGAGCTCAACAACACAGCGGTAGCTAACGAAAAATGGGTCAGAAGCTCTGGGTATCATCCCTGGTCCCAGGCATGAGGCTACACCAAAGGAATCTTCAGTTAAAACACTAACGTATTGCTTCTGATCGCGCCTGGAGAAAGATCATAAAAAGGCCAATGTGCATTAAGAACATACTCCAGGCCAATTCTGGGCCTTCTTCCATTGCCATTCATGAGTCCAGCCATTTTAATGGCAAGAAAAGAAAAGCTACATCAAAGGGAATCTGCTGCACAAAATTCGAAAGGATAATTAAGAATCGCTATAAAGGAACTGGCAAGGGAAATCAGCCAGGCTTTGCATATCTAACAGGCATAATCAGAGTGGATAAAAATACCACCAAGTCATTCAGTTTTGCTTCGGGTGCGCAGGTCAAAGGCATCCTTTCTTCTTTCCCAAGTCAATCCCCATTGAAGCTGGCCAAGAGACAAGGAATACACAGCCAAAGCCCACTGAACCACAAGTTTCAGGGACAAACTGCTCATCAATGTTCCCAAAACATTCAAGTTTTATACTCACAGCATATGTCATTAGATTCAGATACCTGAGCATTCGGCCCTGAACAGCGGAGGTGATGTCTTGTGTAAGGTACAAGAAAATCATTCTCTTTTCTGGGCTATAAATCTGCCATAATAGGAGAATTTACAAACCAAAACCATTTAACAGCTAATACTGAAGCTAAGCAGACACAGCCACAAAAAAATGAAAGGTTTATCGAGTGCAAAACAATAATGCCTACTCATGCACAGCAGCACACAGCTTAATTGGTTTGGCTCTGTCTGTTCAGACAAGCCTGGTTGAGAAAACATTTTGAGTGGTTAGGGAGGACATTTATGACTCCTGAGATGCCATAACATGGCTTTTAAGATGACAAGGGGAAAACCACAATGAAGACACTTCTCTTATAAACTTCCTGAAGAGCAAAAACAAAAAAAATAGTTTCAAATTTCAGACTATTGCTCAAATAAATAAATTCTTCAGGCACACAATCACCTTGAACACATGCCAGAGGCTAATTTCAACAACGTATACTTGAACGTATACTATATCAAAGAGGTATGAGAGGTATCAATGGAAGCGCCACGTTTTTTTAAAACACCAGCAGCTTGACGAGGCAAGAACGCACATCCCTGTCAGAATGTTCAGAACTGTTCCGTTTCGCTGGTCTGCGTCTAATGTTTTTAACCGCAAAAGCTCATTCTGTGTGGTAAAAATGTTAAAAATCAATTCCCCTAGAGAAAAAAATAAATGAGATTTTTAAAGAAACATGCTTTTACTCTTGTTAACAGCAAAATAACCAATCAAATCAGGCTGACGACACAGATCATTGCTGTACATGTGAACTACCAACTGAGTTGAACAACCCTATTTGTCCTGCCCTTTAAACCGCTGTTATATATTGTGTGGTGTATGGCTTTATTCCCAAGTCTTATGATAAAAGTCCAAAATGATAGACAGTACAAATAGAACAACTCATCTCTGAAAAAGAACGACAAGGAATTTGTACGCCACATGAACAACCAATTAAAGTGAAACTGTTTTTGAAATTCAACCTGAAACACTCACACTTTACTGTCCTGTACATAAAAAAGTAAAATATCTTAAAGTTATCTTATAGACAGTATTGTTTGTAGACGGTTACATACATTGACGACATGTAATTTAAAGGGTCAATTCATCCAAAAATGACAGGCAGGGACACCATTCACGTTCATTTTCCTTTTCATTTTGAGCGAACTAACCAAAAACGAAACTAACTCAAACCTAATCTTAACCCCTTGGCTTAAAGACAGTTAACTATATCCAATACTGTCAATACATTAATCATAGCTTACTAAGCCAATTAAAAGTAGTTTCATTTTAACTTCAAATAAATCATTACCACCTTTTCAAATAAATCTGTAACAGCTCAATTGAATTGAATCGATTCTTAAAACTATATGAGTTGCCTTACTTAGACAGAATTTGTAATCTATAACAGGCACGTTCAAACGCATCAAAAACGGTAATAGATGGGCAGCTCACTGGTTTCTGTGACATCCAAGGTCTTACACTTTCGATATTTTTAAAACCTTAATGAAATTAGTTAACGTAAGTCAAGTTTTGCATAACTTCTACGGATTTCGATCAAAGTTTCACTTGTCTAAAACAATTTCAGGGTGTGAAAGTGGCCCTCTTGCTTGTGATTGAGGGGAATGCGGAATGTGGAGGTTGGCAGTTAAATCCGACTGCATCTGAAGGGAAAATAAACACATGCTAAGCTTCGTTAAACAGCTATCGAACGGTGTAAATGGCCCATGACCGTTTAATTTGCCCAGCGCTGCATGCGAACTCTTCCTCCTTACATTTGCGACAGCCGAGTTGCTGCCATGCTAGCTCGCACCAAAGCTGTCACGGAATGCTAATAAGTTAGCCGGTTAGCAGTTTGTATTTAGATGCGTCCGATAGATCTGCGTCAAATAAACCGACGGTGACGTCTGAGCAGATATAATGCGCCATTAATAAAGTCTCCGTCTCACCTTCTCCCATCAAACGTCGCCCATTCCTCTGCACAGCGACTCGCTTTAGCTCCAGCCTGGCCTCCTCCTTCCCAGCTGTGCTCCTCTGCCGTTGCTATTTTTCCAAGCAATACGTAACTGAACGAAAGCAACACG
>JAQIUQ010003824.1:0-15637 GCA_030378365.1 Hybognathus amarus
AATTATATTGCAAGTTGCCCGTTATAAATAAAGTGCTTAGTGCTATCCACTTAATTATATAACATGTAACATGTCAGAAACATCTTGTGGTAATGATTTGAGGATGTAGTTTCAGTTCATGGTTCATTATTCTGATGGCATTAGGATAGAAACTGTTCATGAGTCTGGTTGTGCATGCTTTGATCGATCTGAAGTCGTTTTCCAGAAGGTAACAGTTCAAAAAATTGATGGGCTGGGTGATTCGGGTTTGTCACGATGTTGAGTGTTTTCTGCAGGCAGCGGGAGTTATAAATGTCACCCAGAGCAGGTAGCTGTTGATTTGTGATGTTCTGTGCAGTTTTTATAACTCTCTGCAAGGCCTTTTTATCATTCGCTGAGCAGCCTCCATACCACACCAGCATGGTTTGGTTGCCGACCAGGTAAGTGAGGATGCTTTCTATAGAACAGCGGTAGAATGACACCAGGAGCCACCCTGACAGATTTATTTTCCTAAGCATTCTGAGAAAGTACATTCGCTGTTGCGCCTTCTTCACTGATGCTGTGATGTTTGTTGTCCATGAGAGGTCCTCAGAAATGTGTGTGCCCAGAAATTTAAAGCTTGACTCTCTCCACTATCTCCCTGTTGATGTGCAGAGGTTTGTGGGCAGATTGTTTCTTCCTGAAATCAATGATGAGTTCTTTCGTTTTCTTGATATTTAGGGTAAGATTGTTCTCCATGCACCACGTCGTTAATCTCTGTACCTCCTCTCTGTAGGCATACTCATCTCCATTGGTGATCAGCCCCAGCACAGTCGTGTCATCCGCAAACTTAATTATGATGTTGTTGTCATTAGATGGTATGCAATCATAAGTATACAGGGAGTAAAGAAATGGGCTCAGCACACAGCCTTGGGGGGCTCCCTTGCTAATTAGCGTAGTTGTGGAATGATGTGAGCCCATCTTCACTGACTGTGGCCTCTTTGTTAAGAAGTCTTTAATCCACATGCAGATGTTGTGCTGTATGCCTAGGTCAGACATCTTGTAAAACAGTCTGTTTGGTAGGATGGTATTAAAAGCAGAACTGTAGTCAATGAACAGGAACCGCACATACGTCCCTTGATGTTCTAGGTGGCACAATGCAGTGTGGAGTGCAGTGTTGATGGCATCGTCTGTCGACCTGTTGGCCCTGTAGGCTTACTGGTGAGGGTCCTTGGTGGGTGGCAGAGCAGACTTGATGTGATATAGAACCAGCCTCGCCATGCATTTCATAATAATAGATGTTAGTGCAATGGGCCTATAGTCATTGAGGGATGTTATAGTAGGCTGCTTTGGCACCGGCACTATTGTGGACATCTTCAGGCAGGTTGGAACAGTGCACTGCAGCAGAGACAAATAGGCTTTATGTTCGAGCGTCACGTGACCTAACCGGAAAACGGGTTCAGAATCGCATCTGCTTGTCAGAGAAAGTGTCAACGGTCGTAAGAACTGACTACGATATCTATGGATTTTTATGGTAATCAGCTAACCTACCTAATTCATCTTGTTATTGGCGTTTTATTCCATTTTAATATCTAAACGTTACTGTAAAGAAGAAAATATAAAACGTTTAAATATCAATCTGCACATGTGAGGGACATTGGTTATGATAATCTTTGCTTGCTCCTTTTAAGTTATCTTGAGTAAAACCGCAAAAAAATCATGAAGCACATACCAAAGACCAGAACCGGAAGCGATGACACCTGTTTTACAGAATGCGGAAGTAAGTTGTGCATAAAGCCTATTGAAGATGTTTGTGAGTATGTCACCTAAATCAGCTGCACAGTCTCTGAGTGCCGCGGGCTTGAATGCCGTCTGGTTCAGATGCTTTCCCTGTTTTGATTTTACGTAGAGTACATATCACCTCAGCAGGTTGGAGAACGAGCACATGGCTATTTGTGTCTGGAACGGGGTTGATGGTAGTCTCAGAATTCTCCACCTCAAAGCGGCTGAAGAACCAGTTAAGCTGTTCTGCCATTGAAGCACTGCTATCAGACAGGCAAGTGGAGTTATTCTGCTCAGTGATTTGCCAAATCCCTTGCCAAGCCTGGCGGGGGTTGGAGTTGCTGAAGTGATTCTCAATCCTCAGCTTATAAGCGGCCTTAGCATCCCTGATGCCCTTCCTTAAGTTCGTCCTGGCTGCACTGTAAAGCTGCCTGTCACCAGACCGAGAAGCAGATTTACAGGCCTGCAACAGATGTTTTACATTGTTGGTCATCCATGGCTTGTTGTTAGGAAACATACAGACCCGTTTCGTAGTGGTGACATTCTCAATGCAGCATTTTATATAAAATAGCACAGAGGATGTATAGATGTCAATATTATTGTCCACACAAATAGTCCAGTCAGTGCGTCTAAAGCAGTCCTGTAACTACTGATTGTAAACAGGTGCAGGTGATTAGTAATCTGGGGAGAGTGATCATTGTGTGGTAAATGCTGAGGTTTCTGATTGGCTCCTGACAGTACCTGTATTCACATACTTTTTTTTCACCTCCTGTGAGGTTCTGAGCGAGCTGAGGCGATACTAAAATGTGATTGGTCCGAGAGCATCGTCACCATTCTCTGCGTCATCATTGCACGAGCCAGATGGAGTATCCAGAATAACCCCGCCATTTTTAAATAGTTTGGCCAGAGATAGTTACTAAACTTACTAGTATTATGGCTACTCGGAAGAATACGCCATGGTCAAAGAGGTTCAGACTTTCCTTTGTTTGGTTGCCGACCAGGTAATATTTTTGGCGGTACTGCAATTGAAAACTGAGCGAAAAGCGAGCTGAGCTGAGGCGAGCCAAGGCGAGTTGAGTCGAGCTGGTACTGGTAATGGAAAAGCACCATAAATAAAGAGCACCTGAGGGTTAAACGAAAATGGCGTTTTGAGTGCCTGAAAAGGTATACTTTTTAATACAGGTTTCAAAGTGCAAGATTTTAAAATAGATTTTATATATATATTTCATATGTACGGAAAACTATGAGAGGCAATAATATAAAAATAATTAGAATCAATTAAAATAACAAAAATTCTTAATTCCATAAGTTTAAATAACTGCATTTTTAATCTTCTTGCAGCCCCCTTAGAATTGTGCTGAGGCCCACGCCCCCTGTTTGAGAACCACTGTATTATGATGTTGTTTTGACTACTTTATGATTATTCTAAAATGGGGAAAATAATAATAATAATAATAAGGAATGATCAAACATAAACCCTAGCCTGGTATAAACTATATCTGAAAAAAAGTATTTATTTATATATATATATATATATATATATATATATATATATATATATATAATAATAAATAGCCTTTATAATAATGAATCCAAGAAAGAGGAACAAAAGGTTATGTCGTGCATCTTTATTAAAGAAAATACAGACAATTCCCATGGCTGCTTTAGTTAGAAGCAATGGTCTGGTCAACCCAGTCACGGAGTTCGGTGACACGGGCGTACACAGCAGGTGTGCTGGTTGAGCAGGTGCTACTTCCCCAGGAACACGATACCAACCAGAGTCCAGACTCCATTCTTCTCACAGACCAAAGGACCACCAGAATCTCCCTGCAAAACACAAAGGTAAGTCAGATCTTCACAATCTTCAAGAGCTAGGTAAATAGAAAGGTAAGGTGGAAAATCAAGAGAGACTCGCCATGCAAGATGAGACACCAGAGGCTCCGGCACAGATCATCAGATCAGTGATGTTGGTTCCCCAGTAACTCTTGCAGTCATCATTGGTCAGCAGAGGCAGAGCGGCTGCTGGAGCAGGGGAGGGGTATCAGCAGCTGAAACGGCAGATTGGCAGCATTTTAGAAGCTTTCAGCATCGAAAACAAGTCAGGACAGAGCTCAAACTTAAGTTTTACCTTCTTAAACCATAAAAGCTGAACAAATGCTATAAGATATGTAAAATATAAAAATCAAACTTTCATCATTGTAAAGTAAATATATTTTTTTTAAATATATGCAAAAATGCAAATTGAAATGCAAATTGCAATTGAAAAGAGATTCTGAAACTCACCATTGTACCTGGTCAGGCCCCATCCAGAGGTCACACACGTCATGCCTCCAGGGAAGTTGTCAGTGGTTTCAGCGAGACACACGGGAGACACATGAGTGTTGATCTGAGCAGGAGTGGCCAGCTTGATCAGGAGGATGTCGTTGTTGATTGTGAAGCTGTTGTAGTTAGGGTGCTTGATGGACTTTGGGAAGAGGATACAGACATGTTAGCATTCTAATTTTAAGGTAGCAATCAGTGGAAACGCTCTCTTCAGGTTTCTATTAAAATGCTATCTCATAACAGTGGTTCATGAAGGATATGTTAGTGCTTTTCAACAATGGGGAATCTGTGCCATTGCTGCTGAATCTTGTGAAAAGCAATCATATTACCTAGGTTGTGATTTGTGTTTGCAATTTGTATTGAATGTAAGGTCGTTGGCTTTGGGAAACGCACCCCAGATACATTAGTGAATCAACAGACGGACTCATTTACTGAGCTGCAAGTTGTCGTTATTAGGGGCCATTAAGCACTGAATGATGTAGCCCCTACTGTAATTGTTATTTTGTTATTATTTGAACAATATTAATAATATATATTTTTTCCTCGAACAGGCATCCCTTTGAACCTTAAGTTAAACCATGAAATTTGTTACACAGATAGAGGGAGTCCTAAATAGTAGTTTTGAGTATTTTCAGTGATGCCAAATGCATGAAGATTGTTTTGCATGAGCATCATCACTCGTATAGGTATATATTTGTAATAAATGAAGCAATTGTGCTTTATATTTATGTATTGAATTTTGACAGGGACTTCCCACGGGTAAAACAGAATTCTGTAGGAAATACTGTGATACTCAATAAAATAGATATTGAGGGTCTACACACCTGTCCAACGGCAATGGTCTGAATGTCCTCAGCATTGGATGAACGATCATGCTCACCAAGGACGACGCGGTGAGAGGTCCTGTAATTATAGATATAGATAATCAAAATGGTTTAACCCAAAATCTTTGGTTGCAGGACAATCAGCTATAAATACCATATGAAATATAATGATAACCGGAATTCAAACTTATTCCCCATTGATCCTTACAGGCATTAAGGTTTACTGTTTAATACTCTTACCTGACATTGCAGTGAGCAGCAGTCACAACCCACCACTCGTTGATCAGGGAGCCACCACAGAAGTGGAAGCCAGTGGAGTCCTGTGAAAAAAAAATTAAATTATGAAATAAATGATAAAGTTTTTTGAGTTTGCATCGTTATTCACACCAGTTTTACCTGCAGAGACACCTGCCAGGGCCAGGAGTGAGCCCTTGCCTCCTCACCATTCACAATCCTGGCGTAGCCAGTGATAACAGGAGGAACGGCAGGAACGCCACAGCCTCAGATCAAAAAATTGCACAAAGAAATTTAACAGATTCATACATCCTGAGCACTATTTAAAAGGCTTGTATAATGGTATCTTATTTTTAAGAAAAACAGGATTGTACCATAGGCTGCACCAAAGAAGGCGAGACAGGAGAGGATCCACAAGAAGGCCATTGCTGCACTTGAATATTGTTTGCTCCTCTGAGGGCTTTATATATTCAGTCCTCATTTTTATGCTGGACATCTTATCGCTCCACTGTGGGATATTGTGCACCTTGCAAGGGAGAGTTTTTTCCACCCCTGCAAAAGATAATGGCCCCTCCTTCTGCTTGCTTTAAATCGGCTGTAAATCCATCATTATTGAATTACATTTATATTTATGCATTTGACAGACTTAAACTGCATTGAAAGTAATCATTTTATCAGTTTGTGCATTCCCTGTTTTTAAAACCTTAACCATGGCATTTCTAACACCTTGTTGTTCTATGCTGTTGGAGCTACAGAAATACTACCCAATTACCCATGAAAGAATGCCTTTAACTTTCACTTATTCACAATGATTGGAAATTTTGAGGATTATTGGCATTCATATACAGTCACATGCAGGTTAAATTAAATGAATGCTGTTCATTCTCCCAGATTCACAATTATTGAAAATTGCTCTAATATTATCTTCAATTTCTCAGTTTCATGCAACACATTTTGGTAACACTTTAGAATACTGTATCTTACTTACTGCATAACTAATAAGGAATTAATGAAGAACTAATAGGTAATTCTTTATTAACACTTAAGTCACTACTGTTAACTACTAAGGAAGATGTGTTAACTAATCAGTATGTAATATAATGTTATGAATGTGTTAAGTATCAGTTAGTTAATCAATAGCTAATGAATTCTGTCATACCTCCTGAAGAACTACTATTAATTATCTATTAATTAAGGTTCAAGAAAAATAACTATGAAGTAACTACTAATTAACAGACATAGTCAGTTTGTCATTCAGCACTAATAAGAAAGATAAGTTCAGACATTTACCTATAGGCTCTGATCTGCAAATAAGCAAAAACATATCATGTATATTACACCTTATTATTATACTTAGTTCTTATACATTTTAAACTTCTTTTGCACCATTCAAGTTCCGGCAATATCGCGGTAGCCACATACACTGAGCCTGGGTTCTGCCAAGGTTTTTTTTTTTTTCATTCTGTCACCTGCCACTGTTGCCTTTTTCACCTTTCTTCGCCTTTGTCGCAAGTAATTGTCGTGTATTTTACAAAGGTTTAGATGATTACGATTAATATATATATATATATATATATATATATATATATATATATTTTTTTTTTCAGTAAGTTTTATTTGAGTCAGAAGTATGTGGTAATTCTTTATTAATTACTAATGGGTTCCCTATATTTTCACTTTAGAATACTGTTTCAGGTTCTAAGTAATTCCTGAAGGACTATCTAATAATTATTTATTAATTACTAATAAGTTCCTTATATTTTTACTTTAGAAGACTGTTTCAGGTTAGAAGTAGCCTAATTCCTAGATAATTATTTGATAATTATTTATTAATTACTAAAGGGTTCCCTGTGTTGTCACTTTAGAATACTGTTCCAGGTTCTAAGTAATTCCTGAAGAACTATTTAAAAGTTATTTATTAATTACTAACAAGTTCCTTATATTTTCACTTTACAAGACTGTTTCAGATTATAAGTAGCCTAATTCCTGGATAATTATTTGATAATTCTTTATTAATTACTAATGGATTCCCTATATTTTCACTTTAGAATACTGTTCCAGCTTCTAAGTAATTCCTGCAGAATTATTTGATACTTATTTATTAATTACTAATAAGTTCCCTATATTTTCAGTTTCCCTCAGTCGTTGCCTCAAATACATGAATTTACTCAGTGGCATTCGATGCTGAGGAAAACAGACACACACAGTACTGTATATAAAATATGCAAATAATCTGAGGTTAGTTTTGTATGACTGTTCAGTAGTTACTTCTTAGTTATTTTTCTTGAACCTTAATTAGTTGATAATTAATAGTAGTTCTTCAGGAGGTATGACAGAATTCATTTGCCATTGATTAACTAACTGATACTTAACACAATCATAAAATTATATTACATACTGATTAGTTAACACATCTTCCTTAGTAGTTAACAGTAGTGAAGAAGTAGTTAATGAAGAATTACCTATTAGTTCGTCAATAATTCCTTATTAATTCTGCAGTAAGTAAGATACAGTATTCTAAAGTGTTACCCACATTTTTTTAGGAAAGCTGTACTCAGAAAAGTGAAAACCTCCATGTTATATTAATGAATATAGTTAATAATACCTGCGTGGTGAAAATGGCTATGGCATATTTCAGTTGTGACTGTTATTTTATTTTATTTTTCTTGTTTTGTGTAATATTTCTCTGTTAAATAGACTGCACAAAAGCTTGCTTTAAGTTTAATGAGAGGATTTCATATTTTGCATTTATCAAATAAGATTATTAAAATTAATTTCGTAATTTTACTACTTCTGTTGCGTAACACATTTTTCAAGTTATTGTGTTGACTGCTATAACCCTGACCTAGATAGCTATATTTTCATACACACAGATAATGCTGTGTTCCTGGTGTCAAGGCCTCTGTGTCCACATCTGCATTGATTTCCAGCTCATGTCTATTTAGGTAACCTATTCCATGTATTTTTTTTATCAGTTCAGATGTAAGCTACTGTAATTGTACATATTTACATACTGCAATCAATATACTTTGCACTGAAATACCTAAGATCAAATTTTCCAAAATGCGAATATTATGAGATTTCATTCAAAGATAATCTGAGCTTGGTAGAGTATGTTCTTATTCTTAAAGGGGGGGGGGGGGGTTGACTGCCATTTCACTTTTTTGATTTTAAATAGTGTGTAATGTTGCTATAGGTGCATGAACAGTATCTGCAAAGTTGCAGCACTGAAAGTTTAGTGTAAGCAGAGATATCATCTTTTAAAAGTCAGGAAGTATAATTGCCTACAAAAACGACTCGATAGGGACTACAGCTGGGTTATGGTACCGTCACTAACCCACACATTTGCATCAACCACTCCCTCCGGAAAATGCAAAACAGTGCATGCGCATAAGATGTCCCAAGACGTCAGTTATATGACGAATTGGGATGAGACTGTGTTAATTTCAGCAGCTCCAGCCTGCAGCTCGTCTAGTGTGTTGTGTTCACGCAGCTGTCAGGTCCAGGGCCGGCGATTGCTATAGGCGAACTAGGCGGTTGCCTAGGGCGCCAAATGTGTTGGGGGCGCCGCGGGCGCGCGCTCTAACGTCGCCCATCTCCCCTTGACCTAATTCACATTCTCTGCTACTCCCCATTAATCAATAAATCACAGAGTTAGAATGAGAAGCGAAAAGAAAAAAAATTTATTAAACATTGTCATCTTAAGGCGCCCCTCAGCCACACGTTTAATAACTTAATTAGATTGAATTGATGATTATTGTCCGATCTTTTCCGGGGGTTGCGTTACGTTGGGCAAGTGCTCAGCTGCTGTCGCGTTGATCGGAAATTAAGCGGTATAAACCCTCTGATCCACAGGGACGAACACAGAGAAAGCAACAAAATAAAAAGAAAGTCCAGTAGGTAAGCCTCTCTCATCTCAGCCATTACTTCACGGTGTCGCCTACTTGAGATTCCCGGTGACCGACGTGCTTTTTGGGCTGAGACATCTCATAGCCTTTTATTATTTTTTTTGTCTTAACGGCCCATAAAACTCGTACATCGGCAGCCTATTCGTTTTGTTTTGCTTAATTGCAGGTGTTGAGTTGCTTCCAAGTCTATAGCAAGTATAGAAATTTGTACAAAACTAAATATGAAAGTTTCTTTTATTTTTCATTGCATTTGTTTTACAATATAGCCTATTGTTGAAGTGTAATGTAGACAGCTGTAACTAATAGAGGTTTGAATTTTTCTTTGTTCAATTTGCACACTGAATTGCACCAGGTTGATGAATGTAACATTTAAATTTGATTTAAAAATGAATTAACCATTAAAATGCACAACATTTGGGACTCCGAAACCCCCTTAGTTATAGCAGCCAGGTAATAATTGTAATTTATCTACAAGTTACATTACATTACACAGATAAAACAATGCAACTATGTAGAATGATAGAAATATCCTTGAACGTTATTTGTAGCATTTGTATGAACAATTTATTACAGATCCTTCAACTTGTTGAAGTTTTGGAGTGATTATAAGAGCATTTTTGTTTAGTTTAATAAATGCTCATAATCAGTTTTGGGCATGTTACTTAAAAATAATTAGTTACAGTCACTATAGTGTATAGTAACTACTTCTCACAAATTCTCACAGAGTTAGTAACTGAATTAAATCAATATAAAATTAACTAATTACCAGGGAAAGTAACTATTGTGTTTTAAAAAAGTTAAAATAGGCCCAACTTGGATGCACCCAATATTAAATATGTTAAATTAATTAAATGGATTGGACACTGTAGAATAAATTATTATTATAAAACATTGTACACTTATCTACACTATTGTAATGTTGCTGTGGGACAATGTGGGAGACAGCAATAAAATGCAATATATATTATTTAAAAAATTATCATTACTATAGTAGAACAATACATACTGTACATAATACACAATTTTAGGTTTAGAATTTTTAATATTTGATATTACACAGACCACAACTGGCCAACAAATAAGTTGAAAAAAAAATTATGATTAAATGTACCAAAATTAAAAAATGGAGGGGAGGGGGGGGCGCTAAAATCAATCTCGCCTAGGGCAACCAAAGGGATAGAACCGGCCCTGGTCAGGTCTTCTGTGCTCGGACTTCCCACGGACGCTGTACTTCGTCAACAATGGATACAATTTATGTTTGATTATGTTCCTGAAAGTGACAATCGGAATTTAGCTCTCTGTGCTGCTTATTTTACAGAAGACAGCTTCCAGAATCTCCACGAGTTCAGCAAGAAACTGTTACTAAACATGAAGCAGTTCCAACTTTAAAACCAGAGGCAGCAGTTGTTGGGACACAATCTGTAAGTAGGCTAAGACTTCAGTCCTTTTAAATGTAATTGCATGTATAATTTCAGACGTAATGTTTTAGTTTTATCAAATGCCAGCGCTGGCTTTAGCCACTTAGTTATGCTATTTCGTGTCTATGACAACCGCGTACAAACATGAATTTTGTATAAGTACTATACATTAGTGATTAGTGAACATTAGTGATTCTAAGGAAGCATGCACTATTGCTTATATTGCTTAGAAAAGTAAGAGTTAAAAAAAAGAGAGTGGAGAAACAGTTCAACAACAATAAGTACCATTCCAGTAGCAAAGGTTATTGGATTAACAGTTAACATTAACTGTGTTTAAATGACTTCAGTGGGCTGATATTGTCACGGTGTGGTGCAGGCAGAAGAACCAGATGAGTCCAGATTCACACGAAGATAACTTTTAATTCCAAAGTATAGGCAAGAAGACAGGTAACCGGGCACAACACAGGGTAACATGCAACACTCAAAGTAACATTAACATCGACGACAAAGACAGACTGAAAAGAAGCGAACTAAATACAAGCAAGAATCAAACATAACAAGGTGCAAACAGGTGATACAGATGAACAAGACTATGAACAGGGGGCTGATTGAGGGAGTGAGTTCAGGTGTGGAGACAAGAGGATCCTGGGAAGTGTAGTGCAGCAGATGACAAAGACAGACTGGTGCAGACGATGACATTAGCTGTGTCCAAAATCTCCACTCAAAGCACTACTCCTATCCCCTATGTTAGAGGAGGGGTAGAGAGCAGAGCACTATATAGTGAGCTCACCAGTATTATAGAAGCCACTTTCAGACACTACTCGATCGTCTCTCGGCGCCATTGGTTGATACATCACCTGCCAGCTGGTGCCGAGCCGGCTCTGGGCTAAATAGATTTTTAAAAATATACAATACATTATATTGAGCTTATTTCTCCAAAATTTAAAAACCAAAAGTCATTTCTGTCTGTTTCTGTTATAATGCGCGACTCCACACATGATTATAACTTATTTTTACGAATCAGCGCAATGCATGATGGTATGTACATGGTATGTAGGGCTTAGGTCAGTGACCATCGGTTGTACACTACTTTTCAAAATGCATTCTGGGATATATTGAGTGGACTAGATAGGTAAGGAATAATTGACGACAGGCCGTTGAATTATTAGAAAAATAATGCACACCCGAGGTGGTAATGCGGTCACGACGCGAAAGCGGAGTGGCCGTTACACCTCGGGTGTGCATTATTTTTCGGATAATTCAACGGCCTGAAGTCAATTATTCTGCTTATACTACAGTTACCACACCTCAAAACATTGTTCAGATGATTCATATCAAGACGTTTGTCAAGTTTTTGACATTAAAGCGCTCTTGTATGTAGGACTAATTTCTTACGCATCTAATCACATGCCTCCGTTGCTAATTCCAAAACGTCCTTTTAGAGGTATAACGTTAGTAACGGAGGTTTGAGTCACTGATAGCAGACTAATGTAATGACGGGGGACACACTTACAATTCGCTGAAATATTCGAAGACCGACTGTTTCCATCGACTGTAGCAGGTCCTACTAATCACCAACTGTGTGAACACAGACTGAACGCGCTGCTGTGCTCGAACGCCCGTTTGGGCATGATCAGTCAAAAGTCTCAAATTACATTCATAACTGGCGTAGGCCAAACTAGTCTGTCCCGGCTTTATGCAGTTATTAATGCAGTTATTAGAGAGAGAGAGAGAGAGAGAGAGAGAGAGAGAGAGAGAGAGACGTTGAAATAATGAGACAGAAAAGCACGTGCGTCAATATTATTTATTTATTTATTAACTTCGTTTTAATTAATTCGTTCATTATTGTTTTCTATAGGCTAATTGACAGTAGATAACCCAATGAATGAAAAACACAAAGCCCTTTTAACAAAGCCTATCAGTAATTATTTATTTGTTATGTTATCTGGAATAATTACGAAAATCCGTGCAGCAGGACTATTTAATTTATTTATGTATTGAGTTTAATTTTCTATTTAGCCTATTATAGATAGGACTATACTTTATTTATTAAAGTCAATTGATTGTGAAGCTAGACATCGAAAATTGCAGATCAAGCGCATGGGGCTGGATGTCTTCTCTTGTTATGAATTGAATCCTAACTCCGCGCAGTGATATGGAACTGTAATGCGGTTCAAACTTGCCTGAAACTACTTTAGCCATGCGTTTCCCTGAAAATAATGCACACCTTTAGAATGTTCTCAACCAATCAGAATCAAGCATTCAACAGCCCTGTAGTATAAGGTATAATAATCATCACCTTATTCGATCCACGTCATCAGTGTTTGCGGCGGCCATTTTGTTGACAATGGACACTGTCAGTCTGTCAATGGACAAGCGAGGTAGCGTCGGGATTATCCATGATATTATCACTGTTTTTTTTTTTAAACAGCGTGATGGTGTTGTCTAATACACGGCTGTTCTAACAATAGCAATAAGAACATCAGAGTTAGTTTTTATGCGATAAGATGCCGACTCAGAAAACATGAAGGGAAGGAGACAGGGTTGAGACAGTGCAGGAGAGGCTATCTAGGATAAATAGGCTAAACTTTCAGCCAACTCCTCACAGAAAAGTCTGTTCCTTTCATTTTACCACAGGTTTCACACATAATCCATGTGCAATGCGTGTGCGGTGTGTATACGACACAGAAACAGGACGCAAGTGCTTTAAATATGCTGTGTTTGCAGTGCATAACTGACCAGCGGCTGTAATGTTACCACAAACACCCCGGTACTCACTATTTTTATTAACACATACTCATTATTTCAACAACGTAAGCCAATTATTCCATGCATTACTTCTATATATTAAATTGCTCAAGCAAGTGGTCAAATATGTAACCATGTACTTATATTAAAATCACAAACATTTTAAATGAAAACTTAAAATTGATAAAAACAACCGACTCTCATGCCTTTTTTTTGCACTTACATTTTAATACAACAAATTTTGCATGTCACAAAGCACTTGTTTTTCCACTAATGAGACGAGTGTCGTTCATGTTGCCTTGTTGAGGTAAATTGTATGATTCAAGATCGTTATAAATATCCGGATATAGGTTACGGCTGGCAATAAGGACGGATCTTTACTTAATGGTAGGCTATTATTTAATTTTGATGTGGGTCCACACACCAATCAAGCTTATCTTCTCTTGATACCGACGAGATGAAGCTCCCCCTCAACTCAAATCTGCGCGCTGCTAAGGGCAGCAGGACAGATGTCATGTAAACAATATGGCCGCGGTTAGCTACTTCCAGTATTTGCGAATAAGGTCTAAAATGGCAAGCTCACTATATAGTCCACTATATAGTGAATAATGGGTGATTTCAGACACAGCTTGTGACAGATATATTCACAATTACACAGCAAAAATGTATAAATCCTCATGACAAGAACCTTTATGATAAAGTGTGAAATTTGGGGCTGCCCAGAGCTATTGTGTTTGAAAGGTGTTAGAATGGTAACAGTGTGTTCTTTGTTTGTTTGTTTGTTTGTTTTGTATTTAGTAACATTTATTAAATTATTCTGTGCTTTTATATTTTTAGCTTTTATAAAATGTCTTTCAAAAATTGTATCATATTATTAAAATATATTAAACAAAACAAAGTATTTATTTTTATATATATATATATATATATATATATATATATATATATATATATATATATATATATATACATATATGAAGAGTTCAGATGCAAAAGCCTCTAAATGCCATTTGAAATTTTCTTCTAAAACTGAACATTTTTATCAATCATATTTAAGTTCTGTAATTTCACTTAAATGACAATTAATAGGTAATCTCCATTGCCATTTAAGTGAAATTACCGAACTTAAATATACAAGCTTGATAAAAATGATCATTTTAGAAGAAAATTTCAAATGGCACTGTGGCGGAGGGGGCGTGGTTTTGCGGAGTCTGCAGCGGGAGAGAGGGGATGGAGCAGAGCGGAGCGTAAGTAGGTCAAGTGCAGATGATGATCACCTTTGTCTGATTTCAGTAATTGGCGTGGAGAGACTGGATATAAGCCGGCGGGTGAAAGAGAGGAGATAGAGAGATGAGCTGGGACCTCTGTGCGCGCTACCTGGGAATGAGAAACGGGAAAAGAATCTAAGGATATTGAGATAATTTGTTTTGAGTTATTTTGACTGCTGTGTCTGAGACACGAGTGAACGCGCCTCTGTGCGCAACATTTTGTTTGTGGAAATAGAAATAAAAGCGACTAACGTCCCAGCTCAAGCCGACCCCTGTCTTCTTCCTTCCTAACCTGATCTGAAGTATATCACACTGGTGCCCGAAACCCGGGAAGGAAGAAGATCGCCGCCGCCATGCAGAACCCGCCAGCAACACCATTTGCGGATATCATCCAGTCGCTCGCCGGTCTTCATCAAGAACAACATCAACAGATGCTGGCGATCAAGGAGGAGCAGGACAAATGGTTCGAGGCGCTCCTCCGATCCCAGCATGAAGACCGCGAGATACTCCGGAGCTGGGTGGACCGGGAGAGTCGGGCCGTCCCCTCGCCTAGAGACCATTCAGCTCCTCTGCCGCTCAGCACAGATGGGGGCCCAGGATGACCCAGAGGCCTTCTTGGACTTATTTGAGAAGTCGGCAGAGGACCGGGGATGGCTCACGGTGGACTGGCCAATGCGGCTGATTCCCCTGCTATCGGGGGAGGCACAGATAGCCGCACACCAACTGCCAGTCCAGAATCTCCTGGTCTACCGAGATCTCAAGCGTGCCATCCTACAGCGGGTCGGTCGGACCCCGGAACAACACCGACAACGGTTCAGGACCCTCACCCTCGAAGAGGCCGGGCCGACCCTTCGTGATTGCACAACAGCTCCGGGACTCCTGCTGCAAATGGTTGATGGCCGAGGACCGGACGTCGAGGGAGTGATCGATCGTGTGGTACTGGAGCAGTTCGTCGCCAGGCTGCCGAAAGCGACCGCCCAGTGGGTCCAGTGCCACCGCCCGACGTCGCTGGACCAGGCCATCCAGCTGGCGGAGGATCAGATGGTGGCGTTCCGGGGTCGGCGACCCTCTGATTATCTGCCTCTCTCTCTCCCTTCTTCCTCTTCCTCCAAACCTGTCCCTCTACCCAGGTCATGTGGTGGATTTGTACCAAAGCCGGCGCCGCGATGGAGGTC